>CM035165.1:10092075-10537844 GCA_020205615.1 Panax quinquefolius | reverse complement strand
AAATATTCATATATATATATATATGTATATATAATTATGAGAAAACTGACATGTGCCACTTGTACTTGAACAATTATGATGTTATGTATAATCATAATCTTTTTCACCTGATTTCATTTGCACTCCTAGGAAGATATTTAATTCTCCCTTCATGCTCATTTCAAAATTCTTACTCAGGCTTTCGAAGAAATCATTTCACAAAGTAATATCAATAGACCCAACAATGATGTCGTTAGTTTTTTTTTACTAGAGTCAGCTTCAAGACATACCTGCAATATTTATCAATTTCAAGAACTGGTACCCTTTAATAAGAAGGGTCCTTTTGGGTGAGTTTTCCATTTTATATAAGGAACATTTGTGTTTTCCTTTACAAAAATGGGTACAAGATAATCAATCTTAGTAGACAAGAGCCTTTTATGAGTAGCAGGTCTATAAGATGCATGATTTACTTTATTATTATATCCTGAAAAACTTTGATGAAAATTTCTATGAGATTTTTGATTTTTATTATAAAAATCTTTCCTTGTATTAATAATTGGTGCAATATACGTTCCTTTAGGCACCCAAATCATTTTTCTTTTATTATTTTTATTTCGAGCATTACACATGTGAAAAGAATGACCATTTCTGTTACAGTAAGAATATTTAGTAAATGGAGATGTATAATTTTCTTTTTCTTTACTTGTAACATGATAAAGTTCTTTATTTTTACTAAATTCTCCAATGTATCATAATCCTTCTTTGTTAAATCCACATCTTTGTTGATTAAGCATGACATCACAGTTTTCTTTCCCTTTTGTGAATTTAAGAACTATAAAATTTAAATCATCACGTTCTTTAGTTAAAATATTAATTTGATCTATTAAAGAAGAATCTTCATTTTGTTTTTCTAATTCTATCTTTAGAGATGCATTTTCAAAATTGAGATTTTTAATATCTTCACTTAACACTTGATTTTTCATTTGAGTATTTTCATTAATTATGTGAAGTGTTAAATTTTTTATTTCAAGATTTTTATTTATTCTTTTAAATTGTTCTAATTCTTCTTTTAAGAAAACATTTTCCAAGTTTACTTTAATTAAACTTTCATTAGTTATAATCAAGTTTGCATTTTCCATTTCCAGTTTTTTTGTTAATTTTAATTAATTTTTCTAATAAAATTTTTAATTCAATAAAATCTTCTTTAATAATTTTATTATCTTCATATAAACCATTATATTCTTCTTGTAGTTAATGGTGTTTTTCATTTATATTATCTAAGGCATGCATGACAAATGAAGTACTAGATAATTGATGTTCAAAATGTACCTCAGATCTTGGTGATGACTCATTGTTTGCCATTAAGGACATATTTGCAATTTTCTCAGTTTGTTCAGCAACTTCTTCTTGATTTATAAATAAATCTTTGAAAGCAAATCCTTTCTTTTTGATATCTGTATCCGATCCTACTTTTTTGACTAACATGTTGACTTCGTGGGCACGCAGATTTCCAATAAGGCTATCAAGATGATAAGTAGTTAGGTCTTGCCTTTCCTTAATAGCAATAACCTTCATGTTCCAGATGGATGGAAAGGCTTTGAGAATTCTTCTATTTTTCTCATTAGTTGTATATGCCTTCCCCAGATGTTCTAGTTCATCAATGATTCTGGAAAAACGTGTTTCCATATCAATGATCTTTTCACCTCCTTCCAGCTTGAAACTTTCATACTCCTGGATTAGAGCATCTTTTCTGGTTTCTTTAATATGGCTGGTTTCTTCATAAGTTAGAATCAATTTTTCCCAGATTTCTTTTGCATTCTTGCAATTGCTAACACTTTTGTATTCTTTTTCAATGAGAGCACTGGTCAGCACTTGTTCAGCTAGGGATGCAATGTTCATAGCCTTTTTATCATCAGTATTGAATTCATCATCTTTCTCAACGATCTTTTCTCCCACGATTTTTGTTGGAACTTTTACACCTTGTTCTATTGCAAGCCAAACTTTGATTCCTTGTGATTTGGCATAGATTCTGAATCTGCTCTTCTAGGTGGCAAAGTTTGTACCATTAAATAGTGGAGGTCTGGTCATTGATAGTCCTTCTCTGCAACCAGTAGCATTGTAGGCCATAGATGGATCTACTCTTAGGTATGCCTGTATTTACTCAACAAACAAGTTAAAGAGCACCGCTTTGATACCAATTGAAAGTCCAATAATAATCTAGAATGGGGTTTGAATAGATTATTACAGATTAAAAATTATCTTAGGCCTTTTTGAATTTTTGGATAATTAATTAGCAGTGTTCGAAATTAATATGCAAGACAGTAAAAATTCAATCACATAATGCACAGAGATTTTTCTGGTTCACAACATACATCCCGAGTATGCTGCTACGTCCAGTCTCAAGCTCCTCTCCAGGACTTGAGATCCTATTACTATCAGTAATAAATACTCCTTAGCAGAGAAGCCTTTACAAAGTTTTGTAGTCAAACTTCTAACTGTTCCCAACTAATCTATCTTGGACAGCAAGCTCCCAGCTCCCTCCTCAAGCTTAGTTGTACTTCTTTTGAGTTCAGTTCTATTCTATGATCTAGTCTTGAAACAACAGTCTCTTCCTCACCTCACAAATACACTAGAGACCCAACTTCGCGCTGACCTCTCTAAGACTCTGGTCTTGGTTGAAGAATTACTCTTCTTTCTCATAGGTACATAAAATAAACTAACTATGACCTTTTCTCTTTTTACAAATGATTTTACAACAATTTACTTCTTAAATAAGCAGATAAGAATTTAGTACAGATGGATGCTTCTTAAATAAGCAAATATAATTTAGTACAGATGGATGCTTCTCAAATAAGCAGATATCAATTAAAGAGCAAATATATTTATAAAAGTTCAAAGACTTTTATACTTGAGAAATTATGCTTCTTTGTAAACAGATAGTAATTTGTTGTAAGACCCCAACTTTTTATCAATGAAATGGAATTTCCTCTATTTATTATTTTGAAATAGTAAGGGTTGATTTGATTAATGTGGTTAGTTATGGGGTAAAATACGCAAATATTTTAAATAAGCAAGTGGTTATAAAATATTCATTGTTGTCGGGGAATATTCGTTTGGTCGTGAAATATTCTTCTGTTTGGGAATATTCAGATGACCACAAGATCCTTTATGGGCCCCTATAATCTGAAAGCGATTGGATGAAGAAAACGACAAGTATAAGTTATTTATAAATAATGGCGTATTTGTTACTGTTAATACTATTGGAATACCCGGTGGTTAAAGTAAGTGGTTAATACTATTCACGTATACGGCACTATTCACGTATACGACACTATTCACGAATACGACACTATTCACAGAAAAATTAAATTTTCTTTTCTGTGTCCAAGATTGTCTGTTATGGTTTCTATCTTTGATTGGATCTATGTTTTGATCTTCATTTTTGAATTTTGCTCAACAATAGTTTATTATGGAGTATTTTTGAACACGGATAAACCGAAGTACGAATCCTTACTATTTGTTCTTTTGTCTCACAGGAATCGTTTTCTTTAAAATATATTTTTCATCATCCTCAGTCCTAAATGATGATATTACTGAATATCTTTGGCATGTAGTGCAAAGATGAATGATTTTATGATGAATATCTTTGGCCCGTAGTGCAAAGATGAACAGGTGTTGAGATGAACATAACCGACTGATTAATATCTTTGGCCTGTAGTGCAAAGATGACTATTTGATTCAAGATGTATATTGATTGATGTTATAGGGATAAAATATCGATGATGGACTTTTAAATACATAGATGATAGTAGATTTCATTTTCTACTTAACTCTTCTAATGAATTGTTGTTTCCGCTGTAGTTGTTGATCTAAAACTTGTTGTCTATTGTATTCTATTAGATTTTTCTCTGTTGAAGACTAATGATAAATTGTTGTATATTATCTTAGTCATAATATTCTTTATTGGGCTAGTTGAGCTCACCCTTTTCCTTTTTGTTCCATTGTTCTTCCCAGGAAGCGAGAATGTAGCGGGAAGTAGTCGGGGTGTGGAATGATGGTTCTAGAAAGTGGTTTTAGCAGTCCTCACTATTTTTGTAAAATATTGTGATAATAATTTTAATGAGGACTCCTTTTGAGTTTGTATACTCTCTATTAGACAGTATTTGTATTTAAACTCACAGTATATGTGTTGTTGTATTTTACACAACAATTGTATTAATGAAGTTGTATTCGTTTCTGTACCATGTATTTGGCAACTCAGAATGAGTGATGTATACCTATTTTGGGGGTGTCACATTTGTGCTTAGATCAAATAATACTTTTGTGTAAGTAAATATGTAAATTATGCACTGGTATAAAAGTTTAAATAACTTTTATAGTTTTGTGTGAAAATATCTTCTTAAATAAGAAAATAGATCAATTTTAGCTTTTACTCAAAAATGCTTCTGTTTAAGCAGATATATAATTTAATGCAAATTTATTTATTCTTTATGGAGTAAAGAAAAGTCACTTTAAGTTTAAATATAAAAGGTTAAATAACTTATATTTAGACTGAAAAAACTTCCGAGTAAACAAATAAGTTGTTTTAAACTTTGAATCAAATATGCTTCTATTTAAGCAGATATATTCACTTAAGTTTGTGAAATAAAAGTTTAAATAACTTTTATATTATGCAACAAGTATTTTATGAATAAATGAATTTATGACCAAATACTTGTGATGACAGATATCAAGTATAATAAATAAATTAATTAAGCAATACTTGATATAGCAAATATATTTGTTTAACTCAAATAATATATAACAATATTTTATCTATCATGTGAACTTTTATAAATAATGTCACTTAGTACTATAAGGAATCGTACGGTTCAAATTCCTCTTGGTAGAGGTGTATCTCAAGTAGCCTCATGCAAGGCCGTAAGTAATGCGACAAAATTTATAATTTCACAATTGATATTTATATAAATATTTTCAATAGATCACTATGATTCTCAAATCCAGTTCGGATGACTACTCTTTTTGGAGAAGTATCTCAGTGTCGTTTTGAGCTATCAAGTGTCGTATTTATTTTACGATATTTATATAAATAATATCAATAAAAGATTACTGAAGACTATAAGGAATCGTACGGTTCGAATTCCTCTCCGTAGAGGTGTATCTCCGTAGCCTTGCGTCGCCCAAGTATCCTTTTATTTATAAATAGATGAAATATAGATATATAGAATTGTGTATAACAATTTATATTCGTATATCTATAAATATAAATAAGCAAGAGATAATTCAAAAATAAATCAGACCACTTATCTCAATTTGTTTAGACCAATTTCCTCTTCTCAAATAATCAGAACTTTTGTAAGAAGAGATATCAAGATTTTAGAGAGAATGCTTTGCTTTTCACTGAATTTGTAAAAACCAAATGAATAAAATACTTGTTGATCAATTTCACAATCAAAACATACGTGCAAATATACACGGTCAACAAGTAATAAAGTGAAAGTAAAGTATCCTTCCCACGAGGAATTATTTAATAGAAATCACCAAGTACTATGTGACGACCCCAAAATAGGTCCATTCCATCCAACCCATTCTGAGTCGCCAAATACATGGTACAGAAACAACTACAACTTTATTATCACAACAATAAAACTGTGAGTTTAAATACAAATATTATCTTCTAGACAATATTTATACTCAAATAAATCCTCATCACATTTATTGATACATTATTTTACAATAATGGTGAGGACTACTAAACAACTCTCTAGAACCTTCATTCCATACCCCGACTAGTACTCGCTACATTCTCGCCTCCCGAGAAGAAAAATGGAACAACAAGGAAAAGGGTGAGCTCAACTAGCCCAAGAAGAAGAATATTATGACTAAGATAATATACAACAAATTATCGTTAGTCTCCAACAGGAAAAATCGATAGAATACAATAGACAACAAGTTTCAGATCAATATTAAGCGGAAATAATAATTCATGTAAGAGTTACGTAGAGAATGAAATCTACTATAATCTATGAATTTAATATCCATCATCAATATTTTATCCTCAGTAACATCAATCAATATTCATCTCAAATCAAATATTCATCTTTGCACTACAAAGCCAAAGATATTCATCAATCGGCCATGTTCATCTCAACACTGCTCATCTTTGCACTAAAGGCCAAAGATATTCATCAATCCATCATGTTCATCTCAACACCTGCTCATCTTTGCACTCTGTGCCAAAGATATTCATCAATATCATCATTTAAGACCGAGGATGATGAAAAATATTTTAAAGAACGAATCCGGTGAAACAAAATGACAAGGATTAAGGATTCGTACTTGGTTTTATCCACGCCCAAAAATACCTCAAAAATAATCATAGTGGTGTAAAATTTAGGGAATGATCAAAACATGGATACAATCAAAGCTAGTATCCGTAATAGATATTTTAGATTTAAAAGAAAAATTTTCATTTTTCGGTGAATAGTGCCGTATTCGTGAATAGTCAGTATACATGAAATAGGCCAGATACGTGAATAGTAACTCCGACACCCAAAGATAGAAATTCCACAAAAAACATCTTCACGCTGCATTAATAGTACTCGTGAATAGTAAATCGTGAATAGTAACTCATGAATAGTAACTCGTGAATAAGTAACTCATGAATAGTAACCCAGACATGAAAAAGTTCCAAATTTGATAAAAAGTACCAACCAATATTTCAAAGATAATGATATCAAGAATTAATATCATTTGAGAAGAAAATAACATCCCTTACCTCAAAGAATCGATTGCCGGAAGGAAAGGTTAGGAAGTGATCTTTGAATGAAACTTCAGATCTTGAACAACAACTCTCAAAGTATCTAAATACTCACAAAATACGCCAATAATAATATAGAGAGAAAGAGAAAACTTTGTTTCGGTGTGATTTTCAATTCTAACTTAGCCTCTATTTATAGGAAAAAATGTTAGCTCAAGCAAGCACTTGACCAAGCACCGATGGCTTTTACCTCGCTACTATTGCCACCCACCACATTTGAAATAAAATTCAGCACATTTTTCACCAACCACAAGTGGGGCCCACTCAATTCTAGAATTTTCCACCAAAATCAATTATAAACCTAATTTCCGAATCCGACACCTCTTAAAATTCACAACAAATCATTCGTGCATTTTTAACGGTTCAAAATTTGTGTACATATACTCAACTTATGTATGTATAACATATCCAAAAATTACAACGATCCAACATACGGATTAAAAATTATAACCCCATAATATATCTCAAAACCCCGATTTGATTTTTAATACCTCCAATCCGATAAAATACTGATAAAACACCTCAACATTAATTCCTTCATTAATAACCACATAAATAAATCCATCATTTATATTCATATAAAATAAATATTTCCTTATCATATGAATCCATAATTAATTATTCACAAATAATATTACAGAATCACAATTATGACAACCAGGCAGTTCCCAGGAAAGAGGGGGCTTTCCGATAAGGATCTCTCCATCTTGGCGCGCGCAATTAGGTGACCAAACCTCTCCTTAGATGTAACTTTCTAGACATTGCCAATAATGTTATCTAATAATATTATTCAAATAATATGAATTATTGATCCGATAATGGGAAATATCAAAGTGACAATTATTGAACAACAATAATATAAAATATCAACGCAAAGAATTATTGAATCAATAAAATAAAATATTCAACAAGAATTCACCGTGAAAATTATTGAGTAGTGCCATCTTACGCATTTAATCAATAATTCAATAATATCGCTGGTAACCGTGTGCATCATGGCAACCACGCCAGACATCAGTATTTTAACCACCGGGTATTCCAACGCCTTAATTCGTATAATAACTACCAAGTTATTTTAACCAACTTATATTTGTCGTTTTCTTCATCCAATCGCTTCACATGGGCCCACACATGGTCGCTACTGCGTCGCATTTAATATTCCCTGACAAGATTTAATATTCCATATTTCCACCAAACGAATATTCCCGACAAAAATGAATATTTTATAACCACTTGCTTATTTTGAAATATTTGCATGATTTAACCCTTAACTATCCACATTAATCAAATCAACCCTTACTATTTCAAAATAATAAATAAAGGAAATTCTTTTTTATTTAAAAAATTTCGGGGTCTTACATACTAGTTCTTAACCAAACTAATTTTATTTAAACAATCGCAATTTATGATTTTTAAACTTAAGCAAACTAAATTAACTAACTAAACTGGATTACTTTATAAATGAATTCAAATAAATAAAGATTAAGACTACAATATCCCCAATTATGAACTATAAACCAATTATCCAATTAACCTAATTATTATGCCACCTGAATTGTTAACATGAATTCTAGTTGTTAAAAGTCCTTTCCCAAGTGAACAGATAACTTTTATTCAATTCAATTAATCATGCGATATTCCTATGCAAAATAATTAAACCAAACCCGTTAAATTCTAATTCCAAATTTGTTACATGCAGTGAACAGATATTTCTATTCAATTCACGACCCTAATTATTCATCTCATGCAAATAATTAAGCATACATGTTATCTTGTCCAGTTCCAACCCTAGATTTCATCTTCCGAATCCTTCTAGAATAACACAGTAATTATTAGCCAAATAATTAATCAATACGCACAAGACATGATAAACAATTCACCTTGACATGAATAATTAGAATAAATTAAATAATTAATTCATAGATATAAAAGGTTCAATTTATAGTCTTAACAAAAGAGTTAGTTCTTGATTAATGAATTAAAACTAAGAATCCACAATTGAATAGACATTAAAAGATAAAATTAAGAGAAGAGAAGAGCATAGAATAGAATCTGGTGTCAGCAAATCTCCATCTTCATCAAGCTCCTGCTCTTGATCTTCAATGGTCTTCAAGTTGCTTCAATCGGGTTTATGTTCTAATCTAATGGAGTGTATCTCTAATCTAATCTATGTAATCTCCCTTTATTTTATGCCTTACATCGTGTATTTATAGGCTATATATAACGATCGAGAAATTTATAATTTAATTTAAATATTTATTGAATTAAATAAATATTTTATTTATTAAGGAAAATAAATAATTGATAATTGTGGTGAATTAATTTAGTAACTAAATTGATTAATGTTAATTTGAATAATGATAATTTTATTTTCGGAAATAATTAAATTAAATCAATTTCTTAATATTTAAGAAGATAATTAAATTAAGTGAATTGTTTAATATTAAATAAATAAATTAAATAAAGTGATGTGTTTAATTTATTAATTAAATTATATATATAATTATTTATTAATAATTATAAGATATATTGATAATAAGAATTTTATTATTATTATAAGTTATTTAAACTAGCTAAACTAAAGTTATTCAAATTAATCAAAATTAATGGTGTGACATGAAAACTATATAATAAGAATAATATAAAAATAAATTAGTTTATGAGACTTATGTGGTAGCCAAATAGGGCCTTGTGGCCTTTGGCTTTTTTCCAACTGACGTTTTTTTATTTTTTTACCTGACGTTAGTGGGGAAGTGGGAGTTAGTATATCTCAACGCGTTTATTTTTTTTCTAAGGCTAAGTCCAGAGAAGGGTCTAGTGAGAAGAAGAAATATCAAAGTGTGGATAGAGCTTGGTAGGAGAGTTTTCTCTGTAAATTGTGCTAAGAAAGTTGGAGTATCAAGGGGGAAAGCAATTCCTTGTCATTCTTCTTCTCATCAGTCAAGGATTTAGGTAAAATTCACCCTTAGTTCTAAAATTAAGTTTTAGTTTTATATAAGTTCTCTGTAAATTGATTTTGTGGGTTTTCGTTCAAACGTTGTGTATATGGTGTGGATTATGTTGTAGAATCTGTTAATTATCATATATGAATGTTGTTTAAAGTATCAAATTCGTGTAAATTGGGTTTGAGGAAGAAAATGAAATCACAGTGTTTATGTTCATATAAAGTAGCTTAGAAAGTACCAAATTTCTTGTCCAATGTGTGATGTAATCTGTAATTTGTTGGTGGATTATAATAATATATTAAGAAACGAAAACAATGTAGTTTGAAGCATGACAATTGATCAAGAAACGACTTCGTGACAATCAAATTCGTTAAAAGTATAAAAATGAGGAATTTTGGGGAAAATATGGTTTTGATTTTTCAAGATGATGTTTATGTAATGTTTTTGTATATAAAATGGTGTTTAGAATGTATAACTATAGTATGACAAGGTGTACACGTTAAATTTGGGAGAAGTTCTGTAGAATTGGGTATTTTTGGTAAAGCAGAGTCTGCTTTTCGAAAGCTTCAAAAAAAATCGAAGTGCGGTGCATCGTATGCGAGCGTTACGCGTTTGGCCTGTGTATGCTGCCGATAGTCTAAGATATTACTCGCGTGTACAATGAAAGTAGCCCGATAATGACAAAGTGAAGTCTGCTTAATTGCAGGTCATGAGTAACGGACTTGTGTTAGTTTAGCATGCATGTTAATGATGTTAAAACATGATATAAACTATAATAACAAATTGTAAGATGTTGTATTCAAAGTGTGAAGATTTTAAGTAATTATTTAAATAAGTTGTATAATGAACCAAATTTGATGTTTTCAAAAGTTAAATATAAATGATAAGGTTCATAGTGTGATTTCAGATTTGTTAAGTGTTAACCTAAATGGTTAAATACTAGGTTGGGGTTATGACCTAAATGATGGTTTAATACCCATAGTGTTAATATTCATACAACTAATTGTTGTTGCGATTGTAATAATGTATGTAGGGTAATTGGAGATTATTTTACACTTGTGTAGCTTACAAACAAGGCAAGTTCTATAACTCTACTTTCATAATTGTGCAAGTTTCTAGACCTAAACTTTCATTGAGCAAGACTATTGATTCTATTTTTATGTACATTGAACAAGCTCATGCAACCTAATTCGTTACATCGAATGAGGTTTACAGTCTCATTTATTGTTATTGTTATTCAAAACGTATATTATTCTAACACATTGATTCAAAGGAGATTGTTCTACTTCTTTGAACATAGTACTTTGTATGTGTATCATGTTTATTCAGTTATATATTGTTAATATCCGATCTTTGACTTTGATAGCCTTGTTCAGTTATACACTTTTGTATTAAACCTTTATTTTTGGAATTTGAATAAGTGTTCTAAAATTCTAGAAACACTGATAAGCTAGTTCCAAACTAAACTTTCTTTAGTGCGAAAATTTTAAATTCAAACTGAGACGAACAACCCTAACATAGGGGATTTTGTACGTGTAACGTTTAGATGTTTGTGCACAATACATGGTACAAAGGGCTAATCCCCCTGAGTACATTAAGAAGAGTCTGTACAGTCTAATGACTGTTAAGGTTAAGGTAATAATACCTAAACACTGTGGACATAGTTCGTGGTCTTAACACCCTCAGATAATTAAAGTTCGAACTTGTTTTCTATTTTGATTTGTAGAACAAGTTCTTTATTATTCAGTATTCGTTGTTCACTCTTATGTTGTTATTATACTATATTTATGTCAATGAGCAATTGTTTGCTCACTCTTGCAATTAAACAATGTAGCTAAAGTCGAAAGAGGTGATGATCCATCTACTAGCAAGGGAAAGGGCAAGATGTCTAAGTGATGAAGAATTAGTTAAAGTTTATTTAAATGCTTGAAGTTTTAAGACTTGTTTTATTGTATAATGTATTCCACAAACTGATGTAATGATTTAAGGTTAGATTACCTGGGATTGTTTTTGAGATGATGATGTAACCCTTTAATGGGAAAGATTATTGTTTAAGATATTTAAATTATGTCTTTATCCTTTGATTATGGGTAGTTAGATGTAATAGTTTTGATAAGTGAGCACCAAATCCTGTAGGAATGAAGTACCTAGATTTGGGGGTGTCACAGGTTGGTATCCAAGCCTTAGGTTATGAACCTTAGGTGGGGAAACCTTAGGAAGTAGCCTTTAAGAAGTTAGAAAATATAGAGGTGATTAACTCTTATTGGGTTTTAAGGAATGGATTGAGGTATCCATTGAAGTTAAATAATAAAAGACATTATGTGTTATGTGTTAATAGCTTATGTGCTCGCGAGTATCGAAATACTAAGTAAAACTTAAAATATTTTGTTGTCAGGATGTCTGACGAAGGAGGATCCAGTCCAGCTAGAGAGGTGATACCTCAGGTACCTAGAGATGACGAACCCCAGGATATTCATGTAGTGCGGGAACAGTTGATCCAGGAGGATGAGCCTGTGGCCGATCCCGAGGAGGATAATCTTGAAGAGATAGAGGAGGATGATGATGAGATGAGATGTATGATGCTTTGTATTATCGTAACATAGAGTTACATGATAATGTTGAGGAGCTGAAGGAGATGGTTGAGATGCATCACGTTGCGTTGGAATAGAAGGATGTAGAGATTCAGGAACTTGACTCAAAACTTGGAAACACGGAATGTGATTTAGTTCATACCAAGGGTCAGCATGAAGACCTGTTGGCAGTGAACGAGAAGATGAAGACTAACATGGAGAAGTTGAAAGATGACTTTAAGGAGGAATAAACTAAGTGTAAAAGGGCAGAGGACGCTTGGATGAAGGCGACTCAACGTGCAGACCGTGCTGAGGCTAAAGTTCAAGTGAAGAAAGCCAAGATGAAGGAGATGGATTATGCTTTTAATTCTGCGATTGATGGGGCCCAGGATCGAGTCCATTATTACCCACCTCAGTTTGAAGACTCACCGTGGTTCGTGATGGATCGTAGTACGGCGTACCGTATCATGGAGGAAGAGCGTCGAGAGGCCTTACGACGTCTTAATATGCCTAGATAGAATAAGAGTGATAATAATATGAGGTTAATTATATGAATAAATAAGTTGTGAATCCCTTATTTTGAGATAAATAAAGGGATAGTATGAGTATGTAATCCTGAAACTGGTTTAGTTCAGGAAAGTGGATGTTTATAGCAGATATGCTATCTTTAGTATGTTTAAAACATTATGAATGAATAAAATATTAGGGTTTATTTGAAATGTTATGTGTTTCAGTTTTAATCTTGGAATGTTTAAGTTAAACTTCAAATACCCAAGAAGTTGAGTAATGAACTAATAAGCGTATATTTTAACAGAAAATGCCTCCTAGAAGAAGACAACCACGTCAACAAGCACCTCCTGAGGGGTCTACTAATAATAACAACGAGACCAACGCTAATCTGGTTCAGCAGTTAGTAGATCTGTTGACGGGTGCACTTGTGAATCAACCGCAAGCTCAAGTCACGACTTTCAAGGAATTCAAAGCAATTGGACCGCCAGAGTTTCAAGGGTCTATGAATCCAGTGGAAGCCCAAACCTGGATCATGGAAATGGAGAAGGTGTTCGACATTGCTAGAGTTAATGAAGATCAGAAGACTGCATTCGCAACGTTCATGCTAAAGTCTGAAGCTAGCTACTGGTGGCAATCAAATAAGATTCTTGGAGGACAAGGAGTGATAGAGTGGGATAGATTCAAGGAAATGTTTTTTAAAATGTACTTTCCAGCGAGTTCTCGGAATCAGCTAAAAGTGCAATTTCTTGAATTGAAGCAAGGAACAATGATGGTACCGGAATATGCCGCGAATTTTAACAAATTGGCAAGGTTTGCCACATATCAAGTCAATATGGATGAGCGTAAGGCGAGAAGGTTCGAACAAGGATTGAAACCTTGGCTTTACAGCAAGGTTTCAATGTTCTAGTTGAATACATTTACTACTGTACTGGAAAAGGCAATCATCGTAGAAGGTGGAAGCGATGCCTTGACCAAGTACAATCAAGAATAGAAGAAGAGGAAGAATGAAAGTGAAAATAAGGCTGGTGGGAGTAATGTTGGAAGTAACAATCAGAAGAGGAAGTGGAACGAGAATTCGTCTATGGGAGGACAGCAAGGAAGTCAGCAGAAGAAAAAGTTTGAAGCTTGTGTGACGTGTGGAAAGAACCATACTGGGGTATGTTTGAAGGGAAAAAGGGTGTGTTTCAACTGTGGTCAGGAGGGACACATTGCACCGAACTATTTTAGTCTGAAGAAAGGAGCATGTTTTACCTGCGGTTTAAAGGATCAAATGGCTCGTGATTGTCCTAAAAAGCCAGCGGGGAGTGCAAGTGGAGGAAAGGGAAACAACAACGATGGTGGTGCATTGACTATCACTGGACTAGCTCAGTCAAGCTGACCTACTGCGAGAACTTTCAATATGACCGTGCAGGATGCGGTTCAGTCTAAAGATGTGGTGTCAGGTATCATTTCGATTAATGGTATTAATGCTTATGTACTGTTTGATCCGGGTGCTACTTGTTCATTTATATCCGATGAATTTGCTCAAAACTTAGATTTGCCTCAGGAAGAATTAGATTATCCTTTGAGCATAGAGATTGCAAATAGGGAAGTGATTCCTGTTAGATTCATATATAAGAATTGTAGAGTGGTTATAAAGGGTCAAGAAATGAGGGTAGATTTGATGTAAGACCCCAACTTATTATTAATGAAATTTAATTTTCTCTATTTATTATTTTGAAATAGTAAGGGTTGATTTGATTAATGTGGATAGTTATGGGTAAAATACGCAATATTTCAAAATAAGCAAGTGGTTATAAAATATTCATTGTTGTCGGGGAATATTCGTTTGGTCGTGGAATATTCTTCTTCGCTTGGGAATATTCGCACGATTGTGCCTAGATTTTTGTGGGCCCCATAACTAAAGCGATTGGATGAAGAAAACGACAAATATAAGTTGTTTAAAAATAACTACAGTAGTTGTTACCAATTAATATCGTTAAAATACTCTAAGTGGTTAAAACACAAGAAGCATACAGTATTGCACCAATTATTGATTCTTACGTAAGAAGGCTTACTCAATAATGGTTATAGTAATTATCGCTCAAGATTTTATTGATTTAATAATTCTTTGCATTGATATTTTATATTCGTTGTTGTTTCAATAATTGTCATTACACAAGATTTTTCATTATCGAAGCAATAATTCATATTATCCGAATAATATTATTAGATAACATTATTGGCAATGTCTAGAAAGTTTTGTCTAAGGAGAGGTTTGGTCACCTAATTGCGGCGCCAAGAATGAGAGAAATTCTTATTCGAAAGCCCCTTTCTTCGGGAACCCACGTTTGTCAATATTGTGATTCGTGTAATATTATTTGTGAATAATTAATTATTGATTCATATGATGAGGAAAATATTGATTTTATGTGGATATAGATGGAGAAAATTTTTAATGTGACAATTGTTGAAAATTGAAATTTTATCTTTTTCTGATAAAATAATTCATTTAAATATATTATTATATTTTAATAATATAATAATGGTGATATTTTTACAACGAATGTGGGATATATGAGTATACGAGGAGGAAGAGTATTTTTGTTGCAATAAATGTTTAAAACATGTTAAACATGTCGGTGGACCCCATTTATTGACTGAAATTTGATTATAGCTTGTAAAATCGCTTTGTTTATGGATTTTGGTCAATTTCATTTGGAATTGAAAAACTTTCTTCGCAAAGTTGTAGAGAATTGAATTTCCTATAAAAAGTCGCGAGATTTGAATTTTCTGATAAAAGACTATTTATTATGAATTATTGAAGTTTCAAGTCTCAAATAATTGATTTTGGAAGTTTAAAATATTTAAAATAGGAAAACGTTTTTTACACTTGTGGGCCTCATGAAACATGTGCAAAGTGCTGAAGCTAGAGGATTCAAAGTGGGCGTAAGAAAATTTATTTATATATTAATATTATATTAAATTTTTCGCTTTGTGTTAAAGCAATTTCTATAAATAGGTGCTTAGGTTAGAATTGAAAATCACACTTAAATCAAGTTTTCTCTCTATATTGTCGAGCGTATTCTTGTGAGTATTTTGAGTATACTTTGAGTATTGCTATACGGTGCAAGTCCAAGTCATAGCCTATATCAGGTGTTTCAAATTTAGAAGACCGATCTTTCGAGGTAAGGGATATTATTATTTTCGTAATGATATTATTTCTTCAATATCATTATGTGAAATATTGATCTCAAGTTTTTATCGAATTTGGAACTTTTGGTGTAGGAGTTACTATTCACGATACTGACTATTCACGATACTGTACTATTTATGAATACTAAGACTATTCATCGAAAAATGAAAATTTTCTTTTCGCTCTAAAATATCTATATGTGGATACTAGCTTTGATTGTATCCATGTTTTGATCATTCTTGAATTTTACACCACTATGATTCTTTTTGAGGTATTTTGGACATGGATAAAAAAAAAGTACTAATCTTTAATCCTTAATCCTTGTCATTTTGTTTCTTTGGATTCGTTTCTTTAAAAATATTTTCATCATCCTCGGCCTTAAATGATGATATTATTGAATATCTTTGGCTTCAAAGCAAAGATGAATGATTTCGATGAATATCTTTGGCCGTAGTGCAAAGATGAACAGGTGTTTAGATGAACATGACCAACTGATGAATATCTTTGGTGTGACGCCCCCAAAATTAGGTATACGTCACCCATCTTGGGTCGCCACTTACATGGTACATAAATTCAAATACAACTTACTAACCTAACTGTCAGGTACAATACGACATAAACCGTGAGTTTGAATACAAATTTTGTCTACTAGATATTATACAAACTCAAAAGGAGTCCTCATTACTGACTATTATCACACTATTTCACGTAATAGTGAGGACTACTAATGCTATCCTTTGGACCATTACTTCGCTCCCCGACTCGAAGTCGGCCTATGTTCTCATTTCTCAAGAGAACAATGAAAGAAAGGGTGAGCTCAACTAGCCCAAAGAAGAAATATTATGACTAAGATAATGCGAATAAATTATCATTAGCCTTCAACAAAGATTAAACCGATAAAATACAATAGACAACCGGTTTAATCTGCAATTGAATTAGCAATCCATTTAAAGAGTCAAGTAGAGAATAAAGTCTACTATCTTTTAGGTTTTAAAAGGTTTTCATCAATTTTTATCGCCGAGACTCAAATTTTAATAAATAAACCACCACATCTAATCATCCCCGTACTACTTGGCCAAGGATTTTCATCAAATTATCAATGGTCATGACTATACCGAATCACCCCGGGTCATAATCATACCAAAAACTATCCATCATCGCATTACATGTGCCACCGAGAACTTTTGTCACATCATTTATATCAAGTCACGATTATACCGAATGATCCTCGGTCATAATCATACTAAGTTCATCTATGCACGTAAGCCAAAGATAACATAATATAACATAAGGATGATGACAATGACATAATAATTCAATAAAACAAGTTCAAGAATTATTTAATCCATGAATTATTAACGCCCAAATTGTCAACACGACATCGCTTTCAGAGAGTAAAATTCAAGAATGATCGTAAGAATATTTTCATGAAAAGATATGGATGAAACGCAAATATCAAGGATATTCTACTAATTTCATGGAGTATAGAAGTCAAAGTTTTAACCAATTGGGTATAATAAAGAATGGAATAACAAAAGAAATCACCACGCATGCGGCAGATTGCATAAAAGTTATTCCAATGTAATAATAATAACGGACCGAAGTCGTGAAATTCACAATCGGCGTGATGTTCCAATGTAATAATAAAGATGGAACCAGATCCGTAAAAAACACACGTGATAGGATATTTCAATGTAATGATAAATACGGAACTGTGTCCTGTGTAAAACACATGCATGTGATATTCCAATAGTAACAATAGAAGAATGTCACCAAGTATAGGTAAATCACAGATACAAAAGTTATTCCAATGTAACAAATAAGAATGGAATAACATAAGGATTTCACCAAGTATAGGGTATGCCGCGATATACAAAGTTATGTATAGGTATGCCACTTTTACAAAAGTTATTCCAATGTAATAATAATGAATGGAATAAATGAAGTTCTCTTCAAGAAGAAAGAATAACACCCTCTTCGTAAAAAGAACCTGAATATGTAAGTGAAGTGAAGTAGCGTAATACTTTTCTTCTTTCTATAACTTTCTCTATATAGCTCTCTCTATAATTTCTCTCTCGAGAGTTTCAATGAATTGTAAAGAAAATAATGAAGGAATGAGCTTCTATTTATAGGAAAATGGAATGCATAGTAACTAATCCATGAACTATCAGATTGATTTACTTTAATCGATCGGTCCATATTTAAAGAAAAATCTTTTAAATAAAATATAATATATTCTATTTATATAAAAACATTTTACTATACAAACACTATGCAATACTATGCAAAACACTATGCAAAATACTATGCAACACTATGCATAATAAAATATAATATATTCTATTTATGTAATAACTTTAATAAAGTATTCTATTTTATATAAAAGATGTTTCGCTTTTATTACGTTAATAATAATGAATAAAACAAAACGTCATTATCGCTATAATAATTCATATTATTAATCGACAATAATGGAATCAAACCGAGTGACTTCTCACATAAGCATCAATAATCAATACCGCAGTGCTACTACGCAACCACACGACATCGTATTTTTTACTACCGAAAGTAGTTCAACAAGAACTACGGTAAAACTTCCGCCGTTATTTCAATAAAATATTTTGTCGCTTTTTCAATCCGACAATAATTTCATTATGGGTCCACCAATGATTGAGCCGTTGTATTTAATATTCCTCGCTAAACCTAATATTCCCCACCAATCGAATATAATATAACCACTTGCATACTTTGCAAAATTTATAAATACTACCCACAACTATAATATTTATCTCAAATTCACACCATAATATTAAAAATTATTTCGACAAAATTTAAATCTTTATCGATAAAATCTAGGGTCTCACAATCTCCCTCCTTATGGAATTTTGCCCTCGAAATTAGGGTACATTACTGGTATGATAAGAGATGAGGATACCTTGAATACCTTTTTATCGCTTAAAAATATTAAATTCATCTTTGCAATCCTACCAAAGATATTCATTAACAATTCATCTTTGCACTACAAAGCCAAAGATATATAATCAGAAACCAATAATACCGAGACTTAGCTTAATAATAGTATCACTACCACTTAATTATCCATGCTTCATCGCCAAGGATATTCGTGTTTTCAATTACAAATCATGATTATACCGAATAATCCGTGGTCATAATCATACCAAGTCTATCAATGCACTACTACCAAAGATGACTTTTTACCACATCCATGAATTAATATTTCATTCTTTGAGACTCAAATTTCAATAATTAATCCATATCATCGAATCATCCTCGCATCTACGTGCCAAGGATATTCATTAGTATCACGACCAATTAATTATCCATACACTACTACCAAAGATAATTGTGTATTCATTAGTATCACGACCACAATTATCCATGACTACTACCAAAGATAATTGTGTATTCATTAGTATCACGACCACAAATTATCCATGCACTACTGACCCAAAGATAATTGTGTATTCATTAGTATCACGACCACAAATTATCCATACTACTACCAAAGATAATTGTGTATTCATTAAGTATCACGACCACAAATTATCCATGCACTACTACCAAAGATAATTGTGTTTTCAATTACTAATTATGATTATACCCCAACAATCCTCGGTCATAATCATACCAAGTCCATCTATGCACTACAAAAGCCATGTAGATGACTTTTCAACATAATATAAACATGAGGATAATGATATAAAGAATCAATCAAATGAGATAAAGGATAAATATTAAACATTTATAATATAATTTATCCAGATTCAAGAATATCCCCATGTTATCAATCACTTAATAATCTTATAATCTAATATCATTAATATTATAACAATATTTTAATCACTTCTTAAATTTATAAACAATTTATCTCAATTGTTTACGCTTTACCATATAATGCATTTAATCATTCAAAATGTCATACTCATAAAATATCATCACCAATTATCAAATCCTCATCAAAAAAAAATATGCATATACTCTATATAGGATTCTCTAGCCATAAAATCCTATTTTCAACTTTGTTACTTCACATAACATATTTAACTCATATATGTTCAGAATTAAACTATTTTCATGAAAATACCAAATTAGTCCCAAAAATATTTCTTTTCTGGGATTTAGCATAATATAGTCCCATAATGAAAATATATTTTTCTCGGAATTTTTAAAATTCATTTACTATTTTTCAAAAATCAATTTCTAATTAATTCCTTAAGAAATTAGCTACCTCAAGTTTAACTCCAAAAATTCCCAAATCTTGGCAGGATCTTACACATGTTAACGTGAGCTTCTAGTTTAAATTTCATGGTCATCTGAGTTATAGAACTCGGTTATATTGTCATTTTCGGAAAAACCTAAATATTGAAATAGTCATAACTTGCTCATTTTAAGTCAGAATGAGCTCATTTTTGGACAGGAGGTACTTTATACCATATACTTTCATGTCCCAAAAACCTAGAATTTTTCTCATAATTTAAGTGGCCGAAACAGTCCCTTAAAGTTTCTGGGCAGTAGCATTTTCAAAATTTTCAGCTTTGGCCTCCTTTGCTAAAATCAGTCCACACAAAAATCCACAACACCTTTTCCAGTAATTCCACTTGGATTAGTTAGGTAACTCGTAGATCTAACTCTAGGACTTGACCACATTCAAAAATTCAAAATATAATAAGAGATATGGTCAATTGAATTTTATGTTACGTTTTTCACCAAAATCTGATTTTCAACTCTTTGTGATTTCTAAGAAACTTTCATGTTTTCACATACTAACCAACATAACTCATCATAAAACTTACTAATACTTCATATACCCATGATTTTCATTATTCCAATGCTTTTATTATGACTTTCATCATAAACCACGTAAACTGTTCATTTTAGTTGAAGAAATATTTGAGGGTTTAAGAAATGGGTTTTTGTACTGGGGTCAATACAAAATTCGATTTCACGCCTAGGGTAGGCTAGGAAATCTTCAAGAATACGTCAAGAAATTTATTAATGATAGAAATATCATTCAAAATCGCTACTCTTATCCAAGACTTGGATAAGACGTTACATTGATACCAACTGTGACTTCTATCCCTTAACCTAGATAGCACCTCACAATGATACCTATAAACTTGCCATCTTCATTCACGATGTAAGCCGCCTACGTAAAGTCCGCCCCGGTGCATTCCACACAAGGAAGTCAACAACGAAAGGATCGGGGCTCTTTACTTATGGCTCGATATAACATGATGATTAACTTTAGGTTTGGTTACTTTGAATTCAGATAACAAAGTTGGTATAAATATAAAAGCTAACAACCTTACGAAAAGAATAATGAGTAGTTAATCAATCATTTTCGAAAATTACCTCAAAGGCAAGTATTTTCAAAGAGACAATATCGACAGGTAACGTGAAAGTGTTTATTTGAAACAACAAGATTAATAAATAGTGGAGGTAACGAAGGTTCCTACTAACGAAGTTTCAACCAATAAGTCAAAGTTTAACTTCTTCGGAATCAAATTTAAACGTTGAACACAACTAGGTGAAATAAAAGAGTGGGTAGAACTTGTATTGAATAAAGTATAGACTTCAGATTAATTTATAATTAATTTACCCGTAATAACTTCGTTCGGGTTTCTCAATAAACGCCTCGCTTAAATTATCGAGTTTGACTTTACTATAGGTACATTCCACCCTTAAGTGCTTCTTCACATTCTCGATCCATGATTTGAATCATTATTCTCGATCCATATCGAATTCGGGTTGACCGCTATGCATGTGGTAATTCAATTCGATGTTGGTTCTCCCAATTGTCGTCCAAAAAGCAAAGTCCATTTCATCTATTTTCGCTTTATTGATCTGGACGCTTTTTTTCTACACTATCAACGCGTTGTGCCTTTTTACCCATGCATCGCCTATTCTCCTTCGCTCGCTTGTTTCTTCCTTCAAATTTGATCCTTGATTTTTAAATTCTCGATTCCAACTTTAATATCTTACACCCCGCCAAAGCGTGATTTTGTTCGAGCATCACATATCGAGTAACCCAATTTTGAATTGTCAGATCCTTTGTTCCACGACCGCTTTTGCGTTCTTCAACTTTTGTTCTTCTAGCTCACGAACACGATTTTGTAATTCTAAGTTTTGATCATAAATTTCTTCTAACCAATTCTCCTCAAAGTTCCTCTTCTTCCTCTTCTTCCTCACTTTCACCGCTACCTCTCGCAACTAGCTCGGGTGCAACAATTAGTTCTTCATTCACTACGTGGATATCTCTAATTTGTTCCTCGTCTCGATTAATCGCATTAACCCGATTAGTGATTAAAGGTGTCACAACGGTCACATTCACTCCATTGTGAATATTTTCACCGCCATTTCCAAACACCGCCACAACACAAGGGTTAATTAATATATCAAATATTATCCCTATACTCGACCGACCAATTAAATACCAAATAAACTTAGGTAGGTCATACTAGTGAAGGAATTTCCGTCTCTCCCTCCTAGTTCTTATCTCACATCTTAGCTGTGGATCATATCCCTAAGCTCGATACTAATCAGTAACTCGGACACCAACTTGTGTCAAGACCTCATTGGTACCTATCACCACACCAAAGAGACGCAGGCCCCCTACGAGAGAGTCCGCTTTGCATTCCCCATCAACAGAAGTCACCAATGAGAGGCTCGGGGCTCTTCACACTTATGGGCTCGATATTAAACGCGACGCCTCAAAATTAGGTATCGTCGCCACCCATCTTGGGTCGCCACTTACATGGTACATAAATTCAAATACAACTTACTAATATAAGCGTCTGGTGGTACAATACAACATAAATCGTGAGTTTGAATACAAAATTTTCTCTACTAGATATTATACAAACTCAAAAGGAGTCCTCATTACATAAACTAATATCACACTATTTCACGTAATAGTGAGGACTACTAATGCTATCCCTCCGGACCATTACTTCGCTCCCGACTGTCTCCAGCTATGTTCTCATTTCTCAAGAGAACAATGAAAGAAAGGGTGAGCTCAACTAGCCCAAAGAAGAAATATTATGACTAAGATAATGCGTAATAAATTATCATTAGCCTTCAACAAGATATTAAACCGATAAAATACAATAGACAACCGGTTTAACTGCAGCAATGAATTAGCAATCCATTAAAAGAGTCAAGTAGAGAATAAAGTCTACTATCTTTTAGGTTTTAAAAGGTTTTCATCAATTTTATCATTAAGACTCAAACTTAATAAATAAACCACCACATCTAATCATCCCTCGTATCACTGGCCAAGGATTTTCATCAAATTATCAATGGTCATGACTATACCGAATCACCCCCGGTCATAATCATACCAAAAACTATCCATCATCGCATACAGCCACCGAGGACTTTTGTCACATCATTTATATCAAGTCATGATTATACCGAATGATCCCCGTCATAATCATACTAAGTTCATCTATGCACGTAAGCCAAAGATAACATAATATAACATGAGGATGATGACAATGACATAATAATTCAATAAAACAAGTTCAAGAATTATTTAATCCATGAATTATTAACGCCCAAATTGTCAACACGATAATCTTGCTTTCAGAGAGTAAAATTCAAGAATGATCAAGAATATTTTCATGAAAAGATATCTTTGGATGAAACGCAAATATCAAGGATATTCTACTAATTTCATGGAGTATAGAAGTCAAAGTTTTAACCAACTGGGTATAATAAAGAATGGAATAACAAAAGAAATCACCACGCATGCAGATTTGCAGACATGTATGTGTTATTCCAACATAATAATAATAACGGAACTGTGTCGTGAAATTCACACCGGCTGGGATGTTCCAAATGTAATAATAAAGATGGAACCAGATCGATGTAAAACACACATGATAGGATATTTCAATGTAATGATAAACACGGAACTGTGTCCGGTGTAAAACACACGCACAAGATATTCTAACGTAACAATAGAAGAATGTCACCAAGTATAGGTAAATCGCGTGATACAAAAGTTATTCCAATGTAAGAACAAATAAGAATGGAATAACATAAGGATTTCACCAAGTATAGGTATGCCGCGTGATACAAAGTTATGTATAGGTATGCCACTTTTACAAAAGTTATTCCAATGTAATAATAATGAATGGAATAATGTAAGTTCTCTTCAAGAAGAAAGAATAACACCCCTTACCGTAAAAGAACCTGAATATAGAAGTAGTGAAGAAAGCGTAATACTCTTCTTCTTTCTATAACTTTTCTCTATAGCTTCTCTCTATAATTTCTCTCTAGTAGTTTCAATGAATTCGTAAAGAAAATAATGAAGGAATGAGCTTCTATTTATAGGAAAATGGAATGCATAAGTAACTAATCCATGAACTATCTGTATTGATTTACTTTAATCTGACTATCCATATTTAAAGAAAAATCTTTTAAATAAAATATAATATATTCTATTTATATAAAAACATTTTACTATGCAAACACTATGCAATACTATGCAAAACACTATGCAAAATACTATGCAACACTATGCATAATAAAATATAATATATTCTATTTATAGAATAACTTTAATAAAGTATTCTATTTTATATAAAGATATTTCGCTTTTATTACGTTAATAATAACGAATAAAACAAAACGTCATTATTGCTATAATAATTCATATTATTAATCGACAATAATGGAATCAAACTGAGTGACTTCTCACATAAGCATCAATAATCAATACCGTGTGCTACTATGCAACCCACACGACATCGCATTTTTACTACCGAGTAGTTCAACAAGAACTACCGGTAAAACTTCCGTCGTTATTTCAATAAAATATTTTTGTCGTTTTCTCAATCCGACAATAATTTCATTATGGGGTCCACCAATGATTGAGTCGTTATATTTAATATTCCCTCGCTAAACCTAATATTCCCCGACCAATCTAATAATATAATATAACCACTTGCATACTTTGCAAAATTTATAAATACTACCCACAACTATAATATTTATCTCAAATTCACACCATAATATTAAAAATTATTTAAACAAAATTTAAATCTTTATTGATAAAATCTGGGGTCTCACATTTGGCTCAGTAGAAAAAGATGAATATTTGATTCCGGATGTATATTGATTGATGTTACAGGATAAAAGATAGAGCGATGAACTTTTAAATTCATACATAGAAGATAGTAGTTTGCATTCTCTACTTAACTCTTCTAATGAATTATTATTTCATTGCTAATATTGATTTAAAAACTTGTTGTCTATTGTATTCTATTAGATTTTTCCTGTTGAAGACTAATGATAATTTGTTGTATATTATCTTAGTCATAATATTCTTTCTTGGGCTAGTTGAGCTCACCATTTTCCTTTTTGTTCCATTTTTTTCTTCTCGGGAGGCGAGAATATAAGCGAGTATGCAGTCGAGGTATGGAATGAAGGTTCTAGAGAGAGTTGTTTAGTAGTCCTCACCATTTTGTAAAATAATGTATCAATAAATGTGATGAGGATTTATTTGAGTATAGATATTGTCAGAAGATAATATTTGTATTCAAACTCACGCTTTCTTGTTGTAATAATAAAGTTGTAGTTGTTTACGCACCATGTATTGACAACTCGTAATAGGTGATGTATACCTATTTTGGGGGCGTCACATTCAGAACTCGGTATTGTCATTACGAGTTTCTGGTTATGTCATTTAGTTTAACCAATGCACCTGCAGCGTTCATGGATTTGATGAACAGGGTGTTTAAACTATTCTTAGATAAATTTGTGGTGGTGTTTATTGATGATATCCTGGTGTATTCTAAGACCAAGGAAGAACATGTGGAACACTTAAGAGTGACGTTGGAGACATTGAGAAAAGAGAAGTTGTACGCAAAATTTTCAAAATGTGAGTTTTGGTTGGAACGTGTACAGTTTCTCGGGCATGTTATTGATAAAGACGAAATTTCGATAGATCCATCGAAAGTCAAGTCAGTAGTAAACCGGGATCAGCCAAGACAAATCGGAGATAAGGAGTTTCCTAGGGTTGGCAGGTTATTATAGGTGTTTTATTCGGGACTTTTCTTAGATCGTGACCCGATTGATTTAATTTAAACGTGAAAGCGATTAAGTTTGTTTGGACGGAGAAGTGTGAGGAAAGTTTTCACGAATTGAAGAAGAGGTTAAGTACAACACCTGTGTTGTCATTGCCTGATGATACATGGAATTTTGTAGTGTATAGTGACGCATCGCATAAAGGACTAGGCTGTGTGCTTATGCAGAACGACAGAGTTATTGCGTATGCATCACGTCAATTAAAAGATTATGAGAAGGGGTATCCGACTCATGACTTAGATTTGGCTGCGGTGGTGTTTGCCCTGAAGATTTAGAGACATTATCTTTATGGAGAAAAGTGTGAAATATATACTGACCATAAAAGTCTGAAGTATATCTTTACACAAAAATATTTGAATATGAGACAGAGAAGATGGTTGGAGCTGATCAAAGACTATGACTGCGAAATTTTCTATCATCCAGGAAAGGCGAATGTTGTTCTTTGATGTGCTCAAGGTGAAAGGACGGGAGAAGTTAATGTTGTTGGCTGCTCAAGATAAGTTAGTATCGGAAATGGCTAAAATGGAGTTGGAAATTAGATATCCGACAAAATCCGATGAAAGGTTGTTCCAGATAAGAAATGATTCAACGTTGGTAGATAAAGTGAAGAAAGCACAACTTCAGGATAAAGAATGCAAAAAGATAAAACAGAAGATATCTGAAGGGGATGAAAGCAAATTCAAAATCGATTCAGAAGGGTTACTTCGATTCAAAGGGAGAATTTGGGTTCCGCCAGTACCAGAAGTTAAAGAAGAAATTTTGAGTGAAGCTCATAACTCACGATATTTGATTCGCCCTGGAAGTATGCAAATGTACCAGGATCTTAGACATCATTTTTGGTGGCCAAATATGAAGAAGGATGTGGCTGAGTGTGTGGCGAAATGTTTAACGTGTTAGAAAGTCAAACCTGAACATCAAAGGCCAAGCGGATTATTGCAGCCGTTAGAGATACCAGAATGGAAATGGGAGCATATCACAATGGATTTTGTGGTAGGTCTTCCAACGACTCAGCAAGGTTATGACGCCATTTGGGTGATTGTTGATCAATTGACAAAGTCGGCACACTTTTTGCCCATCAAGATTTGATTTACCCTAGACCGGTTAGCAAAACTGTACATTAAGGAAATCATTTCAAGACACGGTGTACCTATGTCCATTGTATCAGACAGAGATCCATGTTTCACATCAAATTTCTGGAAATGATTACAAGAATGTTTGGGAACACAGCGAAGAATGAGCACAGCGTACCATCCTCAGACCGACGGACAAAGCGAGAGAACTATCCAAACACTAGAAGATATGCTCAAAGCATTTATAATGGATTTCAAAGGAAATTGAGATGACCATCTGCCATTGGTGGAATTTGCTTATAATAATAGTTATCACGCGAGTATTGGCATGCTGCCTTACGAAGTGTTATACGGCAAAAAATGCAGAACTCCGTTGTACTGGGATGAGGTAGGTGAACGTCAGCTATTGGGTCAAGAATTGGTGCAGCAGACTGTCGAGATCATCAAAGTGATTCGAGCAAGATTAATAGCTGCACAAGATAGACAGAAGAAATATGTTGATCAGCATCGACAGAATCGGGAATTCGATGTCAGAAGTTATGTCTTCTTGAAAGTATCTCCCTAGAAGGGGAAAATTCGGTTTGGCAAGAAGGAGAAATTAAGCCCTAGATTTATAGGACCTTTTGAAGTGCTTCGACGGGTTGGCGAAGTGGCGTACGAGGTAGCTTTACCTCCGGAGTTGGAACATATTCATAATATTTTCCATGTCTCGGTATTGAGACCATATAAGCCTAATTATAAGCATGTTATAGAATATGAGCCCTTACAGTTTGAGAAAAACTTAACATATGAAGAAGTCCCTGTTCAAATTGTTGACAGAAAAGAGCAAGTACTGAGGAATAAGGTGATACCTTCTGTTAAGGTAATTTGGAGGAACCACAATGCTGAGGAAGCTACGTGGGAACTTGAAAGCGTTATGATGAAGAATTATCCTTAGTTGTTTGCTTGATCTTGTATAGCGATTCGGGGATGTAATCTTGTTAAGAGAGAAGAATGTAACAAATAAATTTTTCGAAGTTGTGATTCGGGGATGTAATCCTTTTAAGGAGGAAGGATGTAACGATCGAGAAATTTATAATTTAATTTAAATATTTATTGAATTAAATAAATATTTTAAATAATTTATTTATTAAGAAAAATAAATAATTGATAATTGTGGTGAATTAATTTAGTAACTAAATTGATTAATGTTAATTTGTATAATGATAATTTTATTTTTGAAAATAATTAAATTAAATCAATTGCTTAATATTTAAGAAGATAATTAAATTAAGTGAATTGTTTAATATTAAATGAATAAATTAAATAAAGTGACGTGTTTAATTTATTAATTAAATTAGATATATAATTATTTATTAATTATAAGATATATTGATAATAAGAATTTCATTATTATTATAAGTTATTTAAACTAGCTAAACTAAAGTTATTCAAATTAATCAAAATTAATGGCGTGACATGAAAACTATATAATAAGAATAATATAAAAATAAATTAGTTTATGGGACTTATGTTGTAAGACCCCAACTTTTATGAATAAAGATGAATTTTCTATAAATATCATTTTTGAATATTATGGAATGAATTTGATATAATATTATAGTTGTGGATAATATTTATAAATTTTGCAAAGTACGAAAGTTGTTATATAATATTTGATTGGTCGGGGAATATTCATTTTAACAGGGAATATTCGTACAACGGCACTATCATTGGTGGACCCCACAACGAAATTATTGTCGGATTGAGAAAAAGACAAAAATACTTTATGAAAATAACGGCGGAAGTTTTACCGTTAACTATTGAAACACCCGGTGTTAAAAGTACAAGAATGTCTGGCGTAGTTATACAAAGAACACACCAGATTGATTATTGATGCTTACGTAAGAAGTCACTCGGTTTTGTTCAATTATTATTTACGAAGAAATTCTTTGCTAGTATCTCACGTTATTTGATTCAATTATTGTCAATTTTTATAATCAATAATTGAGATGACAAAGTTATTAATATTATTATTTGCAATATTAATGATGTCTAGAAGTTCTATCAAGGAGAGGTTTGGTCACCTAATTGCGTGCCAATGGGGAGAAATCCTTATTGTAAAGTCCCCTCTTTCCTGGGAACGACCTGGTCGATTAATATTGTGAATTATAATAATGATGATGAGCTTTGTTTTATTAGTATTATTAATGTAATAAAACAGAAAAGCTTTTTATATAAAAATGTAATACTTTTATAAAGTTATTCGTTTTATTAGACTAATAGTAAATTCTTTTTATATAAAATGTAATATTTTATAAAGTTATACATTTTATTAGACAATAATTAGAATATATTATATTTTATTATGCATAGTGTTTACATAGTGCCTGCATAGTGTTTGCATAGTAAAATCTTTTTTATATAAAACATAATACTTTTATAAAGTTATTCCTTTTATTAGATTGTAAATAGAATATATTATATTTTAAAGTAAACCAATCTGGACCATCCGTTTAAAGTAAATGAATCTGGACCGTTCATGAATTAGTTACTATGCTGTCCATTCTTCTATAAATAGAAGCTCATTCCTTCATTATTTCTTATTTAATTCTTTGAAACTCTAGAGAGAGAAACTATAGAGAGAGTTCTTCTTCTATAATCTTGAGTGTATTTCTTTAGAGTTTAAGAAAGCTTTGAGCGTAGTGCAATTTTTCTTTGAGTATATCCTCGCTTCTACGGTCAAAATACTCTTCTTTTTACTTGTAAGGGATATTATTTGTTGTACTCGTTAGGGTATTCCTTCTTTCTTATTGGTGAAATTCTTTTGTTATTCCATTCTTTATTATTCTATTAGAATAACCTGTATACGTAGGATACCTTATACTTGGTGAAATTCTTCTGTTATTCCATTACTTATTATTCTGTTGGAACATCCTGTTTGTGCGTTTACGCATGACCTGGTTCCGTTGTTTATTATTCTGTTGGAACATCCTGTCTGTGCGTTTACGCATGACCTGGTTCCATTATTTATTATTCTATTGGAATATCCCGCAAGATGCGCGCTTACGCACGATTTTGGTTCCATTATTTATTATTCTTGGAAATATTCTTCTGAGCATTCTTGAGTGTTACTCTACAAAGAAGTATCATGTTGACAATTTGGACATTATTAGTTCCTGGATAAATTAATTCTTGAACTTGTTTTATTGAATTCTTATATCATTGTCATCATCCTTATGTTTATATTATGTTGAAAGTCATCTGTGGCCTGTAGTGCATAGATGGACTTGGTATGATTATGACCATGGATTATTCGGTGTAATCATGACCGTAATGTTACAAATGATGTGGGAAAAGTCTTCATCGACCCAGAAAGTGCATTGATGGGACGCTTGTTGGCATGATCATGACCATTGATGAATACACGAATATCCTTGGCTGTGGTGCATGGATAATTTGTGGTTGTGATACTAATGAATATCCTTGGCCATAGTGCAGGGATGATGTGGATTATTTATTAAGCTGAGTCTCAGCGATAAAAGTCATGAAAAACCTTTTAAATAATAGAAGATAGTAGATTTTATTCTCTACTTGACTCTTCTAATGGATTGCTTGTTCCGATGAAGTTAAACTTGATGTTTGTTATATTTTATCAGTTTAACACTGTTGAAGGCTAATGATAATTTATTCTGCATTATCTTAGTCATAATATTTCTTACTGGGCTAGTTGAGCTCACCCTTTTGCTTTCATGGTTCTCTTCAGGAAATAAGAACGTAGTAGGGACTAGTCGGGGAACAGAGTGATGGTCCAGATAATAGCATTAGTAGTTCCTTCGCTAGTATGACCTACCTAAGTTTATTTGGTATTTAATTGGTCGGTCTGAATATAGGGATAATATGTTACATATCAATTAACCTTTATTTTGTGGCAGTATCTAAAAATGACATCCGAGAATGTTGAGAATAGCAATGGAGCACAGGCGACCGTTGATTCACCACATCTCAATAATCAGGATAATGTGCATCAGGAAGGCTACAATCCTCATGCAAACAACAAAACTGACCAAATGATGAATGATGGAATGTTCAGAGGCTTTATGCAATTCATGCAACAGCAGACGAGAGCGGCTCCTGTCCAAAATATAGGTGGAAATACTTGAAACTCTCGGACGGTCACCGCTAAACAGTTCAAGGAGTTGGGACCACCGGAGTTTATTGGAGAACCAAAACCACTTTAGGCGGAAGTGTGGATAAAGCAGATCACTAAGATATTTGATGTCTTGGGATGCTCCGAGGAGCAAAAGGTTCTCTTTGCCGCCTTTATGTTGCGAGGAAAGGCAGATTACTGGTGGGAATCGGTAAAGCGTACTCAACCTGCCGAACTGAAGATGTCTTGGGAGAAGTTCCAAGAACTATTCAACGACAAGTACTTTCCCGAAAGTATTCATCACATAAAAGAGGTAGAGTTCATCAAGTTGGAGCAGAATAATATGACCGTGTCGCAGTACGAAGCTAAGTTTGCCGAGTAGTCTCGGTTTACGTCCCAGTTGGTGGATAATGAAGAGAGAATGACGCGGATGTTTTTAAGTGGTTTAAAGCCATAGATACGTCAACATCTTATTTCTCATAAACTGTGTTTGTATTCAGATGTTGTAAATAGGGCTCAGTTGTTAGGTTTGTAATATTCAAGAACGCAATCAAATTTCAAAAGTAAGCGGAAACGTGTAAAATCAGAGTTTAAAAATTTACAAACCATATACCCGGATCACCCTTTATGCACAATTATTAATTAAACGAAAAGATATGAAGAACAAACATACCCTTGAAGATCCGAGCTTCCTCAGGTACAAGTTCACCTCCAATCCTTTTCGCGTTCAACTTGAATCCACCGGGTTAGGTTCCTTCCTTTGATCAACGTTAGCCGCCCAAGTGTTTAGCCTTTAGAGGTGATCCACCAAGAAAGAATAAGAATTCAAGAAGATGGGTATTTGGCTCAAACCCTAGTTTTCTATCTCTATAGAAAAAGGCGTACTCTCCCAACTATTGGAATTACGTATGTTGTAAAAGTCAACAACCACACCACCCATAATAAGACTCCTCTTATTTATAGATGTGTGCAACCCACCTTAACAATTAAGGAATTGGGTTTTATTTAATTAATTAAATTCTTTTAATTAATTAAGCTCCCTAATCTTATTAGGGATAATTAATTAAACTTTCTTTAATTAATTTTCCCTCCTAATCCTATTAGGAATAAATGAGAGTACTTATATTAAATTAATTCCTAAACTCTTTTAGAAATTAAAATAATAATAATTGTAATAATATTAATAAGACTCCTCTTATTAATTTATATTTAATATTTCTAAAATATTAAATAATAATATTAAGCTATTTAATTTATTCTATCACCATAGATTAAATTAAATATACTTAACATATTATTACGATTATGCCATTAACTTCTTAAATAATTATTCTTCCTTTTATGGTGTGACCCTTTAGGTTCTCCATATTAAACCTAGGTTGTGAATAAATTAATTAGAATAATTCTAATATTATTTAAATAAATAAATCAAACAATTAATTTATTTAAATAAATAATATTTATTCTACAATAGAATAAGCCTCTTAGCGATCAACGACTTTCCAGATAATATAGATTTCAACATTAATCATAAAAGAACCTTTGAGTAAATAGTTACAAAGACAATTCAATCCTTCCACCATACAATGTCCCAATTAAATATAAGACATGGAATTATCACAAGTCTTATTTTATTTAATTATATGTATTTCGACTCTTAAATGCACAACTCAAATAATGCAAATTAGAAACTCCTTTCTAATTTCATTCTCGCCTTGGCCAAGGACTACTGGGTTGTCATTTATCGAATCACATAGGACATTTCTCTTCTTTAATAGAAGTGGTAGATTCTTTATCGATCATACATTATCTCCATGTACAACTCATTATACCCAAGCATACCCTTTGATATACCCTAAGGGTCTTAAGGAATAAGTCAAAATATAACTCATCATACACAAGATACTATGATGATCTCAAGTCCAAGGATCACTCAGACTACTATCACTACAGAATTCCTATTGATGCAAGTAAAACTCCATTAGGTATTCCTTAGCGAGCCAACGCTCAAATGAACTTATTCTCTAATAAGCACCTATATACTTGCTTTAGTGTCTCCACACAAATGATCATGAGATCAATCATCCTCATCCAATGAGCAAGAACGACGTATGTATCAATCTATCCGGATTCACTAATCCCCAATTTAGTAATCCAATGATTGGTAACTATTTTAGTTTTAAGCTTTCTAAGAATTTAGATCTCATTAGAATGATCATCATCATTATTCTAAAAGCATTGCTTAAAACTATGGGTTTATCACATATTATAAAACAAAGATCATGTAGATAATTAAAAGCCTTTAATAAATAAATACTTTTTATTAATAAATGAATAAGATTGTTACAAAGTATATGCTTTATCATCAAACATGATTGGCAGTGTGCATATTACTTTCAATCTCCCACTTGCACTAAAGCCAATCGCCATCAGTATCTTATACTCTTCTTCTCTAAGTGACGATTATCCCTTTGTTGGATAAGCTTTAGTTAATGGATATTTAATGTTGTTCATGAGAGTCCACTATCTCTATAGTGATTTCCCATCTTTCAATGATTCTTATAATCAAATGAAAGTGCCACAACACATGTTTAGATCCAAGATGAGACTTAGGAACTATTTCTAGTTCAGAATGAACTTTTAATCCAAACAATCAACTTGGCAGCCTTCATTTATAGCTATATACTTTGTCTTTATCACTAAACCAAAGAACTCTTTCTTTGTTTGGAACCTTTCCAATTCATCGCACCATCTGTTCAAGATAACGCTTTACCTTAAAGTGGATTTTTTTCATCATGAAAAATCTAGTGCATTAGTGCTTGGGTTAAGCACTTTAAGATGTTTTTCATCGACTCATAGTGAACTTCTCCATATTATGACCGATCAACATCGTGTCTCAGATATTTCATTACATACATGATTGTCACTCATGCGATCTCTCTTTTCGTGAGTTTGTGGGGACAATTAAGAGAGATACACTCCACGGCTCATCGACATGAGACATCTCTTGAGTTTGCCATGCTAAACGACTTTAGCATCAAATGAATATACGTTCCTTGGGTTAAGTCGAGCATCCTCTTAAATCTATCTATATAGATTTATATCCCCAATTAAGATACTCTTCCAAATCATTCATGGAGGAATGTTTAGACAATTTTATCTTTACTGATTGTAGAATTGGTATGTCATTCCTTATCCGTAGTATATCAACATATAGTACTAGGAATGTCACGATGCTTCCACTGACCCTTTTGTACACACTAGGTTCATTATTATTTTTGATAAAATCAAACTCTTTTGATTGCCTCATCAAAACGAATGTTCCATATTTGAGAAACTTGCTTCAATCCATTTCTCTCGAAAGTGTCTACAACACTTACCTCATCGATGTAATGGATCATCATCTTTTATGATGATGTACCTCATCATCATCATCTATGATTAATCCATACCTCCCGTGTATCTTTGGTACTATATTCATTTTTGATTGATTTGTGGTACAATAGGTCTATCTACTGAGTTCCTCTTATTTGACTTATAGTATTTTGTGGTTCTTGAACTCTTCAAGATCTATTATCCTCCCACTAGCCCCTTTTAATGATAAACACCTTTATCTTAGTAAGCGCGTGTTTTGTAACAAACACCTTTTGCTAAGTAGAATTATAGAACATATACCCTAAACTTACTTTAGGATGTCCCACAAATCAGTACATGTCAAATCTTATCCCAAGCTTATCCTTGAAACCTTTTCACATAAGTTGGACAACCCCTTATCTTAACATACTTAAGATTAGAATCCTCCCCGTCCATAACTTTTATGGAGTCTTCAAATGGATTTTGAGGTTACCATTTTCGTGAGATATGCTGACCATTTCTAGGACATTATCCCGTAAGGATCTTTGGAATGTCAGTAAAATCATTTTGGACCGCACCATGTCCAACAAGGTACGATTTTTCATTCAGATACATCAATCAATTATTGCGTATCAGGATGTGTCCATTATGAGAAAAACCATTTGAGAGTATCTAGAAACTTATTTCACAAGTATTTATTCCTTGATCTAATCAAAGAATCTTAATACATTGTCAATTTGTTTCACTTCTGAATTCTTTGAACCTTTTAAATAATTCACACTTGTATTTCAACAAATACATACATTCAACTCTTTGAATGATCATCTCCTTTTCTTATACTAGTTTGTTCAATTTGTAAAATATATTTTTCACGTAAGTCAAGTATTCAAAATCCATTAAGTAATATTTTAGTTCTTTACAAAACATTATTATTATAAATAGAACAACAATTGTTCTTAATTATAATATCAAATTTCATTGTCAACAACAAAATGAAAATAATGTTTCCAACGAGAATCGGAATACAATAACAACTTATCGACTTAATAGATTTGTTCAGTAGCAATGCTAAACTATAAGTTTCTATGGCTAATGCAAAGAACCTTTGCTTCATTTCCCACACATAGGATTACTTATATTTGTTTAGCTTTTTACTTACGCTTGGTCCCTTCATAAATCTGTATTTATGATAACCAAAGTCAGATCCAATACCCAAGTAGAACCTCGACTTAAAGAAAATTTTATTTTAAATCATGAACAAATTTGTATTTATAACCCGAAACTTCACTAAGCTTCTTTGGTTAGCCTCGCAAGATACTTCTCGCAGCTTTCTTTCCCGGTGTCCGGGCTTATTGCAGTGGAAGCAAACTCCTTTGCTATCCGTATCGCTTTTGTTCTTATTATCCTTTGTTTATGCCTTTCTATTTACCTTCTTGAATCGTTCTTCTTTTCGGAAGATCCTTTGGCCCCTACCAAGAAGACTTGATCTTTCTTGGTTGGAAAGTGACTCTCAACATTTTTCAATATGTTAAGCAAATCAACGAAGGTCGATATCTAGCTTGTTTATATGAAAAATTCACAACAATTGTGAAAGGAGTCCCGGAGTGAGTGCAAGATCAAATCTTGGCTCAACTCTCCATCCATGACAAAACCATTGTCCTAATCGATCAATCAAATTGATTATGTTAAGAACTTTTGTCTGCATTTATAGTGTCATTGGCCATTCTAGATCGGAAGAGCTCCTTAGATATCTCGATATCTATCGGCCCCACTTTCCTCGCCATCAACTACTTGATGTGCGGGAATATAGTAGAGCATCCATAGTTTCATCGCCGACGTCAAGCTCGTTACCCATAGATGCGAGCATGATGCATCGAGCCAATCAGCATGCATCATCTTGCCACTTTCTAAAAGTAGCAATGTCTTCCTCAGAGGCATTATTCGCAACCATTCTTGAGGATAGGCGTATTAAGAACATAAGATAACTTTTCAAACCATGAGAACTATTCTCAAATTCCTTAACCAATCCGCTTAATACGGTTTGGTTAAATAACATCTAATATGTTTCGCAGTTGATAGTAATTTTAGACATTGTAAAATTCTCGTAAATGAATTTGTAATTAACAACATTTTAACATACATTCTTTTATTAATTACCAAAATAATTTAGGTCTTGTTTTAAATTGGTATCTCCACTATTTTTCTTCAAACTATATTACCTCACTTATATAGTTCGACAAAATCTAATTAAAGATTTGCTAGTGAGAATAAGGATCCCATTTCAATGTATATAGCCTTGTGGTGACACAACAAACTATATATAAATAAATAGGTAGACAACTTTTGTCAATTACATCAACTATGCAACTCCTTGTATTTTGCCTCTTAGATTATTTTGATCAGTGGTGGCACATCCGAATCAAAATTATCCAAGTTAAGTCCAACCTAGCACTCCATATATTCAAAAAGAAAATATCATCCTTGTGGTGACACAACAAAATAATATTGTTCAATTTTCTTTATAAGCATCAAATGTGATAAATTAACATCTTAAATACTTAATACTTGCTTTGTGGTGACACAACAAACTCATATTAAATATTTAATACTCTATTAATTTTATCATGCTGAAGGCTTAACGCTCGATATTCCAAATATCTTTGAAGGCTTAGGACTTAATATAAAAAAAATTGAGGGTTTGTTATTAATTTGTCTCATCTTATTTAGCGCTGCAGCATGCATATATATATATAAAATACGTGTCATATTAATGAACATGCTAAGCATGTTTGCATAATATATAATATATATAGTATAAGTATGCACATACGTAATACTATATTCTACCCGAATTGATTATGGACTTTTATTCTAGTTTGGTTTACTAGAGCCACCAAGTGAACCAAAAGGTCAAACCCTTGGGGTGCAAGAAATAATATTTAAATATAACTATTACATTTAAACCGGGCTCCATTACAAAACGGGTCTTCAAGCGCTCCTTGCTCCTTGATCTCCAATTTTCAAAATTAATTCTAACTATTCCTATTACAAAACTATTTAAAATAAATAGAAACCTTGATCGTGATCAAGGGAAGTACATAGGAGGAGATAGAATTTACATTAAGAAAAAAAATTAAAAAAGGCGAAAGGCTTGCAGACCCCATTTAATAAAACCCATACATTCATACATCTAACTAAAATAAAATCCAATCATATTGGTCAATAGTCCATAATCAATTCCATTTATTATCATACACATCATCATATGCATCAATAAATAACATTCATCTTATGAATAATAAACATTTAATATATATATTGATATCATTTAATGGGCAAATTTAGTTAGTATAAAATCTAATTTTGAATCAAAATAAACTCCTTTATTTTAATCCAAATTTAAATCAAAATAAAACTATTTTATTTTAATTTATCCATTTTTGAATAAAATAAACTATTTTATTTTAATCAAAATCTTTAATTAAAATAAACTCCTTTATTTTAATTAATTATGGAATCCAATTCCATGTAAAAAAAATAAACTCCTTTATTAAAGGAAACATGATTCTCTTTCCTATTCACAAATAAACTTCTTTATTTTGAATAATATGAAATCTTATTTCATATCTAAATAAACTCCTTTATTTAAGGAAATTATGATTCTCTTTCCTATTCACAAATAAACTCCTTTATTTTGAATAATATGAAATCTTATTTCATATCTAAATAAACTCCTTTATTTAAGGAAATTAGGCAATCCAATTTCAACTCCAATTAGTTATCATGGAATCAAATTCCAACTCTAATTAGTTAGCATGAAATTTAATTTTAAAATTAAAATAAATATTTTTATTTTAATATTAAAATAAACCTTTTATTTTAAGATTAAAATAAACTTTTATTTTAATTATAAAATAATTAAGGATAATATATATATATATATATATATATATATATATATATATATATTAACCGTTAATATATATATATATATAGTATATATAAATATCCAAATGATTACACTTTAGCATACTAATTATTGAAGCCTCATACATCAGGATTCATGATTCCCTATAACTTTTTATGGCCACGTGATCCGAGTAGCATGCTTCCAATAATAATAACGTTATTATAATTAAAGGAACCAAGAAGAATGCATGATTCAGGCTTCACCCATGAATTCGGTATATATATATATAATATATATAACTATTATATATTATAATCATGTGAATACCAATTGCTATGCTGTAAACATTATATCACGTGAATTAAGCGAAATCAAGTATTTCGCGATTTTTTTTTATATATAATTAAATTTTAAACAACAAAATTATGCCCAATTAAATTGTTCTAAACACATATCAACATACATATCAAATCTGAACAATTAATAATTTGCATAAAGGTTTGGCTCTGATGCCACTGTTAGGTTTGTAATATTCAAGAACGCAATCAAATTGCAAAAGTAAGTTTTAAACGCGTGTAAAATCGAGTTTAAAATTTACAAATCATATATACCGGATCACCCTTTATGCACAATTATTAATTAAACGAAAAAGATATGAAGAACAAACATACCCTTGAAGATCCGAAGCTTCCTCAGTACAAGTTCACCTCCAATCCTTTCCGCGTTCAACTTGAATCCACCGGCCAGTTCTTCCTTTGATCAACGTTAGCCACCCAAGTGTTTGGCCTCTAGAGGTGATCCACCAAGAAAGAATAAGAATTCAAGAAGATGGGTATTTGGCTCAAACCCTAGTTTTCTATCTCTATAGAAAAAGGCGTACTCTCCCAACTATTGGAATTACGTATGTTGTAAAAGTCAACAACCACACCACCCATAATAAGACTCCTCTTATTTATAGATGATGTGCAACCCACCTTAACAATTAAGGAATTGGGTTTTATTTAATTAATTAAATTCTTTTAATTAATTAAGCTCCCTAATCTTATTAGGGATAATTAATTAAACTTCCTTTAATTAATTTTCCTCCTAATCCTATTAGGAATAAATGAGAGTACTTATATTAAATTAATTCCTAAACTCTTTAGAAATTAAAATAATAATAATTGTAATAATATTAATAAGACTCCTCTTATTAATTTATATTTAATATTTCTAAAATATTAAATAATAATATTAAGCTATTTAATTTATTCTATCACCATAGATTAAATTAAATATACTTAACATATTATTACGATTATGCCATTAACTTCTTAAATAATTATTCTTCCTTTTATGGTGTGACCCTTTAGGTACTCCATATTAAATTGGTTGTGAATAAATCAATTAGAACAATTCTAATCTTATTTAAATAAATAAATCAAACAATTAATTTATTTAAATAAATAATATTTATTCTACAATAGGAATAAGCCTCCCTAGCGATCAACGACTTTCCAGATAATATAGATTTCAACATTAATCATAAAAGAACCTTTGAGTAAATAGTTAACGTACAATTCAATCCTTCCACCATACAATGTCCCAATTAAATATAAGACATGGAATTACTGTCAAGTCTTATTTTATTTAATTATATGTATTTCGACTCTTAAATGCACAACTCCAAATAATGCAAATTAGAAACTCCTTTCTAATTTCATTCTGCCTTGGCCAAGGACTACTGGGTTGTCATTTATCGAATCACATAAGACATTTCTCTTCTTTTAATAGAAGTGGTAGATTCTTTATTGATCATACATTATCTCCATGTACAACTCATTATACCCAAGCATACCCTTTGATATACCGTAAGGGTCTTAAGGAATAAGTCAAAGTATAACTCATCATACACAAGATACTATGATGATCTCAAGTCCAAGGATCACTTAGACTACTATCACTACAGAATTCCTATCGATGACAAGTAAAACTCCATTAGGTATTCCTTAGCGAGCCACGCTCAAATGAACTTATTCTCTAATAAGCACCTACATACTTGCTTTAGTGTCTCCACACAAATGATCATGAGATCAATCATCCTCATCCAATGAGCAAGCAACGTATGTACCAATCTATCCGAATTCACTAATCCCCAATTTAGTAATCCAATGATTGGGAACTATTTTAGTTTTAAGCTTTCTAAGAATTTAGATCTCATTAGAATGATCATCATCATTATTCTAAAAGCATTGCTTAAAACTATGGGTTTATCACATATTATAAAACAAAGATCATGTAGATAATTAAAAGCCTTTAATAAATAAATACTTTTTATTAATAAATGAATAAGATTGTTACAAAGTATATGCTTTATCATCAAACATGATTGGCTTGTGTGCATATTACTTTCATCAGTTAGTAGAGCGCGATAAAAAGTTAACGCAACCAAAAGAGAGCAGCCGATAAAATAATAATACCAGTGAGAGCAGTCATCGAAGCGGTGACAACAAGCGTGGGGGGAATTAACAAGCCAGAAGTGGTAACCACTTCGGTGGTAATCTGGGCCAAAACAATAAGAATGGACATTTCAAGAAAAGGAGATTCAACAATGATGGAAAAACATCGGCACCAGCACCCATTGTTAAGGAAGGAGAACGACCACCTATCATATGCTTCAAATGCGGAGGGTAGGGACACATCAGTCCAAACTGCGCGATGTAATCCAAAGCATGTTATAATTGTGGAAGAGAAGGTCACTTAGCCCGATTTTGTCATTCACCGAAGACAAGTTCAGCTAGGATGGAGGCACCAAAGGCCGTCCCAGAAAAGTCAAAGCCGGTAGTGCAAGGGAGAGCATTTGTTGTGACCTCTCAGAAAGCAAGGAACCCGAATGAGGTCATCACGGGTAAGCTTATCATAAACTCTAGCGAAGTTTATACTTTATTTGATACCAGTTCTACCCATTTTTTTATTTCTCCTACTTGCGCTCAACGATTAAATTTGACTACGGAGAAATTAGACTTTGACTTATCTGTGGAAACTCCGTTGGGAGAAAATTTCATTACATCCACTGTTTATAAGTCTTGTTTGGTTCAAATCGGTACCCTCACATTACTTGTCGATCTTATTTCATTGAAAATACTTGCATTTGATGTGATTCTAGGGATTGATTGATTAACTACTCATCATACTAAAATTGATTATTTTCGTAAGGTTGTTAGCTTTCATATTCCTAATCAACCTATTATGTGAATTCAAGCGACCAAACCATTAAAATCAATCACGGTCATCTCAAGCCATAAAGCTATTCGTTTATTGAAAAACGGATGTCAAGCTTTCTTAGCTCATGTCACGGATCTAAACAAAAATACGTCAGTTTTGAATGATATTTCTATTGTTAATAAATTCCCTGACGTATTACCTGAAGAACTTCCTGGCCTACCCCCAGAGTGTGAAATTGAATTTTGTATCAACCTTGAACCTAGTACAAAACCCATTTCCAAAGCCCCATATCGAATGGCTCCTATTGAACTTCAGGAGTTAAAGACCCAATTACAAGAATTGTTAGACATTGGTTTCATTCGTCCTAGTACGTCTCCTTGGGGTGCTCCTATTCTATTTGTGAAGAAGAAAGATGGGAGTATGCGACTTTGTATTGATTATCGGGAGTTGAATCATGTCACCATCAAAAATAGGTACCCATTGCCACGTATTGATGACCTGTTTGACCAGTTGCAAGGAGCCAAATTCTTTTCAAAGATTGATCTTCATTCCGGATATCACCAATTGAAGATTAGAACCGATGACATTCCAAAGACGGCTTTCAGAACTCGGTACGGGTATTATGAATTCCTAGTCATGTCCTTTGGATTGACTAATGCTCCTGTTGCCTTCATGGATATGATGAACCGAGTATTCAAGGAATATTTGGATCACTTTGTAGTCGTCTTTATTGATGACATCCTTATTTATTCCAAAAGCCGTGAAGATCATGAGCAACACTTGAGACTGACACTCCAAAAGCTTCGTGAATACAAGCATTATGCCAAGTTGAAGAAATGTGAGTTCTGGCTTGAGGAAGTAGCATTCCTTGGGCACATAGTATCAAGTCATGGAATATCTGTTGACCCGACAAAGATTGAAGCAATTTAAAGCTGGGAGAAACCTAAATCAGTGACCGAAGTACGTAGCTTTCTCGGCTTAGCTGGTTATTATCGGAGATTCGTGGAAGGATTTTCTCGAATAGCTACTCCATTAACTCAGCTGACTCGAAAAGATACAAAGTTCTGTTGGAGCGAAGAATGTGAGAAGAGTTTTCAAGAACTCAAGAGGAGACTCATTTCAGCACCTGTTTTGACAATACCATCTGGCTCGGAGGGATTTGTCATCTACAGTGATGCTTCGGGCAAAGGGTTGGGATGTGTTCTCATGCAACATGGGAAAGTCATAGCCTATGACTCAAGACAACTCAAAGAATATGAGAGGAATTATCCTACTCATGACTTAGAGTTAGCAGCTGTTGTCTTTGCACTTAAAATTTGGAGGCATTACTTATATGGGGAGAAGGTGGAGATCTTTACGGATCATAAAAGCCTCAAATATTTCTTCACTCAAAAGGAACTCAACATGCGACAATGATGTTGGCTTGAAATCATTGAAAGATTATGATCATACCATCCAATACCATCCTGGAAAAGCGAACGTGGTAGCTGACGCATTGAGTAGAAGATCATATGCAAGTACGAGTGCGATATTGTCAACATAAAATCCCATTTTGTGTGACTTGCAAAGGATGGAGATAGAGTTAAAGACTCCAGGGACCCATGTGATGATGGCGAATATACGAGTAGAACCAACTTTAATTGATAAAGTTAAAGTTGCTCAAGTTACAGATTTAGAGCTAATGCGTATGAAGAAGAAAGTGTAAGAAGGTGCTATGCCGGAAGCAAGAATCGATGAAGAAGGAATACATCGAGTCAACTCCGCACTTTGTGTTCCTAACGACGTTGATTTAAAGTATAAAATCATGATGGAGGCGCACAACACACACCGCTTTGCAATCCATCTCGGGAGTATCAAAATGTATCATGATATTCGGCCATACATTTTGGTGGAGCAATATGAAGAGAGAGATATATTTGTTTTATCTCAAGGTGTCTAACTTGTCAACGAGTTAAAGTGGAGCATCAAGTACCAAAAGGTCCATTGCAACCACTTGAAATTCCAGAATAGAAGTGGGAGCACATTACCATGGATTTCGTTATCGGTCTTCCTAAGGTTTCTCAAGGTATAGATGTGATTTGGGTCATTTTTGATAGATTGCCCAAGTCTGCTCATTTCTTACCGATACGAGAAACTTATACACTTGAACGGCTCGTATATACATAAATGAGATTGTAAGACTGCATGGTATGCCAGTATCTATAGTTTCTGATCGAGACCCAAGATTCACGTCACGATTTTGGGTTAGTTTGTAGAAAGCTATGGGCACAGATTTACGATTTAGCTTGGCATATCATCCTCAGACGGACGGGCAGTCGCAGAGGACTATTCAAACTCTTGAAGATTTATTAAGACTCTGTGTCCTTGACTTCAAGGGAAGTTGGGATAAGTTCTTACCATTGGTGGAGTTTTCCTACAACAATAGTTATCAAGCAAGTATTGGCATAGCTACTTTTGAGGCGTTGTATGGAAGAAAGTGTCGTTCTCCAGTATGTTGGGATGAGGTGGGTGAAGCAATGTTGTTGGGACTAGAGTTGGTACGTATGACTACGGAAAAGATTCAAATGATCCGACAACGTATAAAAACCTCACAAGATCGACAAAAGAGTTATGCTGGTCTTCATCGAAAGGACGTGAAATTCGATATAGGAGATCATGTGTTGTTACGTGTTTCTCCATGGAAAGGAGTTACGAGATTTAGAAAGAGAGGAAAGCTCAATCGTCGATTCATCGGCCCATTTTTAATCCTCGATCGAGTAGGAACTGTGGTCTATAGACTCGCTTTACCGCCAAGTATGTCTCGTGTTAATAACATTTTTCACATATCCATGTTATGTAAATATGTGGAAGACCCGAACCACATTATTGAGTTAGAACCGGACGAAATAGTGGAAGATTTGACGTATGAAGAGGTTCCTGTTCAAATCTTGGATAAGAAGGAACATATTATACGCTCCAAGGTTATACCTCAAGTCAAATTTTGTGGAGAAACCACGATGTTGAGGAAATGACTTGGGAGTTAGAATCTAAAATGAAATCAAGGTATCCTTACCTCTTCAACATACCAGGTACGTACCCTAATTTCGAGGGGAGGTTGTAAGACCCCAACTTTTATGAATAAAGATGAATTTTCTATAAATATCATTTTTGAATATTATGGAATGAATTTGATATAATGTTATAGTTGTGGGTAATATTTATAAATTTTGCAAAGTACGCAAGTTGTTATATAATATTCGATTGGTCAGGGAATATTCGTTTTAACAGGGACTATTCGTAAAACGGCACAATCATTGGTGGACCCCATAACGGAATTATTGTCGGATTGAGAAAAAGACAAAAATACTTTATGAAAATAACGGCAGAAGTTTTACCGTTAACTGTTGAAACACCCAGTGTTAAAAGTACAATAATACGCGTAGTTGCACAGTAGCACACAGTATTGATTATTGATGCTTACGTGAGAAGTCACTCAGTTTTGTTCAATTATTGTTACAGTAATTGCTGCATAGTATCTCACGGTATTTGATTCAATTATTGTCAATATTTTATAATCAATAATTGAGAATTGAGATGACAAAGTTATTAATATTATTATTTGCAATATTAATGATGTCTAGAAGTTCTGTCAAGGAGAGGTTTGGTCACCTAATTGCGCGCCAATGGGGAGAAATTCTTATTGGAAAGCCCCCTCTTTCCTGGGAATGACCTGGTCGATTAATATTGTGAATTATAATAATGATGATGAGTTTTGTTTTATTAGTATTATTAATATAATAAAATAGAAAAGCTTTTTATATAAAATAGAATACTTTTATAAAGTTATTCGTTTTATTAGACTAATAGTAAAATCTTTTTATATAAAACAGAATATTTTTATAAAGTTATCTGTTTTATTAGACAATAATTAGAATATATTATATTTTATTATGCATAGTATTTGCATAGTAAAATCTTTTTATATAAAACATAATACTTTTATAAAGTTATTCGTTTTATTAGATTATAAATAGAATATATTATATTTTAAAGTAAACCAATCTGGACCATCCGTTTAAAGTAAATGAATCTGGACCGTTCATGAATTAGTTACTATGCTGTCCATTCTTCTATAAATAGAAGCTCATTCCTTCATTATTTCTTACAAATTCACTAAAACTCTAGAGAGAGAAACTATAGAGAGAGTTCTTCTTCTATAATCTTGAGCGTATTTCTTTAGAGTTTAAGAAAGCTTTGAGCGTAGTGCAAGTTTTCTTTGAGAATATCCTCGCCTACCAAATCAAAAATACTCTTCTTTTACGGTAAGGGATATTATTTGTTGTACTCGTTAGGGGTATTCCTTCTTTCTTATTGGTGAAATTCTTTTGTTATTCCATTCTTTATTATTCTGTTGGAATAACCTGTAAATGCGAGATACCCTATACTTGGTGAAATTCTTCTGTTATTCCATTATTTATTATTCTGTTGGAACATCCTGTCTCTGCGTTTACGCATAACCTGGTTCCATTATTTATTATTCTGTTGGAATATCCTGTCGGTGCATTTACGCATGACCTGATTCCATTATTTACTATTCGGTTGGAAATTCCTGTCGGTGCGTTTACGCATGACCTGATTTCATTATTTATTATTTTGTTGGAATAACCTATCTGTGCGGTCTATCGCATGCCTGGTGATTTCTTTTGTTATTCCATTCTTTATTATACTCAGTTGGTTAAAGTTTTGACTTTTATACTCCATGAAATTAGTGGAATATCCTTGATATTTGCGCTTCATCCAGTATCTTTTCATGGAAATATTCTTCTGAGCATTCTTGAGTGTTACTCTACAAAGAAGTATCATGTTGACAATTTGGACATTATTAGTTCCTGGATAAATTAATTCTTGAACTTGTTTTATTGAATTCTTATATTATTGTCATCATCCTCATGTTTATATTATGTTGAAAGTCATCTCGTGGTTTGTGAGTGCATAGATGGACTAGGTATGATTATGACCAGGGATTATTCGGTGTAATCATGACTGTAATGTTACAAATGATGTGGGAGTCTTCATTGACCCGTAGTGCATTGATGGACAGTTGTTGGCATGATCATGACCATTGATGAATACACGAATATCCTTGGTCGTGGTGCATGGATAATTTGTGGTTATGATACTAATAAATATCCTCGCCATAGTGTTGAGGATGATGTGGATTATTTATTGTCGAGTCTCAAATGATAAAAGTCATGAAAAACCTTTTAAATAATAGAAGATAGTAGATTTTATTCTCTACTTGACTTTTCTAATGGATTGCTTGTTCCGGCTTGAGTTAAACTTGATGTTTGTTATATTTTATCGCTTTAACATGTTGAAGGCTAATGATAATTTATTCGCATTATCTTAGTCATAATATTTCATCTTTGGGCTAGTTGAGCTCACCTTTTGCTTTCATGGTTCTCTTCGAAAAATGAGAACGTAGCAGGACTAGTCTGGGAACAAGAGTGATGGTCCAGATAATAGCATTAGTAGTCCTCACTATTCTATAAAATAGTGTGATAATAAATGTAATGAGGACCCCATTAAGTTTGTATATTGTCTAGATGACAATATTTGTATTAAAGCTCACAGCATATGTTTAGTTATATTTTACATGACTGTTGTATAATTAAGTTGTATTTGAATTTTGTACCATGTATTTGGCGACTCAGAATAGGTGATGTATACCTATTTTGGGGGTGTCATAGTTGGTATCAAAGCTTAGGGATATGATCCCTGGCTAAGATGTGAGAATAGAACTAGGAGGGGAGAGACAGGGAATTCCTTCGCTAGTATGACCTACCTAAGTTTATTTGGTATTTAATTGGTCGGTCAGAATATAGGGATAATATGTTACATGTCAAATAAACTTTGTTTTATGGCAGTATCTGAAAATGACATCCGAGAATGTTAAGAATAGTAATGGAGCACAGGCTACCGTTGATTCACCACATATTAATAATCAGGATAATGTGCATCAGGAAGGCGACAATTCTCATGCAAACAACAACACTGACCAAATGATGAATGATGGAATGTTCAGAGGCTTTATAAAATTTAAATATTTATTGAATTAAATAAATATTTTAAATAATTTATTTATTAAGGAAAATAAATAATTGATAATTGTGGTGAATTAATTTAGTAACTAAATTGATTAATGTTAATTTGAATAATGATAATTTTATTTTCAGAAATAATTAAATTAAATCAATTGCTTAATATTTAAGAAGATAATTAAATTAAGTGAATTGTTTAATATTAAATGAATAAATTAAATAAAGTGATGTGTTTAATTTATTAATTAAATTAGATATATAATTATTTATTAATTATAAGATATATTGATAATAAAAATTTTATTATTATTATAAGTTATTTAAACTAGCTAAACTAAAGTTATTCAAATTAATCAAAATTAATGGTGTGACATGAAAACTATATAATAAGAATAATATAAAAATAAATTAGTTTATGGGACTTATGTGGTAGCCAAACAAGGTCTTGTGGCCTTTTGCTTTTTCCCAACTGACGATTTTTTATTTTTTTTACCTAACGTTAGTGGGGAAGTGGGAGTTAGTATATCTCAACGCGTTTATTTTTTTTCTAAGGCTAAGTTCAGAGAAGGGTCTAGTGAGAAGAAGAAATATCAGAGTGTGGAGAGAGCTTGGTAGGAGAGTTTTCTCTGTAAATTGTGCCAAGAAAGTTGGAGTATCAAGGGGGAAAGCAATTCCTTGTCATTCTTCTTCTCATCAGTCAAGGATTTAGGTAAAATTCACCCTTAGTTCTAAAATTAAGTTTTAGTTTTATATAAGTTCTCTGTAAATTGATTTTATGGGTTTTCATTCAAACGTTGTGTATATGGTGTGGATTATGTTGTAGAATCTATTAATTATCATATATGAATTTTGTTTAAAGTATCAAATTCGTGTAAATTGGGTTTGAGGAAGAAAATGAAATCACAGTGTTTATGTTCATATAAAGTAGCTTAGAAAGTACCAAATTTCTTGTCCAATGTGTGATGTAATCTGTAATTTGTTGGTGGATTATGATAATATATTAAGAAACGAAAACAATGTAGTTCGAATCATGACAATTGATCAAGAAACGAGTTCGTGGCAATCAAATTTGTTAAAAGTATAAAAATCAGAATTTTGGGGAAAATATGATTTTGATTCTTCAAGATGATGTTTATGTAATGTTTTTGTATATAAAATGGTGTTTAGAATGTATAACTACAGTATGACAAGGTGTACACGTTGAATTTGGGAGAAGTTCTGTAGAATTGGGTATTTTTGTCCAAAGCAGTGCATTTTCGAGCAGAAAGAAAATCGAAGTCATGCATCGTGGCTGAAATTTTACCTGGGCGATGAATGTCGTCTTGGCGGTAGTGATAGTCTAAGATATTACTTCATGTATAGCACATGAAAGTAGCCAAATATAGACAAATGAAGTCTGCTTAATTGCAGGTCATGTGTAACGGACTTGTGTTAGTTTAGCATGCATGTTAATGATGTTAAAACATGATATAAACTATAATAACAGATTGTAAGATGTTGTATTCAAAGTGTGAAGATTTTAAGTAATTATTTAAATAAGTTGTATAATGAACCAAATGTGATGTTTTCAAAAGTTAAATATAAATGATAAGGTTCATACTGTGATTTTAGATTTGTTAAGTGTTAACCTAAATGGTTAAGTACTAGGTTGGGGTTATGACCTAAATGGTGGTTTAATACCCATAGTGTTAATATTCATACAACTAATTGTTATTGCGATTGTAATAATGTATGTAGGGTAATTGGAGATTATTTTACACTTGTGTAGCTTACAAACAAGGCAAGTTCTCTAACTCTACTTTCATAATTGTGCAAGTTTCTGGACCTAAACTTTCATTGAGCAAGACTATTGATTCTATTTTTATGTACATTGAACAAGCTCATGTAACCTAATTCGTTAGAATGAGTTTTATATTCTTATTTATTGTTATTGTTATTCAAAACGTATATTGTTCTAACACATTGATTCAAAGGAGATTGTTCTACTTCTTTGAACATAGTACTTTGCATGTGTATTATGTTTATTCAGTTATATATTATTAATATCCGATCTTTGACTTTGATAGCCTTGTTCAGTTATACACTCTTGTATTAAACCTTTATTGTTAGAATTTGAATAAGTGTTCTAAAATTCTAGAAACACTGATAAACTAGTTCCAAACTAAATTTTCTTTAGTGCAAAAATTTTAAATTCAAACTGAGACGAACAACCCTAACATAAGGGATTTTGTACGTGTAACGTTTAGATATTTGTGCACAATACATGGTACAAAGGGCTGATCCCCCTGAGTACGTTAAGAAGAGTCTGTACAGTCTAATGACTGTTTAGGTTAAGGTAATAATACCTAAACACCGTGGACATAGTTCGTGGTCTTAAGACCCTCAGATAATTAAAGTTTGAACTTGTTTTTTATTTTGAATCGTAGAACAAGTTCTTTATTATTCAGTATTCGTTGTTCACTCTCATGTTGTTATTATACTATCTTTATGTCAGTGAGCAATTGTTTGCTCACTCTTGCAATTAAACAATGCAGCTAAAGTCGAAAGAGGTGATGATCCATCTACTAGCAAGGGAAAGGGCAAGATGTCTAAGTAATGAAGAATTAGTTAAAGTTTATTTAAATGCTTGAAGTTTTAAGACTTGTTTTATTTTATAATGTATTCCGCAAACTGATGTAATACTTTTAAGGTTAGATTACCTGGGATTGTTTTTGAGATGATGATGTAACCCTTTAATGGGAAAGATTATTGTTTAAGTTATTTAAATTATGTCTTTATCCTTTGATTATGGGTAGTTAGATGTAATAGTTTTGATAAGTGAACACCAAATCCTATGGGAATGAAGTACCTGGATTTGGGGGTGTCACACTACAAGTCCAATTTTTAGCTTAGGAACAAACCCAATCCAATTTAGAGTCAAAAAGTGTCAAAATTCGCCCCAAAACGCGTCCAAGCTTGACCAAGCCCTAGCCCAGGTTCCCCTGCCACTGTTCATAGCATCGAACATTGCTCTCAGCGCCTTGCATGGGATTAGGCTATGTTTGGGCACCCCGGTGCTAGGCCCTTTTCCGAAAATTTTCTACTCCGACGTCCTTTGGGAAAATAGTCATAACGTCTTTGTCCAAACTCCGATTTCGATGATTCAAGATGTTCCTAAAAGAGGAGATGTAGATATACAACTTTCATTTTTTACGTTTTTTGGAACAAGGCCTGGAACAATGCCGAAATTGGGTTTGAAGTGGCTGCTATGTAAATGATAAGTCGAAAACGCGCATCTAGCCACCCAAAACGGCGATCCAAGTAACTTTTATCCCAAATTCTACAAAAAAACATAAAATATGCATGAATAGACACAAACACTTAAAAACTTCAAAAAGATTAAGATCAAATGCACTCAATTCATGTGTATAAAACTCACTCATCAATACTCCCTATTTATAGAATTTCTGAAGTTGGGGTGAAATTATAATTTTGAAGACTGATTTTTGAATGCACAATTTTGATCAAGTGTTTTTGAATAGAATGGTCTAGATTAAAGCAAGCTTTTATGCGGTAGAAGAATAAATTCCGCCTGGGCCAAATTCTTTCTACATATCATTAATTTTTACTTTGACCATATATTAAAAGCCAACTGCCAGTACACGGTTTTAATGAGCTAGCACACACACACACACGGTTTTGTCCAAAAAAGGTTGTCACTTGGTTTTTCAAAGATGCCAGATACTTTTAAATACCCACACACTTGCATGTTTATTAATGCTTGCATAGATTATATATTATAATTATATGTAATGCATGCATGATAGTGTACGGTTATATATATATTTATAACACATGCCTGCAATCATTATATCAGATATCCTATATATATATATGCATGACTAATATATTATAATATATATGGGAAATGATCCATAGCTAGTACTTGCTAGGGATCAAAATTGGGCAAATAGCATCATATCCGTCCGTTCTATAGATCAAGGGCCCAGATTAAAAAAATAAAATGCTCGTACGCCAGACGAAGTGGCGTAAGCTGATAAAGACTGTATCTCGTCCGCTAGTTCAACAAGCATATTCTTAAAAAAAAATTCAAATCCCAAGACTACCCCCAAGCGATCGCACCATATAAGCCAGAAGGATATCCAATATGGTTTCGAAATAAAATTACAGAAGGATTCAATTTGACATATCACAGAAGATTTCGAATTACATAAGGAACCAATTTCCCATAACACAAAAACGACAAACAATCCAATATGATTTCGAAATAAAATTACAAAAGGAATCAACTCCAAATTAAAGAAGGAAATAAAATATGGGATATCCTTCAGGTTAAAATAAAAAAATTCACACAAAATTCGAGTAGTAAAAAATATACAAACCTTATATTATTATCATATGTATTCCTTTTAATTTCTTTTAAATATCCTCCAAAAAAAAAATCAAGGAAGAAAACAGCGCAATTAATCAAGCACGGCTTTGCAGGTCAAAATCAACCTGGTAAGTTTTCAATTATGGCTGAAAATATGTTTAATTCAAGTTCTTCAAATTCTTCTCAAGATAATATTGACATGGATAATATTGGTGTTCATAACACGAACCAATCGCATAGGAACGTTTCAAAAAGTCCATATGAGGGTCAGATTTTTTTCTACTATCCAAGAGGCAGAAGAATTTTATAGAACATATGCACGTAGTTGTGGATTTGAAATAAAAATTGGGACAACTCATAAATATGCTCACTCCAACAATTTGTCCAATCGACTTTTTACATGTAAGAAAGCTAGAAAACCAATTGAAAGTAAGAAACAAGACGTTGATGAAGTTGATGGTAGTAAGGTCAAAAGAAAAAGGGATTCTATAGGTCGGACGATGTACAAAGCTAAAATGTTTGTTGTTCACATAAAGAATGAAGATACCTGGAAAGTTTCAAAAATTGAGCTGTCTCACAATCATGATTTGGTGACTCCGAACAAGAAAATTTTCATTCAAACACAGAAAAATATAACTCCTGTTGCCCGAAGTTTAATCGGAACCTTCACAAGGGCTGGAGTTGGGCCAAGTAAAATGATGAATGTATTTAGCGAAATAGGAGGAGGGGTGGAAAATGTCGGTTTCAGTGATAAGGATATTCGAAATGTTGTACGAGATATAAGGCGTGACACAATAGATTCAAACGATGCCCAAGCTGCATTGCAGTACTTGAAAAAACTCTCGGCGGACAATCCTCTATTTTTTTACGATATCAAACGAGATGAAGATAATCGCATCGAATGTATCTTGTGGATAGATTATCGATCAATGATAGCTTACAAAAATTTTGGGGATGTAGTGACATTTGATACAACTTATCACACGAATAAGTATTCTATGCCGTTTATTCCGTTCACGGGGGTAAATCATCATTATAATTCCATCTTGTTTGGTTTTGCACTGATTCATCGCTTGGCCTCAAGCGATGAACAACAAGGCACCGGTTACCATTATCACTGATCATGACAAAGCTATGAGCAATACGATTGCTAAGGTTCTGCCAGAAACACACCATGCTCTTTGCACATGGCATATTAGCAACAAATTTCCAGAGAAATTACATACATTGTATGAACAATTTCCAACATTTAAACATGATTTTAACTGCTGTGTGTATAAATCTTTGACCGTTGCGAATTTTGAGGAGCGATGGAAAAAGTTGATGATAGATTACGAACTGCATGATCATGACTGGCTCCAATCACTTTATGAGGTTAAACACAAATGGATCAAGGCGTACACAAAGAATTTTTTTGCAGCAGGAATGACAACTACATCCAGGAGTGAGGGAATGAACAGTTTGTTCGATGAATATGTCAATGCGACAACGAGTATCAAGGAATTTATCGTAAATACAGAAAAAGCACTTGAGAAGCAGGTCATGAGAGAGAGAAAAGCTGACTACGTAACTTGTCATCGGACCCGAAATATGATGCTTGAATCACCATTTGAAACACATGGAGAAAATGTTTATACAAATGAGATGTTTAGACGCTTTCAGATTGAGATGATAAAATCCCATAAGTACGTAATGCAGAAGCTTCAACATCTAACAACATCAGATACAAAGTCGTATGCATTGTACAAGGCAAGCGACAACGAAGAGTCAAATAGGTACGTTATTGTTGTTAGTAATGTTCAAACTGGAGATATAAATTGTAATTGTAAAAAATTTGAACATTCTGGTATGCTTTGTAAACACATTATAAGGCATATGATTGCAAAAAGTATAAAAAAAATACCTGATAAATACGTTTTAAGGCGGTGGTGTAGAGATGGTAATAAAGTGAATGTCAATTATCAAGATTTTGATCGAAATGTGATAAGTGATATTTTACTCACTTATCAGATAATCGATCCATGCTAATTGTGCCCACCTTGAGCACATTTCTTTAGTTGCATTTCATGTTATTTTGCATTGCATGTATTTAAACTCCTTTTGGTGAATAAGTGCGTGAATCGGCGCCATTTTGGTGGGAATTGAGGTGTCGGTGAGCCGGACGATGAAGGCTAGTCGCAGCGCGAGGATGTGCATGTAATGGGGTACAATAAGGCATGGAAATCAAGCAAGAGGATTAAGCAAGAATGAACAAGTAGCAGCAGCAGCAGACCAAAAACCAGACTCAGGAATTGTAGAACACAAGCCGCGCCAAGAAGATAACAAGATAAGACTCACATACCGCACGAAAAAGGTGGCTTTACATAGGGAACCTTACGCAAGTCACGCACAAGACGAGGTATGATCACCGCTCATGAGGCGTAAGCCACACGACAGCGCGATAAGACGCCTGGGGAACCGAGTTATCGCAAGTCTCTACCGCCACGAGAGAGATACACTAGAGCCACGCTACGCCGCCGCTGGCGATGTCGATGTCAGAATTTGTTTTTATTTTAATTAAGCAATGTGATGATGTGTAATTGGTATAAAGAGATTTCGACGTATGTCGAGGGGGACTTGACTTTTATTACGAACTTTCATAGTAGCAATTAGGGTTTACACCTTGGGGAGAGTCCAACGGAGAACAAAGCCACAACGCCTTATTTTCTTCTTCTTCGAGTTCTTCACCATTGTGGATTTTGATTATTGTTAATGGAATTCTTTGGGGTTTTCATAGTTAATCATTGATTACTATTCAAAGTGTTTGGGTTTGATTGTTCTTTTTCTCTTAATCTCATTTGCTTGATTATTGATCATGTTTAGTCTTGATCCCATAATGGTTTTTGGTTCCGCCATGAACTAAACTCCATTACGGGATCCTAACGGATTTTAATATGTCGCGTTTGGTTGCACATCTAAATGTTAGATTTGTTTTGCATATCATATGGATTATCTATCATGGTTGGTTTGTATGTATGAATGACCGATAATCTTCATGTTAGTATTTGTATGGAATTGGAAATGAACATATGAATATGGATGAAATCATGATAGCATGCGAATATGGGGATTCAGATATTTTGTGAAATGAGATAGGAATATATTGCTTTTGCCGTATGAGCTAGAATAAGGGTTGTGTTTAAAGTTAATAGGATTGTAATTACGCATAGGAATATGGTAATTGTGATGGTATTGGTGATCACATAGATTCTAACATCCGTAGATGATATGTGAGTCAAGTTTATAGGCATGGAAAATGGTTATAACTCGCTTTTATGCCCTCGCTATTATCCCGTGATATGTGAACACTTTTTGTATGACATATGGCGATTGAATGAAATATTGAATGAAGTTAGATCCCATTGTTTCCACATCATATTTAATTCGCTTATATTCTTATTTTTAGTTGGTAATTATAAATGATTCAAATCAACAATTAAGTTTATAGTCTTAGCATATAAATATAGTGAGTTAATTAATGCATAGTAGTCTAAAGTTAACAACTTTCTCTCGTGGGATCGATACTTTACTTACTCAGACACTTGTTAACCCGTGTATACTTGCATGAGTTAGAGCTCTTTTATAAGAACTATAAAAGAGGCAACAAGTTTTTGGCGCCATTGCCGGCGGGAGAGGCGTTAATTTAGATAATTATCATTAGTTTAAAGTCAGATTGTATTGATTTTAGACAATTCTATCATTTCTCATTTCTATATTTGTTTTGTTTTGAGTATGTGTGCTTGTAGAATTTTATGCACACGCCGATCCTCCAACTCAAAGTTAACACCAAAGACAAGCTAATATAAATGGAAAAGGTTGGAAAGCGAAAAGTGGATAAATCTGCAAGAGCAGCTTAGAAAGCATTACATACCAATATGGCGTAAGAACAAAGGATTGATCCAAGAGAAGAGCATCGGGCTCTAAGGGAATATTCCATGCCGAACATAAATGAATTACGCCTAGCATAGTCAAACCCCATGATAGCAAAGAAACACCTTTGAAATAAAATGGGCACTATTCGGGATGGTGCGTAATTCAAGATAGCTTTTGGGGTGTCGCTACATGATGATCCGAATGAGCACCTATTAAGCTTCATCGAGATTTGTGACACATTCAGATATAATGGTGTGACGAAGATGCCATCGACTATGGTTATTCCCATTTTCATTCGAGGGATAAAGCAAGGAGTTGGTTACATTCTTTGCCTACCGGATCGACATTTACATGGGAGGATTTAGCATGTAAATTTTTAGCCAAGTTTTTCCCAATGGCTAAGACCGCAAAGATGAGGACATCCCATATCTCGCTTTTGAGCAACAACAGGTGAATCCTTATATGAAGCACATGGAAAGGTATAAGGAGATGCTTAGGAAGTGTCCACATCATGGTTTACCAGACTGGCTGGTAATTAATTCATTTTACAGTGGCTTGGGATGGCAGTCCAGACCGATTGTAGATGCAGCCGCAGGAGGGGCATTATGGGCAAAAAGCTATGATGAGGCCTATACGCTTATCGAGACGATGGCCGCAAATGACTATCAGAATCCTACAACTCGGATGTCTCAACCCAAAGTTGCAGGTATGTTGGAGGTGGATGCGATTACACGCCTATCAAGACAAATGGGCGCCCATGGCTAAGAAAATAGAGACGCTGGCAGAGAGTAAAGTGAAGACGGTTGCTTTTTTTGTTTGTGAGATTTAAAGTGGGTCACACTCCACGCACTAATGTGCTATCACCGTAAGCGCTCAAGATGTAAACTCCTACGTAAAGGACCAAGGCCAATTCCGCAACACATACCACCCCAACAACCGCAATCATCCAAACTTCACCGGTCTAACAACCAAGGACAACAACAAAATCGGGCCCAAATTAATCATCAGCTTCAACAACAACAAGACAAACCACAGCTTTTATACCGAAACCACCATTTCCACCGGATTTACTCAACAAAGAATAACACCACACTCCAAACAAGATCACATCCAGAGAAGAAATCGAAGTGGAGGAGATGATGTTGAAATACATGGCAAACACCGAGGTCACGATCAAAAGCCAAGCAAAGTGGCTATCAAGAATTTAGAGACGAAAATGGGGCAAATGGCGCACCATGCTTACTAATAGGTTCCCAAGGTGCTTTTGCCAAGTAACACAGAGGCAAATCCTAGAAGAGACGGAAGGAGCAAAGGTCAAGCAATAACATTGCGATCCGGGAAAGACTTGATAATATCTTCAAGTCATACGCACCGCAAGCATGATACCACTAAGGAGGGATACGCTACCACCGATGCGTAGAAAGAAACCAAGGAGGATAAAAATCTGGAAAATTATGAGGTTCAAAGAAAACGAAACGAATAAAGGTGTTCGTAAGAGAAGGTCAAGAGTCCACTACAACCATCGCACCTCGAATACCATATCCGCAAAGGTTAGCAAAAAAAAAGATGACAAACAGCTTCAGCAAGTTTTAGAGGTCTTCAAAAGTCGCAAATCAATATACCTTTTGTCAAGCATCGAACAAATGCCAAGCTACGCAAAGTTCATGAAAGGTATACTATCAAGGAAGAGGAGATTAGATGAGTTTGAAACAGAGCTTTGATGTAAGAATGCAAAGCGTTGCTTCAACGTAAGTTACCCCAAAGTCGAAGATCCCGTAGCTTCACAATTCTGCACTATTGGGAAGATGGAGTTTAACAAGTGTTTATGTGATTTGGGAGCAAGTATAAATTTGATGCCACCGTCAATATTCAACCAATTGGGATTATCTACGCCCCACAACCAACGTAACATATATCATTACGCTTAGCTAGAGATCATCTCGTCAGATATCCACACGGGAATTGTTGAAGATGTATTGGTTAAAGTGGATAAGTTCATCTTTCCTACTGATTTTATCATTTTAGATTTCAAGAGGACAAGAATATACCGATCATACTAGGAAGACCATTCGCACGCGTGACTTCCATAGATGTTCGTAAAGGGAATTAACTATGCGTGTACAAGATCGAGGTTACATTCAACGCCTTCAACGCAATAAAGCTCCCAACCGATGAAGAAGAGAGTTTTCTAGTTGATCCGTAGATGGAAATCGCAAGGATTGGATACACAACCCGAGAATAGATGACTCTCGTAGATATGTAACGGATGAAAATGCAGAGTCAAGGTGGAGCCGTTGATGAAAGTCAAGTGATCAAATTTTAGGGTGCCAAGGAAAAAGAAGGAAGGCACCACACTTATTGATATGACGTGAGAAGTTCGAGAGATACCAAGCTTAATCGACTATAACTTAGCTACTGGATGGGAGGCAACCCATCAATTCTTCACCCAAGAATTCAATTATTGTCGTTATTTCCTTTTGATTATTTTAGTTAGTAGTTCAAATTCAGTGATAACAAGTTATAGGATAAGCGAGCGTATACACATGATATTAATGTCGCATAACACCACCACTATTATATGTCTTATTCATGTGAATTAATATCTGCGCAGGTACAATGATTAAAGAGCATCACCGATGGAAGAGTAAATCAAAGCAGATTGGTCAGATTGGAGTCTCGCTACCACACAAGGTCCCAAATAAAGATTAACTCGCTGCGTCTGCTGCTCACCCAGCTTAATCCACGAGCCTTTTTTCAAGTCTCTACCGCTACCAAGGAAGCTTATCATCGCACACATACAAGGCGCAAGGTCAGTCCAAATTTGGATAAAAATAGTTCAAAATAGAAATTGGAATCATTGACTTTATGTGCGATACTAATGTAAGCGGAAATCTCTCACTCTCCCCAACTCACGCCACTATCTCTCTATCGCCATGATTGAGGCGTATTTCTCCCTAAAATCTCCATGATTTCCTCCACGATTCCGTGCTCATCCCCATCTCCTTCATGATATAAAGCTAGGGCTCTCTATTGATATAGCACAAGCAAGAGTGAATTTCATCGTTTGTAAATACATTAATTCCTTCAATAAATTCATTTCATGATCTCTATCTCCAATGGGTCCAAAGAGAATAAGGTAGCTTCATCCTCTTCATCTTCCTCCCACGGCCATGAGGAGGATATTGTCGATCATAGCAAATTTTCGTGGTTGGAGGCCCAAGCAGAGTACTATCGCATTGTCGTCCAAGACATTCATCAAGGAAAGAGGATTTAGGCCGAAGGTCGGGATGGGGAACTATGTGCCATGATTCGCTTAACGAGGTCAATGGATCGATCGCCGCACCCACGCCGATTCCCATGAGCATAGTTCGAGAGTTCTATGCTAATGCCAAAGCCACCATGAACGATACCTCTATGGTTCGTTGTATGAGGTAAACTACCAACCCTCCGCCATTAGAAACGTACGAGGCTCTCGCCAGACCACCAAAGTAGGGCGCCAATCGATCACGGAGCTCATCAGAAATAGACTTGGAGCAGTCATCGCAGAATTGTGCATTCCTGGATCCCGATGGACTTACAAAGCCTCAGACGACCCAACCTCACATTTTTCCAAAGAAAAGATCAATTCCAGACGCCAAGGCATGGAATCTGCTCATTTACGCTAAATTATTGCCATCATCGCATCAACATGAAATCACACAGCAGAGAGAGCCATAATTTTTGGGGGCATCATCAACGCTAATATATCGACGTCGGGTATTTGATCCATCAAAACATTGTAAAGTATCTAAAGGAATTACCACCGGCAAAGATCCCACACGATTCAAATGATAGCCATGTTATGTGCACAGCAAGGGGTTAGTTGGGGCAATGAGCAAATGCAGTATCCAAGCCAAGATATCACGCACTCCACAATTGCCAAATTTGAGGACTGGGCAGGTGGCGAGCCACATCCGCGCGGACGCGGATTCATTCTCCGACCCACCATTTCCGAGCCAACCCAGCCACCCCCACGTACTCGGATGAAGGTGTCCATCTACCCGTGAGAGAACTGCTTTAGCGATCGACACCTCCCAAGGTCGGAGCGCAAAGTCGACGATCAGATGACAATCTTGGAACTTTTGCTACGGACTCACCTGTGGCTTTTGGTCAAGCATTCAAGCAAAGAAGGAACCATGCTTGAATGGCCCTAGTTCGGGACCGCCGTGCCAGATCCACACACTGCATTCACCACCCGAGGAGGGTGGTCATGCCGATAATTAGGGAGTTTTTCTCGCATCTTTACCTTCATTCAACGAGGACATTGAACATTTCAAGTTTGGGGGTATTGGAGTACTTGCATAGTAGTAGTTTAGATTGCATTTTATGTTAGCATGTTTAGTTTAATTTTGCATGAATTTGGGTTAGTTAAATGTTTAGCATAATTTTTTTTTTATTCATTCTTAGTATGTTCTAGTTTAATGTCTCACATAAACTTTTGCTTATAAATAGACATTTTATGCCTAAGCCAATGAGGATAGTGAATTGTGGAAGATTTTAATATGTGCATAAGACAACTTGATATAATGTTTTACACAATGCGTATTCATGTTGTTATTTATATGCTTTTTGGTTTGCACAATTGTGTTCACATTCACTTGTAAGTCTAAGATGTGTGTCTTGATCGATCAATAGAACATGTAGTTTTAAAAAGAGAAACATGAGGAAAATGTTGTAGATTGTAAAGTCATCAAGTGCAAATTTTGGGGAAACATGGGCATGCTGTGTAAAATATAAAAATATATATATATATATATATATATAATAGCAATAACATGATTAGTCTTAATTTGGGGCCCTAGCTACTGAGTAAGCACGCCCGAGAGGATTGTCTCTACACCTAGCGCTCTAAGGTCTTTCATGGTCCGGGAGTCGTTGGTTGAAAACTCGCTAAGGGGTAGCAAAGGTGCCTAATGGATTAATGGATTAAGACATCGCATACCATGTAAAAAATATAATAGCAATAAACATCATGGAAAGAGCGTAAATCGCCTCGTGAGTAGTAATAAAGCAATAAACCCATTGTTGAGCCTTAGTTCATAAGTGATATGTTTAAATGCCTATGTTGCATTAATATACATGAATCTTGATTTAGACTATAATTTTTTCTATTTGGAGCAAGCAGTAGATATATAATCTTTGCTTGAATCAAGTTTTTCGTGAACAACACACACACACACAGCATCTCTATAGCAGTCATGAATTATCTGAGTGTATGATGTTATATCTATGGTTTGGTTTGAAACTATGTTCTGGGATCTGGATAGTTCACTGAGGTAATTTGGGCTGAAATTCTGTTATGGTTAAGATTATGTGAGACTAGTTTGCATCAGAGAGTAGTTGCATAGTTTAGTAGTTACATTTTCAGTGTTCATTCATATGCATTGCTTGAGGGCAAGCAAACAGCTCAAGTTTGGGGGTATTTGATAAGTGATATTTTTACTCACTTATCAGATACCGATCCATGCTAATTGTGCCCACCTTGAGCACATTTCATTCAGGTTTTAGTTGCATTTCATGTTATTTTGCATCGCATGTATTTAAACTCCTTTTGGTGAATAAGTGCGTGAATCAACGCCATTTTGGTGGGAATTGAGGTATCGGTGAGCTGGATGCATGAAGGCTAGTCGCAAGGCGAGGATGTGCATGGTAATGGGGGTAAATAAGGCATGGAAATCAAGCAAAGCAAGAGGATTAAGCAAGAATGAACAAGTAGCAGCAGCAGCAGCATCAAAAAACCGCACTCGTGAACGCAGAGAACACAAGCATGCTGCCATGCAAGATAACAAGAGAAGACTCACGCATACCGCCGCCGAAAGGTGGCTTTACATAGGAACCTTCGCAAGTCACGCGCTCATGAGGTGACCGCTACCCGCGAGGCGCGTTGCGCAACCGCGCGATAAGACGTCTGGGGAACCGAAGCTTATCGCAAGTCTCGCTACCGCGAGAGATACATACACTAGAGCTACTGCATACGCGATACGGCGTCGATGTCAGAATTTGTTTTATTTTTAATTAAGCAATGTGATGATGTGTAATTGGTATAAAGTTTATTCGACGTATGTCGAGGGAGACTTGACTTTTATTACGTAACTTTCATAGTAGCAATTAGGGTTTACACCTTGGGAGAGAGTCCAACGAGAACGGCCACAACGCCTTATTTTCTTCTTCGAGTTCTTCACCATCAGGATTTTGATTATTGTTAATGGAATTCTTTGGGGTTTTCATAGTTAATCATTGATTACTATTCAGCGTTTGGGTTTGATTGTTCTCTCTCTTAATCTCATTTGCTTGATTATTGATCATGTTTAGTCTTGATCCCATAATGGTTTTTGGTTCCGCCATGAACTAAACTCCATTATGGGATCCTAACGGATTTTAATATGTCGTTTGGTTGCACATCTAAATGTTAGATTTGTTTTGCATATCATATGGATTATCTATCATGGTTGGTTTGTATGTATGAATGACTGATAATCTTCATGTTAGTATTTGTATGGAATTGGAAATGAACATATGAATATGGATGAAATCATGATAGCATGCGAATATGGGGATTGCATATTTTGTGAAACAGATAGGAATATACTGTTTTGCCGTATGAGCTAGAATAAGGGTTGTGTTTAAAGTCAATAGGATTGCAATTACGCATAGGAATATGGTAATTGTGATGGTATTGGTGATCACATAGATTCTAACATCTGTAGATGATATGTGAGTTGGTTATAGGCATCGAAAATGGTTATAACTCGCTTTTATGCCCTTGGCTATTATCCCGTGATATGTGAACACTTTTTGCATGATATATGGCGTATTGAATGAAATATTGAATGAAGTTAGATCCCATTGTTTCCACATCATATTTAATTCGTTTATATTCTTATTTTTAGTTGGTAATTATAAATGATTCAAATCAACAATTAAGTTTATAGTCTTAGCATATAAATATAGTGAGTTAATTAATGCATAGTAGTCTAAAGTTAACAACTTTAATTGAGAATTTATATTTGTATAATTACAAAATTTTGGTCAAGAAAAGTGTTGTTTTTATGTTTTATGTAATTTGTTATATATTTTATTTGATAAATTATTTAGAATTCGGATTACATGGTCAATGTTTTTATTTTATTTTGTATTTTTATGTTTAGAATCGAGTTTATAATATAATATTATAATATAATATTTTTTAAAATTAAAAATAAAACTCGTATTTATATAAACATAACAAAATAACGGCGCGACAATTCAACGATAGAAACATTAATAATTGGTCACACCTTGTCGAGGTAGAAAAGAATTTTAAAATGATCGGCCACCACGGTTACTAAAACAGGAATAAGGAGTAATCAACTTATCCTATTATATTCATCAATATCAACAGTGACTTAATGGCCCAACAAAGGATTGAAGCAGAATATATCACATGTAATTATAAACTTCGGCCATGTGTAGCCTTGACAAGAGATTGCAGTTGGGATTAAATGTGTTGTGTATAGGGGGGAATCCATTAAACAACACGAAACTTCAAGGCTGGTAGGGTAGGCGAATAATGTCCCTTTACAATTTCGGTAATAAGAATCAGCACAGCAACTTGACATGTCATTCCTCCATTGCAATAAAAGGAATTCCCCTAGCAATAAGATTGTGATAACATTAGTCTGCATTTTACAGAAAAACAAATAAAATAATATCTACTCCTACCCTTTTATCGTTATCTGTACTGTGGTGAAACTGCACAACTATATAATAGTCGGCAGCCACAAATGCACACAGGAAATAAACCTCACCATATACCTGTGTGAGGAAGGGCTATATTCAGGTCAATTTACCCACAAAATACAGCATGCAATAGCAAGATAAAGGAAAAGTGGAACCAATAAACTGATGTGCATGCTTAATCAGGTTCTATATGCAGAGTACATAATTCCGATACAAGTTTTATGGATACATAATTACAACAAATCAATTACAAGTGGTTCATATTAATGAGCATGATAAATGAACAAAGAAGTAAAAACTAATTAGCTTACCATCCTCTGCGTCTCGAAAAATAGTCATTATCTAGTGACACAGCAAGTGCAATTAGCTTACCATACCAGATTTTGCTGATCAAGAACAGATTGATACAAGAATTGGGCACTGACTTTAGCACAACTATAGCAGTCTTGTCCGGAAATTTCATACGCAGTATAATATGCCTGAAAAAAATACATAAACTAAAGCAGTCTTATCCACAATTTAAGTGAAACGTATTTGTTTCACTTCTCCAACGTTCAACTAGAGCAGATACAAGAGATGCATCAATCTTTGACACTATATCTTGATGACAAAATATACCAAAACCTACTTGTTCCAGCAAATATTGTTGTTGTTCAGTCAAGTTCCATTCAGTTAATTTTGCTGACATTTGACAAATTTCTAACACACCCCTATCCTACACGACCAACAACATAAAAAAATAAATCGTCACAACATGAATGTTTCTAACAAATGTTTAATAAAATGAAAGTTATACATTAATAAACTTACAATATTTTGCCATAAGTTTGACGATACGTGAATTTCTTGGTCCCATAACACAATAGGATTAGCAGGTCCGGGATTAATATCCATATGTTTCCTACACATTCATCAAAATGTCGAGTATTAAATAATATATAAAAATTCCCATCAAATATGGATATGAGCAAAATGAAAAAAAATAACCAAGCCCGTGTTCTAAATACTATTTTTTATAATATTATTTATCCTTCACCAGGTGCTAGGGAGTTTTTCATTATTTAAAGTTAGAAAGACAATTACATTAAAGTGGCAGAATCAATTTCACATTCTAGGGTTTGAGCCTCAAAGCAGTGAGAATACAAGGGCTGTATACAAGGGCTGTGTATGAAAAAGCTGTCAATGCTTGTATACAAGGGGTCAGCCAATTTTTGGAGTATCATAGGCCATTACAACTATATAATGTGATTTGCACATAAGGAGTACATGTACAAAAAAATACTATTGGTGCAGCTCCTATACATATACACAATTCAAAACTAGGAACTTCAGAAATGTATCATCCTACTACTACATGATCAGCCTAAAAAACGAAACAAACTAGTGGTTAATAACTACTATGAACTTCCAACCGAACTCCAGCACCATTATACTTTCAAAGATCAAAATAACACAAAATGAAGAAATTGTAATCAAGAAATATACAAAAGCAAAAATACCTAGTCAATCGGACAGAAATCGCAGCAGGGTTTTTACGATTTGACAAATAAGCGCACGAAAAAGTAGAGAGGCTCGCAATCGGTCAGAAATCACAGCAGGGTTTGATTTTCACAGCAGGAGAGAGGATTTACTCGAAATGGAATCACACAGAGAATGGTTTGCATAAAAAGGGTTCGCACGAATTCGAAATCGCAGCATCTAGGAACTGAAATCGCATCAGTGCAGTCGCAGGGGGCTTAGGATCTGAAATCGCAGCAGCAGATCTATCGCATGTGTTTGAAATGGGTTTTAATCACAGGGTTGAATCGCAGGGGTTTGAAATGGGTGAATGCGTTTGAAATGGGTTTGAATCGCAGGGGTTTGAAATGGGTTTGAATCGCAGGGGGTCGCATCTGATATTAGAAACATATCCGCCACTGCAACTAGCGGAACAGATGAGGGCAATTTTGTCTCAATATTTGATTTCCAGCTTACGCCACTTCGTCTGGCGAGCATTTTATTTTTTTAATCTGGGCCCTTGATCTATAGAACGGACGGATATAATGCTATTTGCCCAATTTTGATTCTTAGCAAGTACTAGCTATGGATCATTTCCCATATATATATATATATATATCACAGCACACACACACCCGTGTGTGTATATATATATATATATATATATATATATATATATATAAGTAATAAAATAATTTTGCCCAATTTTAAAATTAATTTGAGAATAAATAAAAATTGCCCACATGTCAAAAATGATTTAATCAAAATCTTTACCTTCTTTTCAAATATTTGGGAGTGTTTTACCGACCCTCATATTGGCTACAGGCCTGACCCGAAATTAAGGAGGTTGGGCCTATGTGGCCGAAGATGTACAGATGGTCGGGTTCGAATACCCGAGTCCCTTAGGTCGGGATCCAAGGGCGATGTGGGAGGTCGGGGTTGGGTCTTCGCGTCCTTTGGACCGAGGCCCAGACCGGGGCTTATGGTGCTTGATGGGTTGGGCCTGGGCAGTCGGGTAGCCCACACGCAAAGTTGGGAGTAATAAGGGTATTACGTGGTTAAGGCTCCTAACCCTAATCATATGTTGATAAGGCAACTCCAAAGGTAGTATTGGAAAGGGATTCTACTTGCACCTTTTAAGGAGATTGTGTTGGACCCAAATATAGGCAACTACCATATTTAGGAGTCTTATTCCAACTCGGAGATGGACTCTTGGGAGATGAGAATGACTATAAATACAAGGCTTAACTACAATTAACAGGTAATACCTACTTTTGAGCACTAAACACTTAGCCTCCATTGTTAAACCTTGTGAGCGGCATCAAGATTTTATTCTCACACCGGAGCTATCCTCGCCAAGACGTAATCAAAGCTTCTCGTGTGATCCGTTATTGTGGTGGTTTGGTCGTGGATTCTGTGATTGGACGCCTTGAAAGCTAAACTCAAGCGTTAACATCAAATTAGGTCAAACAAGCATTTGATAATCAACATATGACTTTTGTCCCATAATGCATGACCCAATTGATTTAACACTTTAAAAACATCAAGATCAAGAAAATCAATTAAATAAGATTTAGAAAATATGTTTGGTCAAAAGTGAATAAGATAATTAAAACAATTATAATAAAAATTCTATAGAGAGGATTCTACCCTTTTTAATTAATTTATTTACTAATTATTGTTATCATCAAAATAAAACTAAAAGTTGGAGACCCAACAAAATTAAGAAAGAAAACTATTTTTTTTGAAGGGAAGCAACATGTTAGAGTTGGATTAAAAAAAAAATTGTTCGACAGGGCAGATTGGGCATTTAATAAAGTGTACTCAAGATGCTTGTTTGGAATATGTTATATTTTTCAAAAATACCTTGCAATGCACTCTATAACATGTTAGGATTTTGTTTTAATCGCATATATAGTCTGCAATCTAGAAACAAAAATCATGAAGTGAGCAACTTGGTCATGGACTGCAATGTGGTTTTATATCTGATTTGGCATAGCAGTTTTGAAACTCAGTAGAATCTCTCTCGAATGCTCGTTTAGGCAGTGTTATATTTTAAAACAAATAGCTTGCTATGCCCTCTGCAATTTACCAGAACTTGGTTTTTATTGGAAGCGTAGTTTGAGGATTTCAAATTAGTAAAACATATTAGAAACCGAAAACTAATTTGGCTGATGTCCTTAAAAGAAAAATTCGGGGCTACCTACACTTTACAGAAATTTCCGAGCTTCTGGGGATTTGTATTACACTAAATAAGGAATCCATAGACTCCGGAACGGACTAATTCCGACTTTGGAGCAAAGAGTTATGACCGTTCAAAGTAGTCGCGTCAAAACTGTCTAACCAACTTGGGGCAGTCACCTTGAACGAATTTTCTGGAATTCTGTGTTTTGCATTTGGAAATGGTCAAAGAATAAAAGTTGTAGTCCCGGAAGTTAGCTTCGCGTGGGTTCAAGAATCACTTAGAAATGTTGAGAAACAAAGGAGTTATGACCATTTTAGGGAAGGAGGGTCGTGCAGTCTAAAAACAGAACATTCTGTCCACTTAGAGCAGATTTCTGTTCTGTAAGTTTTGGAATTTGGATTTGTGATCAGAAGAGAAATTTTAGTCCCGGAAGTTATCTTCGCGTGGGCTCAAGAATCGCTCAAAAATGTTTTGAAACGAAAAAGTTTTGACTGTTTTAGTGAGAGAGGGTAAAGCCGAAATGAAAGTGAAAAATTGTTATGAACGTACACTTTTGGCGCTCTATTTTGGCTGCCTAATGAACCCGAAATGAGGGTTTCATATTTTTTAAAAATAGTCTCATATGATACGAAAAACATACTGAAATTTGAAAATTTTCTGATAAGCGAGCAAAGCGTGAGAAAATCGCAAAGTGGCTCATTCATATGCAAGGCAAAGAGCAACATTGCAGGTTATGCACATGGCCATTGCCAGGTCTTCTTCGGTGCGATCAGCGGGCTTTTTTGATTTACTGTTTTGATCAATGTTCGTAGCTTGTTTTCGCTTTTAGAAAATTTTTAAATGTACTATGTCATAAGGTCTATAACATACAAAAGAAATCCGCTGTTATATGACTTATGGGTTGAGAATTAAAAACAGACGAACATGCATGTCAAAACTACAATTTGGGCGAAGCCGAATGTAGTCATGATGGGCTGTTTTGACATTCGTCGTTCCAAAGTGTGCTTGGGCTAAATTTAAGACAATATTATATCTAATAAAGTTTCAAGAGAAGAGATTTGTTGTCAGATGCGATATTTTACGTCATGAAACTTCTTTTTCGTGCATAAATAATGCAATAAAATATTATATAAATATGAATTTGCATATTTAAGTTTAACGTAAGTTTCGGAATTGACATGAAAAGTGGTTTTATAACTAAACGAAAAGTATGAAACCATTAAAAAGTTGTAATAATCATAAAAGTGATGCAATGAAGATTTGCGAGGATCAAAATGGAGTTTTTGAGCCAAGATTTATATATATATATATATATATAGTGAAAATGTGAACAATTGCAAAACAAAAAATGCAGTGTGTTAGCGGGATAGAATGTTTATAAATGAGACAATGGTCCGAGTTGACTCATGAGTGGGCAAAATAATAATATAAAAATTATTTATATTAAAGGAATAATATAGTAAATTAAATTTTACTATAAAAGTTATTTATTAGCTGTTTAAGTCCCAAATTAATGAGTAAAGACATTAAATATTCCTAAAGTGGAATATAAATGATTGAAGCTTCAAAGTGTAAAATATTTACATACTAAAAAGTGAGGGACCTTTATTTGGTGTAAAAAGGTTAAAACGAATTAAGTTTCTAAATAAACTAATATTCGTTTTGAGTAGGAATAAATAATATTAGTTTGTATAAAACTAATAATTATTATTGATGAATATACATGCATGTTTTGTACCATATTCAATTATCTAATACGTGTGTACATGTAAATATAATTCTGTAGGAATTGTAGAGAAACTCTATGTTAACTTTTGTGGTAATCTCCAATCAAGGCAAGTTTTTCAGTTCTATTATATTTGTGGATTAAATGTGATTATGTGGTGAGTTACATACCATGATTTATGAATTGTAAAAGTCAAAACATGACTAAGTTAATTGGGTTATAGAACTCAATTTATATGTGATATATGATAGCACATGTTGTATGATGTAACTCGGTAAATTAGAAATGTATAATGTATGAATGTATGCTGTGACAACCCCAAAATAAGTCCAATCCATCCAACCTATTCTGAGTCGCCAAATACATGGTACAGAAAATAACTACAACTTTATTACTACAATTTTCGTGCAAAATACAACAACACATATGTTGTGAGTTTTGATACAAACCTTGGATAGTACGTTACAATGACACCTTACATAACGGTACAGTCAATAACTGTTTTATAAATTAAAATATTTGGGAAGTGCTCAAGGAAACCTTCGTACATGGGAGGCCATCCGTCTAGGTTATGATAGATATCATATGTCTACAGAATTATCCTTGGTTGACCCAATAGACCCCAAAGAAAAATGAGAAGATTACTATCATATTATTTCCAATGGTGAGTCTTCTCTTGACATATAATTATCTCCACTGTCTCTAATTGAGAATTATATTTCATCCAAACCCCAAGATTATATAGGTAGTGCTCGTAGATATACTCAGCAAGTGGATGTGCACAACCCTGTCTAATGATAACACGAAGTCGCATGTCGTTAGACATCTTGTATTATAGTGGCAAAACACCCTTCCAATGTTGGGTTCGCCTCACTCTATTTGATTCACTAAATATAACTACTAAATGATGTATAAAATATAACACACTATTCTAAAGTTCTCAATCAAATTATTTTCATACTGTTTAGGGAGAACCTCCACAGCTAGAGACCACCGTTCTATTCCCCTGTTACACCCGCTCGACCCAGCTACACTCTTATTACCTGAAAGAAATTGTGAATCAAAAGTGTGAGCACAACTAGCCCAGTAAAGAATATCATGACTAAAGATAATTAAATTATCAATAGCCTTCGTCAATAATGAATCAGATATTTTAAACATATGGTAGATGATAAAACTTTTCAACCATAGTTACAGCAGAACGAGCAATCCATTAGAAGAGTCAAATAGACCATAAAGTCTATTATCTTCTCCATGTTAAAAGACCACAACAATGTTTTATCTCTGTAACATCAATCAACAGTTCCGATCCACAATCATGTGAATAACTCACAATCATAATTGTGGTTCTAAATTCCTCTTCTCATCCAGGACAAAGATAATTTTCACCACCTGTCTTTACCTAAAACATCAAAGATCATGGTTATACCAAATCACGCCCTGCTCATAATCATACTAATAAATTCATCTTTGCACCACGGGCCAAAGATATTCGTCAACAGCTCATCTTTGCACTATCGCCAAAGATATTCAACAACAGTCATCTTTTGCACTACATGCCAAAGATATTCAACAAATGCATCATCTTTGCACCATGTGCCAAAGATATTCAACAACAGATCATCATCTTTGCACTACGACAAAGCCAAAGATATTAATATCTCAAAGAAATATATAATCATTTCGTAATTTATATAAACAATAATTATAACCATGTTGATCAATTCACCTTTGCACTTAAGCTAAAGATATTTAATTATAAATTTAATGGTCATGATCATACCAGTCAACAAATCAACTTTGCACTACGGCCAAAGAGAACCCGTAGTCACGATCATACCAATAATCTACCCATCTTTACACTCAAGTCAAAGAGAAATTTCATCACCAGGATTATAAAAATGTTATATATGAAAATAAAAATAATATGATCAACAACTGCATTTAATTTCAAGAGTAAGATTCATAAATCAACGATAATTTGGTCAGAAAAAAAAACTAATTTTGTCGTGAATAGTACCCGTGAATAGTAACTCATGAATAGTAACTCATGAATAGTACTCTGTATTCGTACATAGTACCGTATATGTAAATAATATCATATACATAAATAGTGCCATATACATTAATAGTGCCGTATACGTTAACAGTGCCGTATACGTGAATACTAACCATGACATGAAAAAGGTAGAAATTTCACAATAAAATCCATACCAATATTTCAGTATAATGATATTGAAAGAATAACAACATTATGAAGAAAATACATCCCTTACTATCCCTTACCTCAAAAGAATAGTACTTCTGGCTGGAATTTCGGATGTAATGCCGAATGAAACTTGCACTGAATAACAACTCTCAAAGTATCTAAATACTCACAAAATACGCTTGATAATATATAGAGAGAAAACTTATGTTTCTGGTGTGATTTTCAATTCTAACTAAGCACCCTATTTATAAGAAAATACTAGAACGCCAAATGAGACTAAATTAATAAAATATTAATAAAACGTTTTCTATACACACTTCTTTAAAAATATTTTAGCCACCACTAGTGGGGCCCACCAAAGATCAGCCATCTTCCCCAACAACCAAAAGTGGGTCCCACCTTCTAGAAATCTTCACCCAAAATCATTTATAAAACTAATTTCGGAATCAGTCACCTCTTAAAATTCATAACAAATCATACGTTAATTTTTAACGGTTCAAAATTTGTGGACATATACTCAACTTATATATGTATAACTTATCCAAAAATCACAGCGATCCAACGGTCGGATTAAAAATTATAACTCACGTAATATATCTCAAGAACATTGATTTTTTGGATTATGAGCCCATTGGACCAGTTTCATTCAAACAGTCACCACGAAAAATCTACAACGAATTTTTTGGGTGATTCAAATTTCTATGATTTGCTTACTTCTAGGGCTTTCTTTTGATATATGGCTCATCTCCTAACTCATTATACACAAAGAGTTGTGGATTTTACAAAATCAAGTAATAAACTATTTTTTTTTCTTCTGGAAATCCAATATTTTGTTCTTCTTTTGATTTCTAGATTTCTCTCATTTGATTCATGCACTGTGAATTTAGTGTGAAAATATCACCATTATTATATAACCACATTATACATTTATAATGTAAGATAAAATATCAATTTTCAACAATTAACACTTTTCTAAGAATCCTCCATTCTGATAAAATACTGATGAAACACCTCAGCATTAATTTCTTCATTTATATCCACACAAAATAAATATTTCCCTATCCATCATTTATATCCACATAAAATAAATATTTCCTTATCATATAAATTAATAATTAATTATTCACAAATAATATTACGGAATCATAATTATGACAACCAGGTCGTTCCCAGGAAAGAGAGGGCTTTCCGATAAAGATTTCTCCTTATTTTCGCGTAATTAGGTGATCAAACCCTTTTCCTAGACAGAACTTCCTTAGACATTACCAATAATGCTATCTAATAATATTATTCAAATAATATGAATTATTGATCTGATAATGGAGATACTGTGTAGTGACAATTATTGAAACAACAATAATATAAAATATCAACGTAGCAATTATTAAATCAATAAAATAAAATATTGAACAGTAATTACTGTAACAATTATTGAGTAGTGCCTTCTTACGTAAGAATCAATAATTCAAAAATACTGTGCAATACCGTGTGCTACTGTGCAACGACGCGTATTAATGTATTTTAACCACTGGGTATTCCAACAGTGTTAAGGGTAACAACTACGCCGTTTATTTATAAAAATTCATATTTGTCATTTTCTTCATCCGACAGTTATTCTGTTATAGGTCCCACAAATGGCTGGGCCGTCGTACGAATATTTCCCGACAACAAGAATATTCCATGACCAAACGAATATTCCCCGACAACAATGAATATTTTATAACCACTTGCTTATTTTGAATTTTTTTTTCATATATCACCCTTAACTTTAAACTTTTATCAATTTAACTATTTACTGAATAATAATTATAAGAAAAATTGAATACTTTTATTTCATAAAATTCGGGGTCTTACAATCTCCCCTCCTTATGAAATTTCGTCCCCGAAATTTACGTACCTGGTATTTCAAAGAGTTGAGAATACCTTGCTTTCATTTCAGATTCTATCTCCCCAGTCATCATGATGTCTCCATTGCTCATCTCCTGTATTCTAGATATCATTCTAGAATACAGCTTCAAAACAAAAGTTAATTGACATATCACAATTTGTCAACTTAAGGAAGAAAATTTAGCTTAGGTAGGACACACACTAGCGAAGGATATTACTCGTCTCTCCCCCCCTAGTTCTATTCCCTGATCTTCGCCAGAGACTATATCCCTAAGCTCTGATACCAACTGTAACAACCCCAAAATAGGTCCAATCCACCCAACCTATTTTGAGTCACCAAATACATGGTACAAAAAATAACTACAACTTTATTACTACAATTGTCGTGCAAAATATAACAACACATATGTTATGAGTTTTGATACAAATATATATCAACTGTGACTCTTATCCCAACCTTGGATAACACGTCACAATGACACCTTACATAAAAGTACAGTCAATAACTGTTTTAGAAATTAAAATCTTTGGGAAGTGCTCAAGGAAATCTTCGTACATGGGAGGCCATGCGTCTAGGTTATGATAGATATCATATGTCCACAGAATTATCCTTAGTTGACCCAATAGACCCCAAAGAAAAATGGGAAGATTACTATCATATTATTTCCAATGGTGAGTTTTCTCTTGACATATAATTATCTCTACTGTCTCTAATTGAGAATTATATTTCATCCAAACCCCAAGATTATATAGGTAGTGCTCGTAGATATACTCAGCAAGTGGATGTGCACAACCCTGTCTAATGATAACACGAAGTCGCATGTCGTTAGACATCTTGTATTATAGTGGCAAAACACCCTTCCAATGTTGGGTTCGCCTCACCCTATTTGATTCACTAAATATAACTACTAAATGATGTATAAAATACAACACACTATTCTAAAGTTCTCAATCAAATTATTTTCATACTGTTTAGGGAGAACCTCCATGCCTAGAGACCATGAATTCTATTCCCCTGTTACACCCGCCGACCAAACCCACTACACTCTTATTACCTGAAAGAAATTGTGAATCAAAAGTGTGAGCACAACTAGCCCAGTAAAGAATATCATGACTAAAGATAATTAAATTATCAATAGCCTTCGTCAGTAATGGATCAGAGATTTAGAACATATGGTAGATGATAAAACTTTTCAACCATAGTTGCAGCAGAACGAACAATCCAGTAGAAGAGTCAAATAGACCATAAAGTCTATTATCTTCTCCATGTTAAAAGACCACCAATAATGTTTTATCCCTGTAACATCAATCAACAGTTCCGATCCATAATCATGTGAATAACTCATAATCATAATTGTGGTTCTAAATTCCTCTTCTCATCCAAGAGGAAGATAATTTTCATCACCTGTCTTTACCTGAAACATCAAAGATCATGGTTATACCAAATCACAGTTCATGTTCATAATCATACTAATAAATTCATCTTTGCACTACGGGCCAAAGATATTCGTCAACAGTTCATCTTTGCACTACTGGCCAAAGATATTCAACAACAGGTCATCTTTGCACTACATGCCAAAGATATTCAACAACAGATCATCTTTGCACTACATGCCAAAGATATTCAACAACAGATCATCTTTGCATTACAGGCCAAAGATATTAATATCTCAAAGAAATATATAATCATTTTAGAATTTATATAAACAATAATTATAACCATGTTGATCAATTCACCTTTCCACTTAAGCTAAAGATATTCAATTATAAATTTAATGGTCATGATCATACCAGTCAACAAATTAACTTTGCACTACGGCCAAAGAGAACCCATAGTCACGATCATACCAATAATCTACCCATCTTTACACTTAAGTCAAAGAGAAATTTCATCACTAGGATTATAAAAATATTATATATGATAATAAAAATAATATGATCAACAACTGCATTTAATTTCAAGAGTAAGATTCATAAATCAACGATAATTTGGTCAAAAAAAAAACCAATTTTGTCGTGAATAGTACCCATAAATAGTAACTCATGAATAGTAACTCATGAATAGTACTCCATATTCGTACATAGTACTGTATACATAAATAATGTCATATACGTAAATAGTGCCATATACGTGAATAGTGTCGTATACGTGAATAGTAACCCCGACATGAAAAAGGTAGAAATTCCATAATAAAATCCATACCAATATTTCAGTATAATGATATTGAAAGAATAACATCGTTATGAAAAAAATACATCCCTTACTATCCCTTACGTCAAAAGAATAGTACTTCTGGCTAGAATTTTGGATGTAATGCCGAATGAAACTTGCACTGAATAATAACTCTCAAAGTATCTAAATACTAACAAAATACGCTTGATAATATATAGAGAGAAAATATATGTTTCTGGTGTGATTTTCAATTCTAACTAAGCACCCTATTTATAGGAAAATGCTAGAACGCCAATGAGACTAAATTAATAAAACGTTTTTTACGCACACTTCTTTAAAAATATTTTAGCCACCACTAGTGGGGCCCACCAAAGATCAGCCATCTTCCCCAACAACCAAAAGTGGGTCCCACCTTCTAGAAATCTTCACCCAAAATCATTTATAAAACTAATTTTCGAATCAGTCACCTTTTAAAATTCATAACAAATCATACGTTAATTTTTAACGGTTCAAAATTTGTGGACATATACTCAACTTATATATGTATAACATATCCAAAAATGACAGCGATCCAACGGTCGGATTAAAAATTATAACTCACGTAATATATCTCAAGAACACTGATTTTTCGGAGTATGGGCCCATCGGACTAGTTTCATTCAAACAGTCACCACAAAAAATCTACAATGAATTTTTTGGGTGATTCAAATTTCTATGATTAGCTTACTTCCAAGGCTTTCTTTTGATATATGGCTCATCTTTTAACTCATTATACACAAAGAGTTAAGGATTTTACAGAATCAAGTAATAAACTAATTTTTTCTAAAAATCCCATATTTTGTTCTTATTTTGATTTCTAGATTTCTCTCATTTGATTCATGCACCGTGAATTTAGTGTGAAAATATCACCATTATTATATAACCACAATATACATTTATAATGTAAGATAAAATATCAATTTTCAACAATTGACACTTTTCTAAGAATTCTCCATTCTGATAAAATACTGATAAAACACCTCAGCATTAATTTCTTCATTTATATCCACACAAAATAAATATTTCCCTATCCATCATTTATATCCACATAAAATAAATATTTCCTTATCATATAAATCAATAATTAATTATTCACAATAATATTACAGAATCACAATTATGACATTCAGGTCATTCCTAGGAAAGAGGGGGCTTTCCGATAAAGATTTCTCCTTATTGGAGCGCAATTAGGTGACCAAACCCTTTGCTAGACAGTACTTTCTTAGACATTGCCAATAATTCTATCTAACAATATTATTTAAATAATATGAATTATTGATCTGATAATAGAGATACTGTGCAGTGATAATTATTGAAACAACAATAATATAAAATATCAACATAGAAATTATTAAATCAATAAAATAAAATATTGAACAGTAATTACTGTAACAATTATTGAGTAGTGCCTTCTTACGTAAGAATCAATAATTCAAAAATACCATGCAATACCGCAAGTGTCATCTTGCAACGACGCATATTAATGTATTTTAACCACTGGGTATTCCAACAATGTTAACGGTAACAACTACGCCGTTTATTTATAAAAACTCATATTTGTCGTTTTCTTCATTCGACAGTTATTCTGTTATGAGGCCCACAAAGGCTGCGCCATCGTACGAATATTCCCCGACAACAAGAATATTCCACGGCCAAACGAATATTTCCCGACAACAATGAATATTTTATAACCACTTGCTTATTTTGAAAAAAAATTCATATATCACCCTTAACTTTAAACTTTTATCAATTTAACTATTTACTGAATAATAATTATAAGAAAAATTGAATACTTTTATGTCATAAAATTCGGGGTCTTACATATGCTTTGTAAGGAATTATTGATGCATGTAGGAAATGCAAAGTAAAGAATATATGTTACATGCAGATATGCATAGTAAAGAAAATATAGTACATATGGAATTGTGTGCTATGTAAAACATGATATACTATTAAATTTGCTGGGCTGTCGAGCTCAATCTTGCAAACACAAACTTTTTGCAGGTTAATGATGTTAAGCGATATTAGTTGCTATACGGTTGATGAAGATTGAACGATGTGAAAAGTGAATACATTTCCTTGAATTAGAAATGGTATAAATATATGATTGATAGTTTTGTTAAATGTAATTGGCAGTTATGTATAGTTTGAAATATTGAATGGATAAAGAATGTTTATTCTGAAATGAGAATAAATATGATTCTGAAATAAGTGAATCATCGATAAAAAAGATATTAAGTATTGGGACTTAAGTTTTTTAATACGTGTCGACGTATGGATTTTTAGTTGTCCCTTTTCTTTACTTGTTCTTTGGTATTCTCATGTTATGTGAGATTTGTTTGAAAAAACAAGTGAAAAATGTCCGACATGTATAATGTCGACGATGACTGTTAAGAGTCGCCAGTTGGTTTTTTAAATGGTTGTACCAACACAACCGAGAAAAGGTTTGCACATTGACCCAGTGATGTGACACTGCTAAACGGGTCGGTGAAACCGAGATTCATTAATGTCCGGGGGCTTGATTATGCGGAGGGAAGGTGTTAGGCACCCCCCGACATCCGTGTTACCACGGTGACAGCCACTTTTCAAGAAACTGTTATCTAAATGTGTGTGTGTGTGGTTCAATGTGTTGTTTATTTGGAAGTAGTGCAATGCCTCATTCGCACCTATATACACAGGGTTTGAATTTATGTAAAAATTTAATTTTTAGCAAGCTATGGCAGTGGTGTTTTATAAAAGAGGTTTTTCAAACCCTTGTGCTCAATAGTAATTGAGACCTTTTACACTTCCATTTTATTAAGTGTTCGGCTTGATTTCTTTTATTTTCGAGATACGAAGCATCTATAAGAAAATAATGTACAAAATAATGCCGACTATCTCGTGGGTATGCAAACCATCTAAGGAAATTCAGATACCGCAAATAAATTTACAAGCTGATTACAACTGAAAATGTCCATCACGGGAACCGAATCTAGATCCAGTAGACTGAATCTGTGATAACTATACATAACTGCCAATTACATTTAACAAAACTATCAATCATATATTTATACCATTTCTAATTCAAGGAAATGTATTCATTTTGCACATCATTCAATCTTCATCATCTGTATAGCAAATAATCTCGCTTAACATCATTAACCTGCAAAAAGTTTGTGTTTGCAAGATTGAGTTCGACAGCCCAACAAATTTAATAGTATATCATGTTTTACATAGCACACAATTCCATATGCACTATATTTTCTTTACTATGCATATCCACATGCAACATATATTCTTTACTTTGCATTTCCTACATGCATCAATAATTCCTTACAAAGCATATGTAAGAACCCGAATTTTATGAAATAAAAGTATTCAATTTTTCTTATAATTATTATTCAGTAAATAGTTAAATTGATAAAAGTTTAAAGTTAAGAGTGATATATGAATTTTTTTTCAAAATAAACAAGTGGTTATAAAATATTCATTGTTGTCGGGGAATATTCGTTTGGTCGTGGAATATTCTTGTTGTCGGGGAATATTCGTACGACGGCGCATCCATTTGTGGGCCCTATAACAGAATAACTATCGAATGAAGAAAACGACAAGTATGAGTTTTTATAAATAAACGACGTAGTTGTTACCAATTAACAATCGCTGAATACCCTATGGTTAAAATACTGATGTCGTCGTCATTACGAAGAGTAGTACCAGATTGTACAATATTTTTGAATTATTGATTCTTACGTAAGAAGGCACTACTCAATAATTGTTACAGTAATTACTATTCAATATTTTATTTTATTTATTTAATAATTGCTACGTTGATATTTAATATTATTGTTGTTTCAATAATTGTCACTGCACAGTATCTCTATTATCAGATCAATAATTTATATTATTTGAATAATATTGTTAGATAGCATTATTGGCAATGTCTAAGAAAGTTCTGTCTAGGAAAAGGGTTTGGTCACCTAATTGAGCGCAAATAAGGAGAAATCTTTATCGAAAAGCCCCCTATTTCTTGGGAACGATCTGATTGTCATAATTGTGATTCTGTAATATTATTTGTGAATAATTAATTATTAATTTATATGATAAGGAAATATTTATTTTATGTGGATATAAATGATGGATAGGGAAATATTTATTTTGTGTGGATATAAATGAAGAAATTAATGCTGAGGTGTTTTATCAGTATTTTATCAGAATGGAGGATTCTTAGAAAAGTGTCAATTGTTGAAAATTGATATTTTATCTTAAATTATAAATATATAATGTGGTTATATAATAATGGTGATATTTTCACACTAAATTCACGGTGTATGAATCAAATGAGAGAAATCTAGAAGTCAAAAGAAGAACAAAATATGAGATTTTCAGAAAAAATTAGTTTATTACTTGATTTTGTAAAATCCATAACTCTTTGTGTATAATGAGGTAGGAGATGAGCCATATATCAAAAGAAAGCCTTGGAAGTAAGCTAATAATAGAAATTTGAATCACCCAAAAAATTCATTGTAGATTTTTCGTGGTGACTGTTTGAAAGAAACTGGTCCGATGGGCTCATAATCTGAAAAATCAGTGTTATTGAGATATATTGCGTGAGTTATAATTTTTAATCAGACCGTTGGATCGATGTGATTTTTGGATATGTTATACATATTTAAGTTGAGTATATGTCCACAAAATTTGAACTATTAAAAATTAACGTATGATTTGTTATGAATTTTAAGTGGTGACTGATTCAGAAATTAGTTTTATAAATGATTTTGGGTGAAGATTTCTAGAAGGTGGGACCCACTTTTGGTTGTTGGGGAAGATGGCTGATCTTTGGTGGGCCCCACTTGTGGTGGCTAAAATTATTTCAAAGAAGTGTGCGTAGAAAACTTTTTATTAATATTTTATTAATTTAGTTTCCTTTGGCGTTCTAGCATTTTCCTATAAATAGGGTGCTTAGTTAGAATTGAAATCACACCAAAAATATAAGTTTTCTCTCTCTATATTATCAAGTTTTTTTTTGTGAGTATTTAGATACTTTGAGAGTTGCTATTCAGTGCAAGTTTCCTTTGACATTACATCCGAAATTCCAGCCAACAGTACTATTCTTTTGAGGTAAGGGATGTATTTTCTTCATAATGATGTTATTCTTTCAATATTATTATACTGAAATATTAGTATAGATTTTATTGTGGAATTTCTACCTTTTTCATGTCGGGTTTACTATTCACGTATACGGTACTATTCATGTATATGACACTATTTACGTATATGACATTATTTACGTATACGGTACTATGTACGAATACGAAGTACTATTCATGAGTTACTATTCACAAGTTACTATTCATGAGTTACTATTCACGAGTTACTATTCACAAGTTACTATTCATGAGTTATTATTCATGGGTACTATTCAAGACAAAATTGGTTTTTTTTTTCTGACCAAATTATCGTTGATTTATGAATCTTACTCTTGAAATTAAATGCAGTTGTTGATCATATTATTTTTATTATCATATATAACATTTTTATAATCCTGGCGATGAAATTTCTCTTTGACTTGAGTGTAAAGATGGGTAGATTATTGGTATGATCGTGACTATAGGTTCTCTTTGTCCAGTAGTACAAAGTTGAATTGTTGACTGGTATGATCATGACCATTAAATTTATAATTGAATATCTTTAGCTTAAGTGCAAAGGTGAATTGATCAACATGGTTATAATTATTGTTTATATAAATTCTGAAATAATTATATATTTCTTTGAGATATTAATATCTTTGGCCTGTAGTGCAAAGATGATCTGTTGTTGAATATCTTTGGCCTGTAGTGCAAAGATGATCTGTTATTGAATATCTTTGGCCTGTAGTGCAAAGATGACCTGTTGTTGAATATCTTTGGCCAGTAGTGCAAAGATGAACTGTTGACGAATATCTTTGTCCCGAAGTGCAAAGATGAATTTATTAGTATGATTATGAACATGAACTGTGATTTGGTATAACCATAAAAATTATCTTCGTCCTGGATGAGAAGAGGAATTTAGAACCACAATTATGATTATGAGTTATTCACATGATTGTGGACTGGAACTGTTGATTGATGTTACAGGAATAAAACATTGTTGGTGGTCTTTTAACATGGAGAAGATAATAGACTTTATGGTCTATTTGACTCTTCTAATGGATTGCTCGTTCTGCTGCAACTATGGTTGAAAAGTTTTATCATCTACCATATGTTCTAAATCTCTGATTCATTACTGACGAAGGCTATTGATAATTTTATGATCTTTAGTCATGATATTCTTTATTGGGCTAGTTGTGCTCACCCTTTTGATTCGCAATTTGTTTCAGGTAATAAGAGTGTAGCTGGGTCGAGCGGGGGTAACAGGGGAATAGAACGGTGGTCTCTAGCTGTGGAGGTTCTCCCTAAATAGTATGGAAATAATTTGATTGAGAACTTTAGAATAGTGTGTTGTATTTTATACATCATTTAGTAGTTATATTTGGTGAATCAAATAGGGTGAGGCGAACCCAACGTTGGAAAGGGTATTTTGCCACTATCATACATGATGTCTAATGACATGCGACTTCATGTTATCATAAGACAGGGTTGTGCACATCCACTTGCTGAGTATATCTACGAGCACTACGTATATAATCTTGGAGTTTGGATGAAATATAATTCTCAATTAGAGACAGGTGAGATAATTATATTTCAAGAGAAGACTCACCATTGGAAAGAATATGATAGTAATTTTCTCATTTTTCTTTGGGGTCTATTGGGTCAACCGGGATAATTCTGTGGACATATGATATCTATCATAACCTAGATGCATTGCCTCCCATGTACGACGGTTTCCTTGAGCACTTCCCAAAGATTTTAATTTCTAAAACAGTTATTGTCTGTACCGTTATATAAGGTATCATTGTGACGTACTATTTAAGGTTAGGATGAGAGTATTCAGGATGTTCCCCGTAGGGACCTCCCGAGTATTCAGGTGGCAAACCCAGAGCTTCTGGGTGATTTGAGTTGACATCCCTCGATGTATTTGCATGCTAACGAGGTATGACATTAGATCTGAATCTTTCTTCTTTCCTATTGATGAGGATAAAAGGGTTTTGATGTTGATCTTCATTTCATGTGGGTTCCCGGCTTTACACAGCCTCAAGGGAACTGGTTCAGCATACACTCCATGTACCAGGCTCTTTATCCTGACTGTAGAGCGATTGTGCATGACTGGGGCTTTGGGGCATTCTTCTCTATCCTTCCCCGTCGTTTCCCCTAGGGTTACCTCAGGGCATTGTTTGAGCACTGGTTTCACCAGACTCAGTCACTCCATTTGTTGGTCTGTGAGGTGATGATGACGCAAATGGATTGACGATTTATCACATATATGGAGTTTGGAGGGGCGCCAGTGCCTTGAATGGCAGATATTACCCCTACTACCGTCAGATCCTTGCTAAGAGTTCCAGCGGAAGAGCTCAAGGGCAGGACCGTCCGTACGGGTCCTTTGAGCGTGGATGCTATGAGTGGGATGTTGAGTGAGCCCATGCCAGATGACGTCAGAGTCAGGGATCACATTCTTCAGCGATTGTTCCTGATGATCATTAGAGGCTGCTTCATAGAAGATAACTCTTCTACGATGTCGTTCGCTTTGGTCAGTGCCACACGTCATGTGGACCGTATTGGAGAGTATGATTGTGGTTCCTACACCTTTGCCTATTTCCTCAAGGGCATGCGTATGCGCTCGCAGGGGTTGGTTGAGGCTTAGTTAGGATTCTACCCATTTCTGCTGGTGAGTATTTCTCTTGTAGTTTCCCATGTATATGTTAAGAGTGTTTACTGACCACAGATGTTTGCCCTTGTGTTGGCAGTTTTGGGCCTATGAGAGGCTTCCATGTTTGTGCCCTGTGAGCGTGTTAGGTTTAGATACCTATCCACGAGGACGATGATGGCATCATTCCATATTGGCGGAGGTCCCTGTAGCTGAGGGTTTCACTCATTGCCGCCTACAACTGGAGTTGTTGATAGCTGACATTATTACATGGATTCCCTATTCTGGGGAGCACTTGGCCATCAATTTTGAGGATGGGTACCCGATTGGTGTCGAGTATGTGATTTCCACCCGGAGAGTTCCTCTCTTTACAGATGGAGGATGGGAGCTCTATTTAGGAGCGCGTTTTATTAGGAGCACTACAGGAGAGATCCGTATGTCGATCTTGCCTCCTACCAGGCGTCACTAGCCTGTATCGTAGTCACCCGTCACTGACATCCCATTGTTGGGGGTTGACAGTTTTGCATTATTAGCGGGCCTCTGCACTCAGGAGATATTCTAGCGTTGGTGGTTCCCTCACACTATTGGAGCCCAGACCCGCCCCACTCAGTTCATAGCTATCGTTTGATCCTTCCAGCTCAGGCGCTGGTCCCTTAGATGACCCATTTGGCTTTGCTGGTATAGATCCACCTCTGTATAGGCCTGACATCCCTGTTGATAGAGATCCAGTGACTCAGGAGGAGTTACATCAGGTGGAAAGGATTAATGATGTAGATATTGACACAATTGTCTTCTTCTGATGTGTATTCTCGTTATCTCTTTTGATAGGCCTCTATTAGATATTGGGTGGCTGTGCCCTATTCTCGCTATATCTTTTGATAGACCTTTGTTAGTAGTAGGGCGTCTGTGCCCCATTTCCCTATATTTTTAGTTGTACAGAGATGATGTATATAGATGATGATATACTTAGGAATGTATATATAGTTTTCCATTCCCTATATCATATTGCCATCTATTACCTGTAATGCATGTATCATGTTATGCATATGTATGTATTTCCAGAGATATTCAACATTTACCCCTGGATGGTCTTATGACACGGCCCGTATAGATGTCTTCTTCGATAGTTAGCCATATTGATCATACCCCACCATTATTAGTGGCTTCTGGTATGCGATCGTGGTATGACAACATGTCACCATCGCAGAAGGTGAATAGTAGATCACTTTTCGCGCAAGATATACTTATGACCTGTTGATGTTTTAGGTTCCCACAGGATTCGTGGATGGCATACTGGAGCAGTGGGTATCGGAGAGGCAGGTTTTCCGATTTGGGACCCAAGAGTTGACTCCCACTCTGGAGGAGTATACATGGTTGATGATGCTGCCACTGGACATACCTTGCGTGCATATGGCTTTGGGGGACATGAGTCGATGGTTCATGACCCTTACTGGATTGAGGCGTAGGGTGGTGCAGGATGAACTTACATATGGCCCTGTTATATCCCAGCGTATTATGTTTGACAGATTTGGCTTTGAGGATAGTTATACACGACATTCTGGGGATTTCACCACACCAGAGGATCATTGACGTCTAGCCAGGGCGGATGTACTGCTATTGTGCGTATTGTCATGTCTATATGCCACAGTATATGGATGAGTTGGACATAGGAGTTATCATGACAGTGAGAGCTCTCAAGGAGGGTCGTACCATTATACCGATGATCATAGCAGAGACTCGAGGTCATGACTACATCTGTTGTTGTAGTTATCCGGCTACGTGAGTGTTCTACGTACGCTCGATCATCTTTGTGACGTGTGGTTTATCTCACACTTGAGACCGATTGGAACTTTTAGACGACATGGATATTGTTTCACCCATGATATAGCCATGTCATACTCCTTTCAGCTTGTGGAGTGTTTGGACGCTATGTCTTGGTCGGTATTTTTGACGGAGATCAGTGATCCATTTAGCATACTGCCATGCTCTGGGCTCAGCTCACCTTACAACTTTATTATTCATGCTCCGAGCATGGATTACCTCCCTCTGGCTGGTTTGAGGGGCATGACTACATATCACCCGATGGCCGTAATGTCGTAATTTAACCGATTTTGAGATTTTCATCCTTTCGGTATTTGGGCGATGTTTAGTTTAGCTTCGCTATCTTTCGGTTGAGAGGATCGATCCTGCGTGTATGCTTATTGGGATCAGCGTAAGATAGCTGCTTTTTATGTTAGCCATCCGGGATGTTCACCAGAGTATTTTGCGTGGATGGAGATAAAGACTTCATTGGCTGCAGCAGTATCCACATTACCAAGTGGTGATTTAGATGATGTAGAGCCCATGGAGGACGTTGATTCCCACCTCGAGGAGGAGCTAGTTGCTGGGTTGACAACATCTCCTTTAGATTGTACAGTACTAGTACTGTTGTGATTCAGCATTCAGCACACTACTTTGAGCAGAGTCTTCATCTGATGACCTTCGAGAGAGACCAGGCTAGAGCCTTGATGTTGATTGCCCTTGATGGGAGAGACGCAACTCTGTTAGAGAGAGACGATGCATTAGGTCGTAGAGATGCCGCTATTGTCGAGCGGGATGAGGCCAGATTAGCCAGAGATGCAGTGATAGCTGAGCGGGATAGTGCCATATCTACCCGGGATGTAGCCATCACAGATAGTACTGCAGTGAGGTCCCTTACCACTTGCATGATTGCAGAGATGATCACTTACATTGATGAGAATATGGTCACCATGAAGATGGTTGCAGATCTGTTGGGTTGTGTAGATACCCTCGTACAGGAGACCACAGCTTCGCCTCCATTTTCCGAGAGGGATACCATGTTGGGCATGTTAGCTCGCATATACCCTGACTTGTAGATGGGCTTGTATTTTTTTTGCACCGACTAGCATAGCCATTTTGTCATGTACAGTTTATATTGTGTATATCAAACAACATTATATATAGCAGGGAAATATATTTTTGATTACTTCCCTTTTAGATATGCTCTGATACTTGCTTGATATTTTGCCTGCTTCTTCAGGACTTTTGATCTTGATGTATTTTGAATTTCTCCTGGATGGATGGACATTGAGTTGTCTCTTGATAGTTCAGAATGGATCATTGATCTGTGTGTATCCCTACCATCTTTGGTGTCTTGGGACTAGTTTTTGTATGGAAATGTGGAGAGGAGTGTGGCTTTCCTCTTTGAGATTGACCGCACCACAGATGGTCTCCAGTACTTCTATTTATGAGAAGCCTAGTTAATTATATCTCTTATGGATTGGTGTTGCTCTTTGAGGCACAACCGCAGCTTAGATGGTTGCCAAATCTCTTATTTATGAGGAGTTCAGGTAATTCTACCCCTTTGGTCTGAAGCCGAATGAAATGTAGTGGATTGAAGGATGATTCTAGTACCAGTTGATAAGTGTTTGTGTTTTGGTAGGGGGTGAGACCGAACCATAAATTGCTGCATACGTACTCCTATTGAAGAGGAGATCAGGTCTGCGTAGTTCGAACTTGGTGTAAGAGGTTCAATGCTGTATGTGGCAGGAATGGGGTAGTAATTTTTTTTTGTTGTTTTTGTTTTTGTAAGAAGAAGGGGGTAGAAATGTTTTTGTTGTTTTTGTTTCATTGCGACCAGGCCATGTAAAATGGTTGCCTACGTACTCCTATTGAAGAGGAGATCAGGTCGACGTAGTTCGCCCCTCAGAACGATTTGCAAAGCGTGATCCCATGTGCAGGTCAGACTGCAGGGAAGAGAAAGTTTGATCCTAGGTTGAGGATAAATTGCAGGTGTGAAAAGTTTGATCCCATGTTTAGGGGGACAAACTGTAAATGTGAGAGGTTTAATCCCTAGTGGGATGACCAAAGTTGTAAGAGCGTAGTGAAGCCATGCTGCTGGCTTGAAAAGTATGTTTTCTTGAGGGGCAAAGTGTGGAAAAGAGTTGTAGGTGGTTAAGGGTTAAAGAACCGGAATGACTGGTGATCTGATGATCCAACACCCGGATATTTTCTTGATGGTAACTTCAGACATAGTACCGTTTCACGGTGTCCGAGTTGATTAGTTGTGAAAATTCATCGCTGTCAATTTATTGCAATCTGAAAGCACCTCCTATCAATACTTCCTTGCCAACAAATGGGCCTTCCCAGTTAGGAGCGAATTTTCCCTTGGATTGATCTTGGTTGTTAATGATCCTCTTCAAAACCAAGTCATGTTGTTTAAACTGCCGTAGCTGAACTTTTTTGTTGTAGGATCTAGCAATCCTTTGTTGATATAACTGACCATGGAAGATAGCCGCGATTCGCTTTTCGTCTATTAAAGACAATTGGTGAAACCTATCTTGTACCCATTGGTCTTCCTCCAACTGAGGGTCTATCAACACTCTGAGGGATTCCATTTCCACTTCTATGGGGAACACTGCTTCCATCCCATAGGTTAATGCTTAGGGGGTTGCCCCAGTGGAAGTGCGCATTGAGGTTCTGTAGGCTAACAACGTAAGAGGCAATAAGTCAAGCCATCCTTTATGATTGGCGGACATCTTTTGCATAATCTTCTTGATGTTTTTGTTAGCCGCTTCAACATCACCATTCATCTTTGGACGGTAGATGACGGAGTTAAGATGTTTGATGTGGAATTTACTGCATAACTCATCCATCATTTTTTTTGTTGAGGTTCTTAGCATTGTCTGACACAATTACCTCTGGTTGTCCATATCAACAAATGACCTTGTTTCTGATGAAAGCAATGATGACTTCTTTGGTAACCCTGGGCAAGGAGGCTGCTTCTACCCACTTGGTGAAGTAGTCGATCATGGTGAATATAAATTGATGCCCATTACTGGCTTTAGGCTCGATGGGTCCGATCACGTCTATTCCCCACATTGAGAAGGGCCAAGGCGAACTCATATTGTGGAGTTCCTGAGGAGGGGCGTGGATAGCATTTCCATGAATTTGGCATTGATAACACCTCTTGACGTGGTCATCACAGTCAGCTTTGAGAGAGAGCCAGTAATGTCATGTCCTGAGGATCTTCTTAACAAGTAGGGGGTCGCTCATATGTGGGCCACATACTCCACCATGGACCTCATCCATGAGTCTCTGAGCTTGGTCCTAGTCCATACATCTGAGGAGACCTAGTCCTGCATCTCTTTTGTAGAATGCATCTCCGCTCAAGCAGAATTTCATAGTAAGCCGATGGTTCCGCCTTTTCTCAGTCGGGCTCGCCTCAGCGGGTGTAGATCCATCTCATAGGTACTCCTTGATATGCTGATACCAAGGATGCTGGATAGGAGGTAGCTCATCCGATACTTCTCCAACGTAGTTCCCATAGGCTAGGGCCTTGTGTAGGGAAATTATGACGCTTGACAAGTGTCCCTTGTCAGGTATGTGAATCAAGGAGGCCAAAGTTGCTAGTGCGTCTGCAAAGTCATTCATATTACGAGGAATGTGCATAAAGGAGACTTCTTCGAACTCCAAAGCCATCTGTAAAACTTGTCGATTGTAAGGCAGCAAATGTAGCTATTTGGTTTGATAGATTCCCGTGGATTATTTTATTACCAATTCTGAATCCCCAAAGACAGTTAACCACCTGATACCCATTGAACGGGCAAGTTTTTGCCCCATGAGACAGCCTTCATACTCATATGTGTTGTTGGCGTTGACAAACTATAATTTGATGGCGACGAGATACTGCTCCCCCATACCGGATACTAGAACTGCTCCAGCTCCAAAACCTTCCATATTAATAGCTCCATTAAAATACATCTTCCATGTTTGGCGTGCATTGTACTGATGGTGTTGCTGAACTATCATTACCCCTTCATCGGGGAAGTATGTCTCCAAGGGTTTGAAGTCCCCAGAAGGTGCGGCGGCTAGTTGATCCGTAATTCCTTGACCTTTGTTGGACTTTTGAGACACGTAGACGATGTCAAATTGTTGTAGGATCAAATGTCATCTGGACAGCCAGCAATTTAACATGGGTTTATTGAACACGTACTTGAGAGGATCCACGTGGGATATGAGATGGGTTGTATGACCATGGAGGTAATGTTGTAACCTTATGGAAGCCTATGCTAAAGCACAACAAGTCTTCTCAATCAGAGTGTACTTGTGTTCACCGCTGCTGAATCTTTTGCTGAGGTAATAGATAGCTCGTTCTTGGCCTCTATCGTCTTTCTGTCCCAGCATGCAGCCCATGGCGTTGTCACTTATGGACAGGTACATGAACAGGGGAACATCATCCCTAGGTGGTACCAAAATGGGAGCTATGACTAGCTCCTCTTTGATCGTAAGGAAGGCCTTCTGGCAATCATCATTCCATTTCATGGAGGAGTTCTTCCTTAACAGCTTGAACATTGGCTCATAGGTTGCGGTGAATTGAGAAATGAACCTGCTAATGAAATTGATTCTTCCCAAAAATCCCTATATTTCCTTCTCTGTTTGAGGAATGGGCATTTCCGTGATGGCCTTGATTTTGGTGGGGTCCAGCTCAATCCCTTTGTGGCTAACTAGGAATCCTAGCAACTTGCCTGATTTAACGCCAAAGGCACACTTGGCTGGATTCAACTTAAAGTTGTACTTACGCAACCTATTGAAGAGCTTCCTGAGATGGTCTAAGTGGTCTTCCTCCCTCCAGGATTTGACAATGATGTCATCCACATAGATCTCGATCTCTTTGTGCATTAAGTCATGGAAGAGAGCCATTATAGCTCGCTGATAGGTGGCTTTGACATTGATGAGGCCGAATGACAACCGTCTATAGCAAAAAGTTCCCCAAGGCTTGATGAAAGCAGTTTTCTCACGATCTTCCTCAACAATCATGATCTAATGGTACCCCGCAAAGCAATCAGCAAAGGAGTACATGCAGTATTGAGCAGTATTGCCAATGAGAATGTGGATAAATGGCACGAGAAAGCTATCTTTAAGGCAGTCTTTGTTCAAGTCCAGATAATCCACGCAAACTCGTACCTTTCCTCCAGGTTTAGGTACGGGAACGATGTTGGATATCCATTCAGGATATGTGGACACCATGATGATGCCAACTTGAAATTATTTCACAATTTCTTCTTTCCCCTTTAAACTCCACTCAGGTTTCAATTGCCTGAGTTTCTGCTTGTCTGGCTTGAATCCCTCTTTAATAGGAAGGCGATGAAGGACAATTTTAGTGGACAAACCCACCATATCTTCATGAGACCATGTAAACACATCCTGGAATTGGGTTAGTAGCGTAACCATGTCATTCCGTTGGTTTGGGGTAAGGTCTGAACCAATCTGGATTAATTTAGGGCTTTCTAAAGTTCCGAGATTGAAGGAAGTGGTTTGATCAAGGTTGGGTTTAGGTTTGTCTTTGATCCATTCTTGAATTTTTGGAGGCACCTCAATGTCCACATGTATTTTCATCAAGGCTGAATTCATCTCTACATCAAAGTTACAATCTTTGTGGAGAAGAGCCTTAAATGTCAACAGAAATCTGAGCACATCTAAATTCAGGGTCTTGAAACAAAATATGCTTCCACTTAGTATATATGAAAGGGTGTGATCATACAAAGTGTTAGCATGTACTGGCAAAATATTTGCTAATCTTGTATGAGAAAAGTAAGCGATTATGATATCTCTGAGGTGAAAGAGTTCTGCCGTTTTACCCTTGTCGACCAATGCAAGGAGTACTGTTCCAATTGGCAAGGGCAAAGTCCGTGTGGACTGCAGTGATGGAGGGGTTGTCATCGTCCTCCTTTTCCCGAATGATGACCATTACGTCTGGGCAGTCATCATTTGGGGTGTATCTGTTTGTATGTTCATCATGGACAATGATGCGTACGCCTGATATCATTCTGACAATGTCTTGTTTGACTCTTCGTTCTTCTTCTTCCACTACTGGATCTGGAACAAAGACTTCTTTCACCTTCACCTGTACCGGCTTGGGAAATAACATAGCCATTACGTTGGCTGGCACCTTTACCGGAGGTTGTGCAGACTCGGAATTCGAATATGAAGATAATCGCTATGTGGCGGAAGCTGAAGGAATCTGCTGATGCTTATGAGGATTCCTATTACCAGAACTGGCAGAATAGCGTAGTCCAACTGTCCCAGTTTGACTGGATACTTAAATGGGGTGCTTGATACCCTGGTGATCTTTACCCAGCCCTTGTCCCGGCTGACGACCCAATGACATCATTTCTTGAGTAGCCAACATTACTTCGGAAGAAATCTTTGGTACAAGAAATGGCGTTCTAATAGTATGGTACTGAGTGTTGCTTACTTCCAAGGCATGAAAATTGACTGGTTCAACATCTGAATTGATGTTGATGTATGGTATGACACCATGTTGAGGACATTCCGATTCAGCGTTGACTGTGACTAGGCTATTGTTGATAATGTATTTTGAGGTTGTTGATGAAGGGTGGAGGGGCGCCTTGACGCCATATGAATCCACGGTCTTCCCAAGAGCAGGTTGTATCCTGGATCTATCTTGAGTACGTGAAAAGACACGCAGAATGTGTGGGGGCCAATTTCGATTGGCAACTCAATTACTTTGACCGAATTCCGGCGGGCTCTATCAAAAGCTTTGATAACCGTATGGCTGCTCCAGATTCAGTTGAGATTGACATTCATCTTCAACAATGTAGCGTATGAACAAATATTTAGAGATGAACCGCCATCTATCAAGACTCCAGCTAGTATATACCCGGAGGACAAGACCGCAATGTGCAACGACTTGCAATGACCGGTCCCTTCAGGCGGTATGTCATCATCAGTGAATGATATCACATTGTTGTTAAAAATGTGATCAACCAAATGTTGAAATGTTTTCGGATCCACTGATTTTAGTAGATAGGCTTCTTCCAAAACCTTCAATAAGATCTTCCGGTGATCCTCGGAAGTCAAGACCAAGTCCAAAATTGAAATTTTGTGTGGAGCTTCTCTTAAGCTTAAAACCACCTTGGCTTCATTATGACCCATAATGCGGAGGAATTTTTCAATCTTCTCCATGGGTATTTTCCCCTTTGATTTGATGGTAGACTTCATCACCCGTTGGGGAAGATACAGTGGATTTTCCTTCGACACTGCAACAGTTGTATGCGAGGTGGATCCTTCATCTTCTCCATAATTCCATGGAACTTTGTGTAAGCTAACAATAGGTTATTGTGCTCTGCATGGTAAGTTGATTGGCTTTGGAGCGACCACTTTCAAAGGATTGTTGCTTCCTCTGAGTTGAATTGCTGGTATTGTGAGTGGTTTGCTAGTACCATCAGTCTCAGTGGATATAACTGCTACCAATCCCTTCCACTTAGTAGGACATGTATTCTCACTCTCATGTAGCACAATATCATCGTCTTCTAGTTGCAGGACACCACTGTCAATTTGATTCTGGATAAGGTGGTGGAGTGCCCAGCATTCTTCTGTGCTGTGACCGCGAGAATGGGAGTGATATTGACATACTCCATCAGAATTTAACCGTCCTGAACGGGGATTAATTGGAGGAATAAGGGAAGTGATTCTTCCTTCATTGATTAGCATCTGTAGGGCTTCCTCCATAGGTTGTCCTAGGTATGTAAATTCCCTTCTATTGGCAAAATCCCGACGGGCTTTGGCATTCGCTCTCTTTGTCACTTTGTCCTCCACACTACTAGAAATTTGACATATAGCGACGAGCTATAGCGACGGTCGGGACGGAACCCTCGCTATAGGGTTTATATAGCGACAGTCACTAAATATTGGTCGGTATAGCTCTTTGAAGGAATACATTACGAGGGTCACAAATCGGTAGTCGGTATAGGACTTACATTTTGGTTTTAATGAGAGTTATAAGGGAGCTTTTCGTTTTGGAATTATTAGGGCTTGTTAATTCAATTTGGGTGCGCACACATCCCTCCCATATTTTCCCCCAAATCAATACCAGACAATTCTCGCCCAAATCGACATTAGCATCTTAGTCGGTCCATCTCAAATCTTGCATCTCTCCAAAGACTCCATCTCTCCGTCACCCATCTCATCACAAATCGACATTAGTCGCCCAAATCGACATTAGTCGCCCAAATCTCTTGCATCTCATCTCACTCTATCTCTCCATCCAGCTTGAATGCATTCTTGCATATTGAAACTATTTGGCCGAGGTAATTTAGGGCTTGATTTATATTTAACCCTAAGTTATGATTTCCTCTATTTCTCTCCTCCATCTAACAAGCCCTAAATTTTGACTTGATTTGTCATCATGGGAGTCTTAGATAAGTTTTCAAAAGGAAGATTCAGTAGCGGATGCGATTTAAGTATAGAATTTAGTATTTGAGAAATTGAACTTGATTAGACTAGCATTTTTTACGGGTAAGTGGAGTTTTATATTGGTTTATACCTTATGCACTTACTGATTGCCATTTCGATGATATTTGCTATTTCTTTGGTACTTACGGTGATATTATATCTTGGTGCATTCGTTTCATTTCCTTGATTGTTTGGTTATAAAGTTTGAAGCTATGTATGATTTTTTGAATATAATAAGGGAACAACTTTAACTTTGAGTATTTTTATCTTAGTCTCCGCTCGACTATTGTTTTCTCCGCTAATTTGCAATTGTAGAGAGTATCTTGGTAGTGAGACACATGTGACTTTTTGATAATTTTTCCTTATAGTATTAATATCAATATTGGAAACTTGCAACATGCTTTAAGTAATATTTTCTTTATCTTATAGTAATTGATATTATAATTAAGATTAACTTGGATTTTAAAAACTTATTTGTGTGGCCTTCCCCCTCAAAAACTGGTTTGTATAGTCTTGTATATCATTACTAGGCGATGGCGCGATCCAAATTACAAAAATGGGAAGTGTAACATGTCATTTTTCCGAATCGTAATTATTAAACTTGTGGACCATGCCTTTCCAAAGAACTTGTTTTGAGTGGTATGTTGGCCACCGTGTTTCATAGCTAATATCGCTTTTAGCTTGTATGTATTTTCTAAAATGATTTTGTGTATTGTAGTAAAGTGTGGTAGACTTGATTCGGCGATATGGCCTCTCTGCTAAGTTATGGGGATGGCTTTTGCCAATCTATTTTTGTCTAAAATAATTACCAATGTCGACCCCTAAATTATTAAGCCAAATCAAAGCCAACGAGCAAATGACAATCATAAACAAAAGAGATTAACGAAGTGAAAGGCGGTTAAATATCTTTGCATTACAAAAAGAAAAGCATCCTAACGTCTTCTTATCATCTCACCTCTTTCAAACCCGTATCCCTTGAGGTAATTAGTCGACATGTGTTACGATATATAATCCCATGTGTTCTCGGGGTTTTAGTAAGAATAAAAGGAGAATTAATATAACCAGATTCTTATGGGGACCCTCCACGAAGTTTGGCGACCTCCCGGGGATGGAATTGTGGTCCGTTCTCGTGTGACATCTGTTCAAATGGGCGATGGGGGTAGTTCGAGCTCGGGTGGGTGGTGGTCTTGGGTTAAATGAGGAGGATAAGATGGATCAAAACGTAACCCTTGTGGAAAGGAAGTATTTTCCTTCCTTACATTAATTGGACTAGAAGGAATCCAACGGGATGTTAAACCGAGGCGGAGACAAACGTACTTTGCAATTAATTTGTAGGAATATTTGAGGCTTATAATTAAAAAGAACTTCCATGTCCAACATTGAGACCTTGAATGTAATGTTTTGGTGTAGTCACCCTTAATTATTACTGCTTATTTATTTGAAATTCGTTAATTATGATAATTAATATTTAAATTATCTACGACATTTTTTGTTTTATTTGAGTGGAACGGGAGTTTGGTTGGCATTCAAGGTACTTAATTATGATAATTAATTATCATAATTAATTATGATAGATTTCTATCTGCAATATCATTCATGTGGTTCATTTTGAATTAGGGACACAATATCATGGATAAGGGGTGGATGGAATTACCAAGATATTCTAGAGAATATCTTGCGTGCCTATGAAAGATTTACGAACTTGGTTTTTGAAAAGTGGGCATGGTCATTGGAAGAATTCCTTGTCCATGTAAAAATTGCATGAATGGAAGATACCAGATTCGAACAACTATTCGTGAACATTTGATTTGTGATGGATTTATGTTTGGCTACGAATTGGGTGCATCACGGGGAAGATGAGATTATCGGGGATGTAAGCAATGATGATATTCGTAATTGAACCATCACAATCTGAAGATGATCATCGTATGCACGAGATGATAAATGATATATTTAGGGATTACGGTGTAGATTAAATTTCGGCTTAAAGCTTCAAAATACCAAAAAGTACATGTATGCCGAGGCCAATCAACCTTTATATCCTAGATGTGAAAATGAGACGGTCCTTTCATTCGTTGTATGGCTTTTCAATCATAAAATGTTAGCAAATGGGTGATGTGTCCTTTGATGGATTGCTCAAGTAAGTTCAAGTCATCATTTCCATCATTTGCAAACTTGCACGATAATTTTTATGAAATGAAGAAAATGGTTGGAAATTTAGGGTTTGATTATGAGAAGATTGATAAATGCGAGAATGATTATATGCTCTTTTGGAGGAGAATGAAAAATTAGAGTCTTATACGGTTTGCAAATCATCGAGATGGAAGCAGGCCAAGAGATGGTTGTATCGGAGAAGACACAAATAGATACAAAAACTAAGAGGAGCAAAGTAGGCGTGAAGCAATTCGTTATTTAGCGTTAATTTAGATTGCAGAGGCTATTTATGTATGCAGAAAGCGCAAAATACATGACGTGGCATCATGTATAAGCGGACGGAAAGATGGAGTGAATTGTCATCCGGTGACTCTGCGACTTGGAAGCATTTGGATACAATGTACCCTACATTCTCTCAAGAACATAGAAATGTAAGACTCGGACCGTCCCGCGATGGCATGAGTCCCTTTACCGTGGGTCAAGTATAGTATATGGCTAGTGACAATTGTTGTATATAACTTACCACCATGGATGTGTATGAAGCGGGAGTATTTTATCATGCCGTTGTTAATACCTGGTCCAAACTCTCCATGTAATGATATTGGCGATGTATATGCAACCTTTAATTGAGGAGTTGAAGATACTATGGAGTAATGGGGTTGAAGCGTATGATCATCTAACGGATAAAGTTCCAAATGCGTGCTGACTTTGTTGTGGACAATTAGTGATTTTCCGACTCTTGCTATGTTTATGCGGTTGGAGTACTAAAGGTAAGTTAGCTTGTCCATCATGTCAAATGAACACTCGTTCTTGTAGATTGCAAAGTAAGGAATGTTATATCGGGCATCGTTGTTTTTTAGAGTCAGGGTCGTAGTTATAGGTTTGATACACGAAGATTTAACGGAGAATATGACCATAGTGAAGCTAAATTGGTGCCATCATGATTTGATATTCTTGAACAAGTTAATGCTATTAATGTCACTTTTGGAAAGACACCCACTAAAGTACGAAGACCATTCCCCATGACTCAAAACATAATTGGAGGAAGAAATCTATTTTCTTTGAATTGCCATATTGGCGGATACTTTTGTTCGCGCCACAATCTAGATGGAATGCACATTGCTAAAAACATTTGTGATAGCTTTGATTGGGACATTGTTGAGTGTGCAAGGAAAGTCAAAAGATAATTTAAAAGCACGATTGGACTTGATGAAAATGGGTATTAGAAGAGAGCTCCATCCAATACCGTCTGCAAGCAAGCAATTCAAAGTACCTTTTTCGGTTTTGAAAGCTACTCAATGTCTAAGAAAGAAAGACATGATTTCTTGCAAGTGTTGAAAATGTTAAGGTACTGATGGATATGCTTCAAATATTTCACGTTGCATCAATTTGAAGGGGGCAAGATCTCGTGTCTTAAAAGTCACGATTGCCGTATTTTAATGCAACAATTACTTCAATAGCAAATACGATGTACTCGACTTGCCTAGACATATACGCTCAACAATAATTGAACTTTGTAACTACTTCAGAGAATTATGTTCCAACTATAACACATCGGAAGATTATGAGCAGTTGAACAAAAAATTCCGTTAATACTTTGCAAGCTTGAGATGGTGTTTCCTCCCTTTCTTTGATATAATGTTACATTTGTGTGTCCACCTTCTTTGAAGAGGCGAAGATAAGTGGAAATGTTAAATATCGACAAATGTGGGCTTTTTGAAGATACATGGGCAAGTTAAAAGGTATATTCGCAATAGAAAGCCCGTATCGGGAAGAATTGAATGTAGAAGGGTATATTCTTTGAAGAATGTGTTACATTTTGCTCAAGATATTTGAGTCAAAACAATGCTACATGGAAACGAGTTGGAAGAAATGAAGCTGGATATGAACAAGGAAAAGAGATTCTCTTTGTATTTAGAAACATAGGTCGATTTCTTAATGTCCCAAAAGTTTGTACTATGTGTAGCGATGATGTCAAGAGTCCACACCTGTATGTGCTATTTAATTGTACAGAGGTTGAGTCATATCTAAGGTGAGTAAATAAAGAATGACATTTATTGTTCGAAATATTAATAACTTATGTTAGCCAGCTAGCTATGACAAAAAAAATTTGTTTGTTTATTTATTTGTAGTATTTGGCAAGATTCATATATGTTGCGACGTGGAAAGCGTAAGCAAAAACATACGCCAAGGGAAATTGACAATGCTAAGAAAAGGAATTTCTGAATGGTTTAAGAATTATGTAAGTACTACATTATTTGAGCGTAATTTTATGCAAAATTTTGTAATGGTTATTAATAATAAATGGATGGAATTTGCTTATATCGCTACCATTTTGTAGATGGCAACTATGAATAACGATGCTTCAAAGGAAGTTCAAGCTCTTGCATTTGGCCCAAATTTGATAAAGGAGAGGAGATGGTTATTTGGTAAATGGGTATCGATTCCATTCGACAAGTTGTGAGAGTAAGAGGAGAAGCGTAGAATAGTGGGGTATATGTGGTACCAACTACTCGTGGATATTCATCTGCTGTAGATCGAAATCCTAAGGAAGATGTAGTTGAATACTTTGGTATTTTGGAAGATGTTGTTGAATTAGATTATTATGGATCCGCAAAGTTGTTCTATTCAAATGTAAGTGGTATGACGGTTTAGCACGTGATGAGAGGGGTGGCCGATGACTATGGCTTCACGCTTGTAAATCATCAAAAGTTTGGTTCAACCGATGAGCCCTTTGTAATGCCTATCAGTTCAACAAATATTTTATGTTGATGATCAAAGGGATAACAATTGGCGTGTGGTTATACGTAACAAAGCCGAGAGATTTATGTGAAGATCTTTGAAGTAGATTACGATAGTGTGATTTACCCAATACCAATGAAGAATTCATCACTCCGATTTGCGAAGTTGATATTGAAAACATAAATTGGGTTAGGAATGACGTTGATCTTTGAATTAGTTGAAAATGGGCCGAAAAAAATGGAAAGTAAGCGAAAACTAGGATCTCAAATTGATACATCTCGTTTCAAAAGGCGAATGATTGAACATATTGTTGATGAAAATGAAGATGAGAATGGAGAGCGAAGGCGAAAGCGAAGACGAAGATGAAGATGAAGGAGAAGATGAGGGTCCCGAAGATGAAGAAGAGGGTGATAGTGAGGAAAATGAAGATGACGAAGAATGAAGAGGATAAACATCACAATTGATAGATCTGTTTTTTACACTTTGTCCATTTTCTCCAAAAGAGAAACCAGATTACACTTTGATAGATCCGTTTTGATATTATATCTTGGTGCTCCTTATACTATTAGCAAATATCTAGACTATTAGCAAATATCTAGCAAATATCAAAAGATGTAGTATATCTTTTACTTTGTTTTCTACATCATCTTATTAGTGTTTTAAACACACTTCTTTGTCAACATTTCAATATAAGTAGATTTGAAGATCAAATTGGACTAAACCGGAAATTAAATGGACTACCTAACGCCTCCCCGCCCCACCTTGGTGTCTACAAATTTCTGTATTAGCTAGTGACTTGAAGCTGATTAAAATGTAGTTTTCTTTATTGTATCACTAATTGCAAGTTAATTTCATTTTGCTTATATTCAAGTGCAACATACTTGCTACAATCATCAATGTAAAGAGTTCCATAAGAAGCCAACTTTGGAGCTTCATTTCACATTTTTAATTTTCTTGATAAGTGGATAACACTTGATATAACTCCACCAAGTAAAATTTATAACTTCACACCAAAAGAGAACATGTGAAGTTTGTTGAGACTAGGGTTACGTATTTTTTTGAGGTTTGGTGACCATAATCTAATCGGTGAATTTAATATAAGTCTTTGAAGGTAAAGAAGGAACTTGGGAGAATGGGGAGAAGCAGATGAAAAAAATACAAGAGGGAAAAAAAGGAAAATTGGAATTGAACACGCAACCTTCTGATCTGGAGTTAGCGCCACGGATCCACTTGGTAAAACATTATCAACGGATTAAATATTGAATATATTTAATTATAATCAGTTACTATTTTTAAGATAGAGGGCAGCAGGTAGTACAATTAAATGGACATTCAAAACAAAAGAGGACTAAACTGGTCTAATTATTACACTCAAATTCTGCAAATTTATAAATAGTAAACAACATATACCAACCAACAGGAATGCTCCAATTATCAAATGAAAAAAATTAATTGTACTGCAGATGAACTCGTCTTTGCGCTACAATATACGGATCATTTGAATGTTAAGAAACGAAACTAAGAACTTTTGTTGTTTATGTCTTGATTTTGAAAAAATATTATGTCTTGACTTCAGCAGATTTGAGCAATTTCTCGATTTGTCCTTATTATGAGCTGCGAGGAGTAATAGAATTACAAAGCGAGTTATTTCATTTGGATGTATTTGTTAATTTTAAGGACTTAGTTTCAGATGTGTATGGCAAGGGAGTTAGTAGTTTTAGGTTTTGTTGGTTTTATGACCATTTTTCTGTGTTAAAATTTGGCCCTGCATCCTCTGATTTATTGATAATATGCTAATTAGGTTCATCAATGGAAATGGCTTATCTAAAATAAGGTTAACCAAATACTCCATTAGATTTAAGGTGCTAGTGAAACTGTGAAAGCTCTACTGTTCATTAGATTTAACTAATAACTTTTCTTACGAGTGTCACATTCATATTTTTGTTTCTCAGGTTGCTTTAATGGCTTCTAATAGAACGTCTAGATCTCGTGCTAACTGTTCCAATGGCCCAAAAATTAATGATAATGAGATCCATGCCGATGAACCACATGTAGAGGAGGAAAGTATTCATGAGAATGTTGAAGGTACCATGCATATATCTACACTTATACTTGCATTGTCATGAAGGTAACTTTTACACACTTCATTTTCTTCACTTGAATGACAACTTTTACACTTCTTTTTCTTCTTTTTCTTTTTCATGATGTGTGGTTGATTCACTTTCTTTGGATGAAGGGTATATGTTCAAGTATAAATGAACAACTTTCTTCCTTTACTCGACCGACTCTTTGTACTAATGTAATTCGGTGGACGACCGCTTCCTTTGTATGGAATGCTCTAATTTGGCTTCACCTTTGTATGTACTCTTGTGCTTGAGAACTCCGATTAGACGACACGCTTACGCTTGATTTGTGAAACTTGTCCATGTGTTGTTGGTTTCTTTTAACAATATGGAATGCTCTAATTTGGCTTTGGCTGCAGCTGTAGTATGCTTTCTAATAATACTCCTATGGAGTTATATACATGGCACTTGCAATACTCCTAGCTTTCTAATAATAATGAGTTGCCTCTGGACTCCTAGCTTTCTAATAATAATGAGTTATCTAGATCTATATGAATTATGGACTGCTAAAGTTTTCTTTTGAGTTCTATTATGGGTAACATTTGTAAATTTATAGCTAAAAGCGTGCCTAAATATGGTGCTGCTATGGTCAAATGTTGAGACTGAAGTTGTGAGTCAGTATAGAGTCCCTATATTATCTATGTATACCATTTGAAAGTTGTTCCTCATGTTATATTTTAGTTTTGTTTAGTTCATATATCTTGATTCTTTCTCTCTTTTAGGTTCTCGACCTAAGAGGAAGCGTGGACCAACGATGGGAGCAAAATTATGGTCAAATATCGATGCACCCAAGAAAGTAATTTATGATACAAATGGTTGACTGTTGGGGAGAGGCGATAAGTTAACCACTTTTCTAAGTGTCTTGTCATGATGGAGAATTTTTCCAATAAGTACTCCAACATGGTCCAATATGATGAGGCTAACATGACAAGGGCTTGGGATGAAATTCGGGTTATTAATCATACCATTTTATAGAATTTAACATTAAGCACATTGAAACAAACTAATATATGTGTAAATTTGTTTGTTGTAGAAACGATTTACCACAGATCACCCCAATGCTAAGAGAAAAGCGGTGACTATCATGAACAATAGGTGGAGAGATTGGAAGTCTAAGCGAAAGAGTAATAATTTTGTGCACGGTGGCCGTGTGCAAATCGATGGCGTAATACTATCAACAATGATCGAGTAAATCCTAATCAATGGGTTGCGTTGGTTGATTATTGGTTAAGCGATGATGCACTGAGGTTGTGTTTATTCTAATTTATGTAGTATCAATTCTTACTTATTGTTATATATTATTATTAATTTATAAATACATACAATGCGGGATATATGTAACAAAAAATTGTGAAAATCGGAAAAAATTGTTGGTAGGTCATACATTGGGCACTAAATCAATTCCAAAAAAAGCGTGAATTGGTAATATTTGATGTTATTTCAATATTTTTATCGTTAATCATGTATTAGACTTTTATAAATAGAGTATTTCTTGAATTATGAACTATTTTTTTGTTTTATTTGTAGTACTAAATAAATAAAAAGAGATTGATCGGCAGATATGTATACGGTCCCACACTCAAGTGATAACTCAATTTTACCGGGAGCATCATCGAATGTAGTGCGTATTTATTAATCCTCAAACAATGGGTTTTTTTTTAACTCTTTATCCTGTATGTGTGTGTGAGTTTGTTTTAGAGCATTCATTTACATGAATTTAAACACGGCCTTTTTGATTCTAAATCTGTGATCCCTACAAGGATATAGTTAAGTCACATTATGGAGGCACCAAGAAAAACTTCCTACTTTAATATGTTCCTAGAAGCATAGACCTTTAATTTGTTCATTAATAAATCGGTCACTAAACTAGAGTATCAAATTCCCAAAAGATCAACAAAATAAATTAGTAAGCATAAATAGAGAGACCATTTCATTTTATAAAAACACGAGACGAATGAATAAATTAAATTGAATGATTCTACATAAATTGTTGCCAGCTACTATATTACACACTAAATTAATGTTATTGAACACGTTGTATATGGGACAAAGCAATGCACGTCCAACCTTATAAGTAGAGTCAAAATAGCCATACATGCAGTTCCTAGCTAAACATATGATGTCATGAACATGACATTTATCGGACTAATTCTCTCCCCCTAAGATCAGGAATGAACAAATCAGGAAGACTTTTCATAGGCAGAAAAGAATATCAGAGAAACAATATCACATAGACCTCAACAAATATAGTGTTACTTCTCTTCTAGTTTGTATTACTGTAATTATTTTAATTTTCAAGTTATATGTTTGTTGTTTGCATATGGGTATGCAACCAATGAGGAAAAAAAGGAAATGTGGCGATGATGAAAATCAATCTCTCACTCTTTAAAATTCAATACTCATTGTTGTAGTGTAATTATTTTAATTTTCAATACTCGAGGAAGCTAAATACAAGATGGTATCTCAAGAACAATGTATAAATAGGTAAACCATATAGAAAGAAGGAACATTTAAGTAAGTGGAATAGAATATCTTGTAAGTTACTTTCGAACAAGATTAAAAATAATAATAGAATAACATAATGTAAAATTACTACTATTATTTGCTACTCTTCTTTAAGTTATGTTGAATTGCCTTGTATATTTAAGTTGCCTTGTATATTTAAGTTGTGTATAATTTGCCTTATATATTTTCACGGAGAAAAAATTATTGAGTTAAAGAAGACTTCTAGGGAATCATTTGGTGAAAGCGATAGTATATAGACGGAATGATATACTTGCACAAGTTCTTGGACGAGCGACGTGGTAGACTTGACAAGGTGGAGTTGGTGCCATAGCTACAAACACTTGGGGCCTCGTGACACAAATAATGAGGTACAACGTGAGAATCAAGAATTGAAAGTCGAGTTGAAAAAGGTGCTGGGAAAAAGGAGATTATCTTTGCAAGGAAAGTGGATGAACTATTATCAATTATGGAGAATTTATGAAGAATTCATCGGGTTCCAAATGCTCGATCCAACAATCGGTGTGTTGCTTCTCTCACTTCACTTATACTTAAATTTTTGGGGCTATCATTATGTTTTTATGGATTAACAAGTTCACTTGATAATTAATTTGTAGGATCGATACATAGAAGGAGATAATGGTGATATTAGCGGATCAAATAATCCTATAGAGGACCTGTGACATGTCACGTGCTGCTGGAAATTTGTTATATGTAACACTATTTTTGATGAAAATTTGTTAGATGTGATACTAAAAATATGTTAAATGTGCTGTTGGTTATGTACTGTTTTGATACATAGTAACAGTATTTTGGATGGTTATGTATATTTAGATGATATTATACATTAATAGACTTTATTTGTTTTATTCTTTTAGTTGTAAATGTTATATTCAGATTGGATGGTTGAATGTGGTTATGTTTCTTAACAGGTAAAAATAAATAAAAATTATTGTATAGAAACAGCATGTTCTTTAAAAATTTGGGGAAGATATAGCGGCCACCAAATCGTGATAAGTAGCTGACCAAATCTCACCTATAGCGAAGGTCGCGACCATCTTAATAGCTCACTGACCAAATCTCACCTATAGCGACGGTGGCGGTCGTCGCAATAGCTCATCCAAATCTTCTATAGCGGCCACGTGGCCGCGGTGGTATATCCACTTTCTGACCGTCGGTAAAAACCTTCAAGCGCGTTTTTGTCGAGTTTTCTAGTGACGGTCTGACCGTCGCTATAAGCAAAAAGACCATCGCTATAGGTTTCAGCGACGGCTTCTATAGCGACGGTAGGCGACCGTCGCTATATCCTATAGCGACGGTCTTTTTATCTATAGCGACGGTGGTCGACGGCCGTCGCTATAGCCTGATTTTCTTGTAGTGCCAGCGTTTCATTTTCTGAAGGTGACGAGGGAATATTCATGACAAGAGGGAGGATACTAGCATGCTCTTGGCTGACTAACTGGCGTGTTACTTGATGTTGATAGATCACCAGTTCTGCCAATTGCTCAATTTGCTTGCACAGAGCTTTCATCTTATGTTCCATTGCGAACTGGAACTTGTCATAATCCCATTTGTCAACACCGTCTTTTGTGGTCTGAGATGACTCGCCATTGAAATTGGAACTTTGTCCATTGCTCCAATTAAACTTGTTGACCTCTTCTTCTTTGTGTTGAGGAAGAGGATTGTCTTGTACGTGAGGTAGATCTGGTTTGGTGACCACGATCTCACCCTTGTCTATCAGGTCTTGGATCTTGTGTTTCAAGGCCCAACAATCCTGAGTATCATGTCCAGGTTCCCCGGCATGATAAACACATTTCCGAGCAGCATTGAAACCCCTTCCATTAGGGTTGGCTAGTTGAAGAAGATGCGTGATTTTCTTCTGCGTTGTTAGAAGAGTGAGAATATTCTCGAGTGAATCCCCTAAGGGTGTGAACACTCGAAGGCGTTTGAATTCTCCACCTTTCATTATTGGAGGGTTCGAAGACTGAGCTTGAAAGGGAGTGTAATTTCTCCTCTGGATAGGCATATTTTGATTGCCTTTCTGACCTTGTAGTATTAATGAAACATCATCCTCTTTCTTTTTATGGACCCTCCGGGGGTTGTTTCCATAATTTCCAGATTTGATGTGCTCAGCAATAGCTTTAAGGGCAGCTAGGTCTTAAATCTTTCCTGACTTCAATCCCATCTCAGCCATCTCCCCGTGTTTGATCATTTCAGAAAATGGTTTACCGATGCCGGCTAAGACTCTTTCATAGAAAAGAGCTTTTTATATGTCTATGAAGGTCATGACCATTTTTGATTCTGTTATGGAAGGAATAACTTGAGCAACCAGGCGCCTCCACCTTTGAGCATACTCTCTGAAAGACTCGTTGGACTATTTCTTGACCTTGGTAATCTGATAGAGGTCAGGAGCCATCTGAGACTGGAAGCTGTATTGAGTGAGGAAGGCGTGAGCTAGCTCCTCCTAACTATGGATCTTTGAGTTGTCTAATCTGGTATACCACGAACGGGTTTCTCTAGTCAGACTCATCTGGAATAGCTGCATTCTGAGCTTCTTGTCCTCTGCATAAGATCCAAGTTCTCCAATAAACACCTTCAAATGTGTGTAAGGATCCCCTAACCCGTCATATTTTTCGAAGTCAGGAGTCTTAAACTATTATGGATAATGAACACCAGGGAATATACACAGGTCATCATATGAAACATTCATGTGTGCTCAAATTCCTTTGATATCACGAAGGGTTTCTTCCATTTGAAGGACTTTCTTTCTGATGTCACCGGTGTCTGGATCTCCTGTGAGATGGGTATCATCATGATTTTTTTTGGTTTTATCCAACTGCAGTTCAGGTATCGTAATGGCTTGAGTTCCCCCTTGTGCAGAAGATTCAGCATGTATGGGTATCTTTGGACCACGAGTGGTAGTGTGTAGTTCTTTAAGCGAAACGACCAAATCAGTAATTTGTTTGCTTAATCCGTTGAATTTTCTGAGAAAGCGGATTAAGGTCGATCTGGTGGGATGATGACATAATTATTTGTAGGCTCATGGCCTTTTGGATTTTAATAGGGTAGTAGGTCCGATTGTTTCCCTATGAAAGACTTACATAGTTTAGTCTTTGGGAATGTGTAAATAATAACATGCTATGTGATGTGTCCGTTTAGGAATTTTATCCGCAAAAGCGGATGTTATTGCATTTATAATACATGATAACATGTTAAATTAAATATGTATGTATACACATTTCTTAATATTTCTCATTACATGGAGATAAATATGGAATGAAATTACAAGTAATTGATTTTACGAGTAATTTAAAATGAGAAAGCATGAAGAGACTTTCCTCCGTGTTGGGTTTATCAGAGGCTGACCTATCTTAGGTTACTCTCAGGATTTTTGGCATGAAGGTTCCCAAATTATTGTAATTTACTCAACGGGAAGTTAATCCGGTCTTTCAACTGGAGCGAATTTGGGTGGTGCCTTTCCTAAGCCTCGTTGAAATTAGTCTTCCTATGAGTCTAGTAATCAAACATCGACAGGATAGCCTCCTGGTGGAGGGACCACACAACATACATTCACATACAATATGTCTCACCGTATGAAAATGATGACATGTGTGAAGCACTAATATCACAAGAAAATATGGTGCGAAGCACTAAGTGAAATAAAGATATGCATTCGTACACATTCATCATAAATGTAAATGCAACATCCACACACAAGCAGATAACAATTTTGAAAAGTTTGGAATAACTACTTAAGTCCTCTTACTGGAGTCCTCAGCAAAGTCGCCACCTGTCGACGTCAGGATTTTTAGTTGTCCCTTTTCGTTACTTGTTCTTTGGTGTTCTCATGTTAGGTGAGATTTGTTTGAAAAAACAAGTGAAAAAGGTCCAACATGTATAATGTCGACGATGACTGTTAAGAGTCGCCGGTTGGTTTTTTAAATGGTTGTACAAACACAACCGAGAAAAGGTTTACATATTGACCCAGTAATGTGACACTGTTAAACAGGTCGGTGAAACCGAGATTCATTAAGGTCCGGGGACTTGATTATGCGGAGGGAAGGTGTTAGGAATCCCCCGACATCCGTGTTACCACGATGACCAGCACTTTTCAAGAACTATTATCTAAATGTGTGTGTGTGTGGGTCAATGTGCTGTTTATTTGGAAGTAGTGCGAGGCCTCGTTCGCACCTATATACTCAGGGTTTGAATTTATGTAAAAATTCAATTTTTAGCAAGATATGGCAGTGGTGTTTTATAAAAGAGGTTTTTCAAACCCTTGTGCTCAATAGTAATTGAGACCTTTTACACTTCCATTTTATTTAATGTTCGGCTTGATTGCTTTTATTTTCGAGATAAATGCTCCAGATCGAAGTCTAGGCTCTATCAAGGCATAACTCGATAATGTTAGTCCATAAATATAAATATATATGTATATACAAACTGATATACAACCACGGACCGAAGTTCGGGCAAACACACGCAACACGACTCTCAACGTGAAGAAGGGTGTGTGCAAAGATGAAGAGAAAGACTTTAAAGTGTGTGAGAAGGCTTACAGTGGGCTGCCAAAGAAGACTTCTATATCTTTAAAGTGGATGAACACTCGGCTCTCGCTGGTACAAAAGTAGCTATATGTGAGCTCACAAGTGTTTAAAATGAGAAAACACTCAATATAGGGTGAGTACGGAGCAAATTTGAAAGGCTTCATCGCCTTTTTTCTCTTACAAATGGCCACCCCAAGCCCTCTATTTATAGAGAGGTACTGCTGACAGTCGCGAGATGTACTCTTGTTGCCGGGTTGCCTCGAAGCTTCACGGTCGTCACGTCGTCTCGTGAAGTACATTGCACTTGAGCACTCTAATGTCCGCTCGAACTTTTAGAATTGCAATCCGGGCATCCGATTGAAGTATGTATGTGACAACCCGAGAATTTAGAAATTTTTTAAAATTTTAATTAACTGATTTAAGGTTCAAAAGTAGAACCTAGACAGAAAATAAGTGTATGCGTTTGATATTTTTAAGATAGAATTTTGAGGATTTCAAAATTCTGTGAAGGATTTAGGTGAATTATTCAGGATTAAGTGTATACGTGAATATGTTCTGTGTATATGTGTACAGTACGTGGTTAAGGGTCAAGGGTTGACCAGATAAATGATATCTGTAACAAACCCTAGGTATATATTAAGAACTTCAACGTTCGGTTAGAAAACCCTAACGATTAACAAGAAACCCTAAAAACCGGTTCTGGAAACCCTAATTTCAGTTTCGAAAATTCGAAACCCTAATTCGATGTATGAAACCCTAATCTGGGAACTTAAATGATTATTATATTGCTAAAAGTGCTAGTAATTATAATATCAATTAGGGTAGAGCTTAATTAATTAGCAAACCCTAATTTCACATTTTAATGCCTAATGGTTCCGTTAAAAATCCTAATTTATAATTACGAAAAACCTAAGTATTAATTTAATACTTTTAATGTTAATTAGGAAATATTAATCCTAATTTTAAAGTTATAAGTAATTAGACAATTCTAATCTAATTACTTAAATCTAATTTATAAATTAGAAAATTATTTTTCTATTAGAAAACCCTAATTCGTGGGTAATAAACCCTAATGACCAATTACGACCCTAATTGCTAAATTAGTGATTTTAATTAGGAAATACTAATCCTAATTAGCAAGATTTAAATTATGATTAAGAAATTTTAATATAATTAAAAAAATTCTAATTATAATTTAGAAATATTAATTTTCTATTTTTAAAACCTAAATTGGAAAGTTTAGAAAATCAAATTTGCTAAACCCTAAGGGTTTCAAACCCTAAACCCTAACCCAAACCCTAAACCCTAAGGGTTAGAGCAATTGTCTAAAATGCCATTAAAATAAAAATCAAAATGTCCATAATACCCTTATTTAATAATTGAGGGTAACTTGTATTCTTGCCCATATATGGAGTGGTTGAGCAACCCTAGCCTATACATGTGACTGAAATCCAACATTATCAGCCCTCATGCCAGCCATTTCATTGCATCAAGTCAATTAAATAGATTCAAGTGAGAGAAAAGTCTCACTTTATTTTTCATTTTGGTCAAGACATTCTCTCTCTAGAAATTTGGGAATATAGAGTGAGAAAGTGAGATAAGAAAAGCTAATATCATGTCTTAACATTTCATGATCAGCAAACAAAGAATCAGATTCAAGAAATCAAAGCTAAGAAGGTTTGAACCCTAATTTTCCTAAAATCTTTAATCTGATGTTAGTTGTTGGTTAAAGATATGTTATAAGGTGTCAATTAGAGATCTGGGTTGTTGGATCCTGGATCCATAACATCTAGATGCTCGAATCTAAAGTTTTGAAAAATCTGGAAAACTGAAAAAGGGTGGCCTGACAACTAAATGTCAGAGCCTCTAGATCTTTATGTGTTAGATGTTTTATGTGTTTTATGTTTTTAATCTATTCTATGCCATGAGGACTACACATCTATGGTTTTATATTACTCAGATCATGAATATGTTGAGAGATACGAGCAGTCAAACTGCGTTGATCGACCACGAATTCTAGTTTCTGGGTAACCCAGAAACCCAGAAATATTTGACAAGCTTTTGCAAGCTTCTGATCTTGCAGTCATTTTATCTTTGTTCCATTTTGTTGTTTGAAGCTTATAGTATGACATTAGTACTACACAATCAAGCCTTTATACTACCGAAATCATAAACATGAACGAAAATAATTAGGGTCAAACTATCGTTGACCATCACGCTGGAAGAAGATTCTGGGTAACCCAGATCTTCAACAGGCATTTCCTGACAGGTAGTTTGACCAGATCATACCTTCATTTAGTGTTGTTGTTATATTGATTTGATGATATATTATTGTACACTGACGTTTACAAGATTCAACCATTATATTACACAAATGAAGTACCGAACCCAAGATATAAGGATTCAAAGAAGCTAACTCTAATTGTTCTTCATTTCTAGAAAACCCAGAAATGAAGAACAGCTTCTGACAATGATTTCTGGAGCCAAGATCTAGCTGATATGTTGTTGAATGATTATGAACTTAGTATATAGTTGTAGTATTGCACTTATACTATAACTTTAACACTTCGTAAAGCCCAGAAAACATTTAGATCATAGATTAAATACCGGTCAAACATAGCACCTTAGTCACTGACTTTGAAGATCTGGGCATTAAGAACACTACTATTGACGGTTTTAAGCCATTGTCTATTGCCATTTTAGCGACAGTTTAATTAAGAAATTAATTATTAATTTTTAAAAATACATTATTTTAATAAATAAATCGAAATAAATGGTTTTTAATTATTAAAAATATTAAATAAATTACGAAAAATTATTTTAAAGTCCTAAAAATAGTTTTAATTATTTTGAGTATATTTCATAAATATTTAATATTTTGAAATATAAATGGTATTTAATTTATTTAATTATAATATTAAATAAATTATTTAAAAATGATTTTAATACATGAAAAATCATGAAAAATAATATTATGGTATAAGAAAATATTTAAAGATATTTTCGGTGACTTTTAATATTTTGTGATGAATTTCATTAATAAATTAATATTAATGATAATTAGTTTATTTAATAATTATATTAAATAAATTATGAAAAAATAGAATTAATGATTTAAAAATCATATGAAAATGATTTAAGTGTTTTAAAATATTTTAAGTTATAAAATATAACTTTTGATATTTTGTCATGAAAATATTAATATTTTAATATTAATAGTAATTAACGAATAATGAATTTAACGGTTTAAAAATCATATAATTATGATTTTAAGGTATTAAAAATACTTTGTAATATTATAAATATATTATAATATTATGACATGTATTTAATTAATAATAAATAAATATTAATGAGAAAAGAATTATATGGTATTTATATTATTTAAATACAATTCTAATAATTGAAAATACACGATAAATGATATTAATTATCTGAAAATTATTACAAGTCTATGAAAATTATTTTGACTGCATAGAAAATTGTCTAAGATATTGTTAAGTGTTTAGCCAGAGTTTAATTGAACTTAAACTCGAATAATTATCTGGCTAGACCGTCGGGATGATAGAACTTTGTCGGATTCAACTCGGACTTAAATAGTCTGACTTGATACCAAGTCTTATATGTGTTATATGTGATAGGGTTAGGCGATATGGGTTATGTTATTTATGTATATATTTATATATATATATATATATATATAATATAATAGTATTATATTGTGATGATATTATTCTAATATTGGAGATCTATATTACTAATATTAGGTCTTCAGTTAAAGCGTTATAAATTGAGTAGCGCTAATCAACGGTTCAGGCAAGTTTGTTTTTACTTAACTCTACTAAGAGTTGTTTTATTCGGATAAGCTTATGGTTAATCATTGCTGGTTTCCATGAATTGTACTCTGTACATATTGCATGTATAAGTTAGGTATAAAAGGCTGATCACCTTCATTACCAGTTGGTTCAGATATATTTGTTCATGTATAATACTTGTTCAGTCATAAGTTTATTCCTGCTAGTTTATAATTATATTGTTGAATTATAGCCATCTTATTATTCAGATTCTTTCAATCATGATATATCGTTAATTATTGAACTTAAACTTGCTGGACAATCTTATGCTCACCCTTGCTATATCATGATAAACATTTCAGATTAAGACGAATACGTCGGATACAAAAAAGGTCAAAGACAGTTCTAGCTTAAAGTTAATATGTGCGATTAGATTTGTAATAGTATTGTATATTAATGTTATTGTAAGTTAAATAAGTTATGATTTGTGTATTAAGTTAAGGTTACTCGACCTTGGGGAATAGTGTGTAAAGTTTATTGTATAAATAATTTATGTTTATATCTTCCGCAAAATAAGTATTAGTTGTATAGAATGATCGAACCGGATCCACGGTGATTCAGGACCTCGGATTCGGGGCCGTCACAGTTGGTATGAAAGTTGTAGGTTATGAACCTTAGGTAGGAATACCTGAGACTAATAACCGCAGTGATTAGGATAAGTACTAACTCAAATAGATTTAGTTGGTCGGTAAGATTCAAAGACAAATCTCGGCGAGTTATAAGATTCAGAGTTCCCTAACTCTGATAATAAAGTGAACAGTAGTGAAGAATAGATAGAGTCTAAAAGACTAAAAGTACAGTAATAGGAGATCGTAAAATAAAATGATCAAGATATAGAAATAAATCGTAATATACACGATAAGATCACCCCGTGATCTGATAAGGTGATAGAAGGGAGAAGAATCAATCTAATGATTGAACAGTTTACAACAAGATTCTTTGAGTGTCGGTTGTCTGCTATGAATTGAGTATGATTCGGGAAAGGATTATGAATCTGAGTTAAATGAAATTCAGTATTAAAAAGGGTGTTAGTGTTAGGTGGGGATTCAATTGAGGATTCATATCATAATTTGAGTTGTATGATTCCTTATTGTGGTGGGAATTGTACTTGGTATAACAACTACTTAGTTCTGACAATGATAATCATTGAAATGTTTATGTCGCACTATTTGATATATGCATGTTAAGAGGGTGATTCCTTTCTCATGTGTATAACAGATAAAAGTAGTATGCACACAAGCAAATCATGTTTGATGATAAAGCATATACTTTGTAACAATCTTATTCATTTATTAATAAAAAGTATTAATTTATTAAAGGCTTTTAATTATCTACATGATGCTATTTTATAATATGTGATAAACCCATAGTTTTAAGAAATGCTTTTAGAATAATAATGATGATCATTCTAATAATATCTAAATTCTTAGAAAGCTTAAAACTAAAATAGTTCCCAATCGTTGGATTACTAAATTGGGGATTAGTGAATCCGGATAGATTGGTACATACGTTACTTGTTCATTGGATGAGGATGATTGATCTCATGATCATTTGTGTGGAGACACTAAAGCAAGTATGTAGGTGCTTATTAGAGAATAAGTTCACTTAGCATTGGCTCGCTAAGGAATACCTAATGGAGTTTTACTTGCATGTCGATAGTAATTCTGTAGTGATAGTAGTACAAGTGATCCTTGGACTTGAGATCATCATAGTATCTTGTGTATGATGAGTTATACTTTGACTTATTCCTTAAGACCCTTAGGGTATATCAAAGGGTATGCTTGGGTATAATAAGTTGTACATGGAGATAATGTATGATCAATAAAGAATCTACCACTTCTAGTAAAAGAAGAGAAATGTCCTATGTGATTCGATAAATGACAACCCAGTATTCCTTGGCCAAGGCAAAATGAAATTAGAAAGGAGTATCTAATTTGCATTATTTGGAGTTATGCATTTAATAGTCGAAATACATATAATTAAATAAAATAAGACTTGACACTAATTCCATGTCTTATATTTAATTGGGGCATTGTATGGTGGAAGGATTAAATTGTAAGGTAACTATTTACTCAAAGGTTCTTTTATGATTAATGTTGAAATCTATATTATCTAGAAAGTCGTTGATTGCTAGGGAGGCTTATCCCTATTGTAGAATAAATATTATTTATTTAAATAAATTAAGTTTAATTTATTTATTTAAATAAGATTAGAATTGTTCTAATTGATTTATTCACAATCGGTTTAATATGGAGAACCTAAAGGGTCACACCATAAAAGGAAGAATAATTATTTAAGAAGTTAATGGCATAATCGTAATAATAAGTTAAGTATATTTAATCTAATCTATGGTGATAGAATAAATTAAATAGCTTAATATTTATTATTTAATATTTTGAAAATATTAAATATAAATTAATAAGAGGAGTCTTATTATTATTATTACTATTATTATTATTTAATTCTAAATGAGTTTGGGAATTAATTAATAAAAGTACTCTATATATATCGTAATAAGATTAGGAGAAAAATAATTAAAAGAGTTTAATTAATTATCTCTAATAAGATTAGGGAGCTTAATTAATTAAAGAAATTTAATTAATTAAATAATACCCTATTTTTCTAATTACATTAGAAGAGTTAACTGATATCTTTATAAGAGAAGTCTTATATCAGATATCAATATACGTAATTCCAATAGTTGGGAGAGTACGCTCTTTTTCTATAGAGATAGAAAACCTAGGGTTTAGCCAACTATCCATCTTCTTGAATCATTCTTCTTTCTTGGTGGATCACCTCTAGAGGCCAAACACTTGGGTGGCTAACGTTGATCAAAGGAAGGAACCAAACCCGGTGGATTCAAGTTGAACGCGAAAAGGATTGGAGGTGAACTTGTACTTGAGGAAGCTCGAATCTTCAAGGGTATGATTCTTGTTCTTTCTTTTTCGTTTAATTAATAATTGTGCATACAGGATGATCCGGGTATATGGTTTGTAAAATTTTAATACTCTGATTTTCCATGTTTCCGCTTATATTATGCAATCTGATTGCGTTCATGAATATTACAAACCTAACAGTGGTATCAGAGCCAAACCTTTATACGAATTATTAATTGTTCAGATTTGATATGTATATTGATATGTGTTTAGAACAATTTAATTGGGCATAATTTTGTTGTATAAAATTTATTTTAAAACAAAATGTCAATTTAGGATACCAAATGTTATCTGTGAATCTGATTTTTTATCTCTTTGTGATTCGCGTGAATTAATTCTCGATTCCAATTAATTCTTGATTAGTGGTGGTGGTGATATATAAAAGTGGTATCATATATAATACATATGATTACATCAGTGCTCACGGATAAGGCTGTAAAATGAGCATACAGTTCGGGCTCGATTCGTACTCGTTCGACTAAAAGTTCGATTCGAGCTCGACTCGAAATATAAATGAGTCAAATATAAGCACATTTTAAAGTTCGATAAATTACTCGAACCTCCTCAAATTATAATTTTCTATTGATACTCGGATCATATTCGTTTGAAAAGTCCAAACTGCTCAGACTCGATTTGGAATCGTGCTCGACTCGGTAGCTAAATGAGCCTCAATCAAACCTTATTTTATACTCGATAAATTTTATGAACCAAATCTGAGCAACTCAATACTTGGATCGACTCGATTCATTTACACCCTTACTCACGGATGTAGATTGATAAAAGGAAGTATATTATATTATACTATATATATATATATATATACCACCTGAATCACGTTATTCATTTAAGGGAGTTCAAGGTTTATATATTATCCTGAATCATGAATCATTCTTGATTCCTTATATATATATAATATAATATTCATATTAATCATGTTGTTATTGTTTTATAATATGATTATATTATATATATAAGTTACGGTTTATAATTATTTTATAATTAAAATAAAAAGTTTATTTTAATCTTAAAATAATAATTTTTTTTTAAAATAAAAGAGTTTATTTTAATCTTAAAATTGAATTTCATGTTAACTAATTAGAGTTGGAATTGGATTCCATGATAACTAATTGGAGTTGAAATTGGATTCCATGTTTCCTTAAATAAAAGAGTTTATTTGTGAATAGGAAAGAGAATCAGTATTTCCTTAAATAAAGGAGTTTATTTAGATATGGAATAAGATTTCATATTATTCAAAATAAAGGAGTTTATTTGTGAATAGGAAAGAAAATCCGTGTTGTCTTTAATAAATGAGTTTTTTTTTTACTTGAAATTGGATTCTATAATTAATTAAAATAAATGAGTTTATTTTGATTAAAGATTTTGATTAAAATAAAATAGTTTACTTTATTCAAAATTAGATAAATTAAAATAAAAGAAGTTTATTTTGATTTAAATTTGGATTAAAATAAAGGAGTTTATTTTGATTCAAAATTAGATTTTATGCTAACTAAATTTGCCCATTAAATGATATCAATATATATATTGAATATTTATTATTTATGAGATGAATGTAATTTATTGATGCATATGATGATGTGTATAATAATAAATGGGATTGATTATGGACTATTGACCAATGTGATTGGATTTTATTTTAGTTGGATGAATGAATGTATGAGTTTTATTAAATGGGGTCTGCGTACCTCGTCTTCTCTAATTTTTTCTTAATGTAAATTCTATCATCCTCCTATGTACTTCCCCTTGACTGCTGATCAAGGTTTCTATTTATTTTAAATAGTTTTGTAATAGGAATAGTTAGAATTAATTTCGAAGAATTGGAAATCAAGGATCAAGGAGCTTGAAGACCTGTTTGTAATGGAGCCCGGGTTTAAATGTAATAGTTATATTTAAATACTAATTCTTGCACCCCATATGTTTGACTTTTTGGTTCACTTGGTGGCTCTAGTGAACCAAACTAGAATAAAAGTCCATAATCAATCCGGGTAGAATATAGTATTCTATATGTGCATGCTTATATTATATATTATGCAAACATGCTTCGCATGTTAATTAATATGACGTGTATTTTATATATATATATATATATATATATATATATATATATATATATGTGTGTGTGTGTGTGTGTGTGTGTGCATGCGCGCTAAACAAGATGAGACAAATTAATAACAAACCCTAAAAATATTTTATATTAAGTTGTAACGTTTAAAGATATTTGGAATATCGAGCGTAAGCCTTCAGCATGGTAAAATAATAGAGTATTAAATATTTAATATGAGTTTGTTGTGTACACAAGGCAAGTATTAAATATTTAAGATGTTGTTTTATCACATTTAATGCTTATAAATAGGTGAACAATCTTTGTTTTGTTGTGCACACACAAGACAAAGTGTTTTTCTTTCGAATATATGGAAGTGCTAGGTATGACTTAACTTAGATCATTTTAGTTTGGATGTGTACACACTTGACCATTATGATCTAAGAGGCAAAATACAAGGAGTTACATAGTTGATGTAATTGACAAGAGTTGTCTACCTATTTATTTATATATAGTTTGTTGTGCACACACAAGGCTATATACATTTGAAATGGGATCATTATTCTCACTAGCATATCTTTAATTAGATATTGCCGAACTATATATATTGAGGGTAATTTAGTTTGAAGAAAATAGTGGGAGATACCAATTTTAGAACAAGACCTAATTTATTTTGGTAATTAATAAATGAATGTATGCTAAAATATTGTTAATTACAAATTTATTTACAGAATTTTATAATGTCTAAATTACTATCACTGCGAAGCATATTAGATGCTATTTAACTGGACCGAATTAAATAGATTGGTTAAGGAAATTGAGAATAGTTCTCACGGTTGAAAAGCTATCTTATATCTTTAATACGTCTATCCCTGCAATGGTTGCAGATAATGCCTCTGAGAAAGATATTGATACTTTTAGAAAGTGGCAAGATGATGCACAGTTGGTTCAATGCATCATGCTCGCATCTATGAGTAACGAGCTTTAGCGTCCGCATGAAACTATGGATGCTCTTACTATATTTCTGCACATCAAGTAGTTGATGGTGAGAAAAGTAGGACTGATAGATATTAGATATCTAAGGAGCTATTCCAATCTAGAATGACCGATGATACTACAATACAGATAAAAGTTCTTAACATAATCAATTTTATTGAACAATTAGGACAACAAGTTTTGTCATGGATGGGAAGTTGTGCCAAGATTTGATCTTGCACTCACTCCCGGACTCTTTTCACAATTGTTGTGAATTTTTCATATGAACAATGCTAGATATCAGCTTCATTGATTTGCTTAACATATTGAAAAATGATGAGAGTCAATTTCCAACCATGAAAGACCAAGTCTTATTGATAAGAGCCAAAGGATCTTCTGAAAAGAAGAATGATTTTGAGAAGGTAAATAGAAAAGGCAAAAACAAAGGATAATAAGAACAAAACTTATATGGATAGCAAAGGAGTTTGCTTCCACTGCAATAAGCCTGGACACCAGAAAGAAACTGCAAGAAGCATCTTGCAAAGGATAACCAGAAGAAGCTTAGTGAAGTTACGGCTACAAATATAATTTTGTTCATGATTTAAAATAAAAATTTTCTTTAAGTCAAGGTTCTATTTGGGTATTGGATACCAAGTTTGGTTATCATAAATATAGATTTATGAAAGGACCAAACATAAGTAAAAAGCTAAACAAAGATAAGTAATCCTATGTGTGGGAAATGAAACAAAGGTTGCTACATTAGCCATAGAAACTTATAGTTTAGCATTGCCTACGGGCAAATCTATTAAGTCAATAAGTTGTTATTGTATTCCAATTCTTGTTAGAAATATTATTTCTATTTTGTTTTTGGACAATAAAATCTTTGGTATTATATTTAAGAACAATTGTTATTCTATTTATAATAATAATGTTTTGTATAGAACTGAAATATTATTTAATGGATTTTGTATACTTGACTTACGTGAAAAATTATTTTGCATATTGAAAAAATTAGTATAAGAAAATGAGATGATCATTCAAAGAGTTGAATGTGTGTATTTGTTGAAATACAAGTGTGAATTATTTGAAAGTTTCAAAGAATTCAGAAGTGAAACAAATTAACAAAGTATTAGGATTCTTTGATCGGATCAAGGAAGGAATATTTGTCTGATGAGTTTCTAGATCATCTCAAATGGTTTTTCACAATGGGACGCCTCGACACGTAATAATTGATTGATGTATCTGAAAGAAAAAATCGTACCTTGTTGGACATGGTGCGGTCCATAATGATTTTACCGACATTCCAGTATCCATCTAGGATCATGTCCTAAAAATGGCTGCATATCTATGAAAAGGTAACCTCAAAATCCGGCCCCAAGACTCTATAAGAGTTATGGGCAGGGAGGATTCCTAATCTTAAGTATCTTACGATAAAGGGTTGTCCAACTTATGTGAAAGAGGTTTCAAAGGAAAAGCTTGGAACAAGATTTGACAAGTACAGATTTATGGGACATCCTAAAGTAAATTTAGGGTATATGTTCTATAATTCTACTTAGCAAAAGGTGTTTGTTGCGAAACACGCTACCTTCTAAAATAAAGGTGTTTATCATTGAAGGGGCTAGTGGGAGGATAATAGAATCTTGAAGAGTTCAAGAACTATAAAATACTATAAGTCAAATAAGAGGAACTTGTAGATAGACCTATTGTACCACACAAATAAATCAAATCGGAATAGTCATAGAAGATACCTAGGAGGTATGGATTCATCATGGATGATGATGATGAGGTACGCATCATAGAAGATGATGATCCAGTTACATACGATGAGGGAAGAGTTGTAGACATTCAGAGAAATATATTGAAGTAAGCTTCTCAAAAATGGAACATTCGTTTTGATAAGACAATCAAAAGAGTTTGATTTTATCAAAAACAAGAATGAACCTAGTGTATACAAAAGGGTTAGTGGGAGCGCCTTGACATTCCTAGTATTATATATTGATATACTACGGATAAGGAATGACATACTAATGATACAATCAGTAAAGATAAAGTTGTCTAAACATTCCTCCATGAATGATTTAAGAAGAGTATCTTAATTGGGGATACAAATCTATATAGATAGATTTAAAAGGATGCTCGAATTAACCCAAGAAAGATATATTCATTGGGTTAAATACACTTTTCTCCACTCTACTCGACCTCGATTTACAAATGCATCACTGGACTAAATTTTTTTACGGTCAACTTATTGAACTATAATTTTTTTACAAAAATTGAATTTTTCGTCTAAAAGTGTTAAAAGTTAACGGAAAGTCTACATGGCAACGCTTACGTGGAATATAAGACCCGCCGTGGAAATTTTTTTAATAATAATAATAGGAGCCATTCGATATGGGGTTTTAGAAATGGGCTTTGTACCAGGTTCAAGGTTAATAAAGAATTCAACTTCACGTTCTGGGGTAGGGCAGGAAGTTCTTCAGAAATACATCGGAAATTCAACAATGAGAAATAGTATTCAAATCTGACGTGTTTTTGTTCAAGTCTGTGACATGGGCTAAGAAAGCTTGACATCCGTTTTTTAATAAACGAATAGCTTTATGGCTTGATATGACAATGACTGATTTTAGTGGTTTGGTTGTTTGAATTCGCATAATAGGTTGGTTAGGAATATGAAAACTAACAACCTTACGAAAATAATCAATTTTAGCATGATGCATGGTTAACCAATGAATCCCAAAAATCACATCAAATGCAAGAATTTTCAATGAAATAAGGTCAGCAGGTAATGTGATGGTACCGACTTGAATCATGCAAGATTTAAAAACAGTAGATGTAGCGAAAGTTTCTCCTAACGGAGTCTCAAATGAGATAAGTCAAAGTCCGATTTATCGGAGTCAAGTTTAAGCGTTGAGCACAAGCGGGAGAGATAAAAGAATGGGTAGGCAAGATATCAATAAGGTATTCAAGTTATGGGGCCCATAATTGGGTTGCTTGCCATCGTCATGCGGATATTCAAGACGTAAAGAATATTCCACCGACAAAATGAATATTTTATAACCACTTGCTTATTTTGAAAAAATTTCACATTTCACCCATAACCAAAGTTATTATATCAAATTAATACCTTATTATTCACAATAATAAATAATGGAAATTTGATTTTATTCATTAAAAAGTTGGGGTCTTACAGAAGACTCTCATGATGGGGAACCTACCAAAGCACATAGCGGTTCTAATGGATGGAGGGTTCTTATCTTATCGTAGAGGAATCGAATAGCGGTGTCAAGAAAAGAGTCCATCTAACGGACTATAAACCGAGCGCTAGATGGGAGGCACCCCATCCAATCTTTCTCCCTCCTTGTTTAATTCTAATTTACATTTTCATATTTAGTAGATGTTAGATAATGGTAAGTATTAATAACACTGTATTCTACAGTCAAACTTTTCCTAGGCACATTATCACATAATCACATCAGTGTTTATAACCTATATAAACACTTAACAAGTCTAATTATTTCGGTCTCATTGGACTTCGGTCCATTCTCGGTATTCTAGTCACCTTATCCGACAATTTACACATTGATTGTCAATTTAATCTTGGTCTCTAAGCTGCAATATTATTTTAGATAAGTCAAATATCATTTATAATATTTTTCGGAACACAAATCATTTTTAAATGATTTAATTATCAAATAATCTTATCATTATTAATATTTATTAATAACATACTTGTCAAAATGTTAAAGTTATTATTAATAACTTAAAATATTTTAAAATTATTAATATTCTACTTAAATGATTTTTAAAATAATTAAAATTATTTTAAATCATCACCATTAATATTTAAATATTAATGAAATTATTATCAAAATACTAAAAGTCATTAATTATAACTTAAAATATTTTTCTTATTTTTAAATGAGTTTTAAATCAATAAAATCATTTTAATTCATTTATTTAATATAATAATTAAATAAATCTAATATAATTAATTTTAATTTTTTTAATGAAAATTCTCCAAAATATTGAAAATAATATTTTATAATTCAAAATATTTTCTAACACTTTATTCTTATTTAAAATGATTTTAAATCAATAAAATCATTTTATCTTATTTATTTAATTTAATAATTTAATAAATCTAATATCATTAATATTAATTTATTAATAAAAATTCTCCAAAAATATTAAAAGTTGTATTTTATAACTCAAAATATTTTTAAATACATTATTCTTATTTAATATGATTTTTCATAATATTAAATCATTTTTCTCTAATTTATTTAATACACTAATTAAATAAATTAAATACCATTAATATTTAAATAATTATAAATATTAATGAAAAATGTCCCAAATAATTAAAAATGATTTTTCAGAATTTAAAATAATTTTTAAAACTATTTTTGTAATTTTTATAATTTATTTTCTATTTTTAAGTAATTTCTGGAAATTCAGAAAATAATTATATTAAAAACCATCGCTATAGGGCTTTAGCGACACAAAGCGTCGCTGTTGGTCTTCTTGAGCTCAAGAACACGGACAGCTTCGTGTTTAAGGGTCATCGTTTGACCACGATTGATTCTCTGTGTAATGCGTTTCTGGCTAGATTAGAACCGTGATTGTGTGGTGTTTATGTAGCACCACAATTATAACCAACAATCTGAGCCAAACATCAACACACTTTAAAGATTCATGCCACCAAAGTCACTGTCAGGGTGCTCCTGGGTTTTCTGGGTAACCCAGAAACCCAGGCGAACTGCATGTGGTCACTTTTCAGTCCAATTATTTAGGTGTTCTTGTCATGAACTAGGTTGGTTATTCGTTTAGACAGGTAGTACGTATGACAAAGAACAACGACATATCATGATCACAGTCAAACTATAACACAACCACCAGATTTAATCTGGTCAAACCTTGTCAAACAGCTTGTGCCAACAGTTTTTGGAAATTCCAGAAACTTCATCCGTGATCAAATGGTCTACATTGACCACTTACTACACTTAATATATTGACTGTTTGTAAGATCTAGAACCATGGATAGATAGTACACATATCAGACTATAATCTAGATACAAACAAATAATCAAAACAAACATAAAACCTGTCAGATTCGGCCTTCCACAAAGTTGTCAGACACTGTTTCTTACTTTCTGGGTTACCTAGATTTCAGCCGGTCAAGCTCGGTCAATGGTGTTTGACCATGAATAACTTCAAATCTAGATATCAACTGACTGTGATACCACTTGCAGATTAAAGACAACATACTAGGCTACAAATCCAAAACTTAAAACAACAAAAGTCTTAAACGAGCAATGATCTGTGGCCACTGACATTGCTTGTCAGACCACAAAAAATTGTAAGACCCCAACTTTTTGAATAAAGATTAAATTTTCTCGAAATATATTTTTGAATATTATGGTGTGGATTTGATATAATGTTATAGTTGTGGGTAATATTTAAAAATTTTGCAAAGTACGCAAGTTGTTATATAATATTCGATTGGTGGGGAATATTCGTTTTAACAGGGGAATATTCGTCTGATAACGGCACAATCATTGGTTGAATTTCACAATGTAATTATTGTCGGATCGAGAAAATGACAAAAATATTTTATGAAAATAACGGTGGAAGTTTTACCGATAAGCTGTTGAACTACCCGGTAGTAAAAGTACAAGAATGTCTGGCGTGGTTGTATAGTAGCACACGGTATTGATTATTGATGCTTACGTGAGAAGTCACTCAGTTATACTCAATTATTGCTACAGTAATTGCTGCATCATAACTATCATATTATTGATTCAATTATTGTCACAGTATCATCTGCATAAAATGTTATTTTATTAAATCAATACTTGAGACGACAAAGTTACTCATATTATAAATTGCAATATTTACAATGTCTAGAAGTTCTGTCAAGGAGAGGTTTGGTCACCTAATTGCACGCCAATAGGGAGAAATCCTTATTGGAAAGCCCCCTTTTTCCTGGAAACGACCTGGTTGATAAGTATTGTGAGTTATAATATTAATGATGAATGTTGTTTGGAGTTGAATTTGGAGACGCGGATGTGATATTTGAGTCCGGAACGATGAAATTAGTAAAAATAGTCTATAAACACAAAATTTTTTGGGATTCACTATTTGGTCAAAAAGTCAACAGTTGACTTTTTCGGGAAAAGTCAAACTTTGAAAATTCAAAATTTATATTTTTGATAAAAAAAAATAGTTTCATTATGTTGGAATTGTTTGTGTTAGTGAAAATCGACATTTATTCTGATGATAATTGATGTCTAGGGGTTAATTGATAAATCGGGTAATTTATCGGATAAATGAGCAATTAATTGCTACTAATTCACATGCTTATATAACTATTTGTTGAATTTTGTATCGACCTTGAACCCGGTACAAAACCCATTTCCAAACCCCATATCGAATGGCTCCTATTGAACTTCAAGAGTTAAAGACCCAATTGCATGAATTGTTAGACATTGGTTTCATTCTTCCTAATACGTCTCCTTGGGGTGCTCCTGTTCTATTCGTGAAGAAGAAAGATGGGAGTATGCGACTTTGTATTGATTATCGGGAGTTGAATCATGTCACCATCAAAAATAGGTACCCATTGCCACGTATTGATGACATGTTTGATCATTTACAAGGAGCATAATTTTTTTCAAAGATCGATCTTCGTTCTGGATATCATCAGCTGAAGGTTAAAACTGAGGATATTCCAAAGACGCCGCCAGAACTCGATCTGGGCATTATGAATTCTTAGTCATGTCTTTTGGATTGACTAATGCTCCTGCTGCCTTCATGGATATGATGAACCGAGTATTTAAGGAATATTTGGATCATTTTGTGGTCCTCTTTATTGATGACATCCTCATATATTCCAAAATCCGTGAATACCATGAGCAACACTTGAGGCTGATACTCCAAAAGCTTCGTGAAAACAATCTATATGCCAAGTTGAAGAAATGCGAGTTCTGGCTTGAGGAAGTTGCATTCCTTGGGCACGTGATATCAAGTCATGGAATAACTGTTGACCCAGTAAAGATTGAAGCTATTCAAAGCTGGGAGCAACCTAAATCAGTGACCGAAGTAAGTAGCTTTCTCGGATTAGCTGGTTATTATCGGAGATTCGTGGAAGGGTTTTCTCGAATCGCTACTCCATTAACTCAGCTGACTCGAAAAGATACAAAGTTCGGTTGGAGTGAGGAATGTGAGAAGAGTTTTCAAGAACTCAAGAGGAGATTCATTTCAGCACCTGTTCTGACAATACCATCTGGCTCGGATGGATTTGTCATCTATAGTGATGCTTCAGGCAAAGGGTTAGGATGTATTCTCATGCAACATGAGAAAGTCATAGCCTATGCCTCACGACAACTCAAAGAATATGAGAGGAATTACCCTACTCATGATCTAGAGTTGGCAGCTGTCGTTTTTGCGCTTAAGATTTGGAGGCATTACTTGTATGGAGAGAAAGTGGAGATCTTTACGGATCATAAAAGCCTCAAATATTTCTTCACTCAAAAGGAACTCAACATGCGACAATGACATTGGCTTGAACTGTTGAAAGATTATGATCATACCATCCAATACCATCCTGGAAAAGCGAACGTGGTAGCTGACGCATTGAGTAGAAGATCATATGTGGGTATGAGTGTAGTATTCACAACACAAAAGCCCATTTTGTGTGACTTGCAAAGGATGGAGATAGAGTTAAAGACTCTAGGGACCCATGTGATGATGGCGAATATACGAGTAGAACCGACTTTAATTAATAAAGTTAAAGTTGCTCAAGTTACAGATTTGGAGCTGATGCGTATGAGGAAGAAAGTGCAAGAAGGTGCTATGCCGGAAGCAAGAATCAATGAAGAATGAATACTTCGAGTCAACTCCAGACTTTGGGTTCCTAACGACCCTGATTTAAAGTATAAAATCATGATGGAGGCGCACAATACACCGTTTGCAATCCATCTTGGGAGTACCAAAATGTATCGTGATCTTCGTCATACATTTTGGTGGAGCAATATGAAGAGAGAGATAGCGCTATTTATCTCAACGAGTTAAAACGGAGCATCAAGTACCAAAAGGTCCATTGCAACCACTTGAAATTCCAGAATGGAAGTGGGAGCACATTACCATGGATTTCATTACCGGTCTTCCCAAAGTTTCTCAAGGCATAAATGCGATTTGGGTCATTGTTGATAGATTGACCAAGTCTGCTCATTTCTTACCCATACGAGAAACTTATACACTTGAACGTCTTGCTCGTATGTACATAAATGAGGTTGTAAGATTGCATGGTATGCCAGTATCCATAGTTTTACGATCGAGACCCGTGGATTCACTTCAAGATTTTGGGTTAGTTTGCAAAAAGCTATGTGCACGGATTTACGATTTAGCTCGGCATATCATCCTCAGACGGACGGACAGTCAGAGAGGACGATTCAAACTCTTGAAGATCTAATAAGACTTTGTGTCCTTGACTTCAAGGGAAGTTGGGACAAGTTCTTACCATTGGTGGAGTTTTCCTACAACAACAGTTATCAAGCAAGTATTGGCATGGCTCCATTCGAGGCGTTGTATGGAAGAAAGTGTCGTTCTCTAGTATGCTGGGATGAAGTGGGTGAAGCAACGTTGTTGGGACCAGAGTTGGTACGTATGACTACGAAAAAGATTCAAATGATCCGACAACGTATAAAAACCTCACAAGATCGACAAAAGAGTTATGCTGATCTTCATCGAAAGGACGTAGAATTCGATATTGGAGATCATGTGTTGTTACATGTTGCTCAATGGAAAGGAGTTACAAGATTTGGAAAGAGAGGAAAGCTCAATCCTCGATTCATTGGCCCATTTTTAATCCTCGATCGAGTAGGAACTGTGGCCTATAGACTTGCGTTACCGCCAAGTATGTCTCGTGTTTATAACGTTTTTCACATATCCATGTTACGTAAATATGTGAAAGACCCGAACCACATTATTGAGTTAGAACCGGACGAAATAGAGGAAGATTTAACGTATGAAGAGGTTCTTGTTAAAATCTTGGATAAGAAGGAACATATTCTACGCTCCAAGGTTATACCTCAAGTCAAAGTTTTGTGGAGAAACCACGATGTTGAGGAAATGACCTGGGAGTTAGAATCTGAAATGAAATCAAAGTATCCTCACCTCTTCGACATACCAGGTACGCACCCTAATTTCGAGGACGAAATTTCATAAGAAGGGGAGGTTGTAAGACCCCAACTTTTTGAATAAAGATTAAATTCAAAATATATTTTTGAATATTATGGTGTGGATTTGATATAATGTTATAGTTGTGGGTAATATTTAAAAATTTTGCAAAGTACGCAATCATTGGTGGACCCCCACAACAGAATTATTGTCGGATTGAGAAAATGACAAAAATACTTTTATGAAAATAACGGCGGAAGTTTTACTGTTAATTGTTGAACTACCGTAGTAGTAAAAGTACAAAGAATGTCTGGCGTGGTTGCATAGTAACACACGGTATTGATTATTGATGCTTACGTGAGAAGTCACTCGTTATACTCAATTATTGCTTCTGAGAATTGTTGCATCATATCTATCATATTATTGATTCAATTATTGTCACAAGATCATCTCGCATAAAATGTTTTTCATTAAATCAATACTTGAGACGACAAATTTATTCATATTATAAATTGAAATATTTACAATGTCTAGAAGTTACAAGGAGAGGTTTGGTCACCTAATCTTGGCATGATAGGGAGAAATCCTTATTCGAAAGCCCCTTTTTCCGGAAACGACACGGTTGATAAGTATTGTGAGTTATAATATTAATGATGAATGTTGTTTGGAGTTGAATTTGGAGACGCTTGGACGTGATATTTGAGTCCGGAACGACGAAATTAGTAAAAATAGTCTATAAACACAATTTTTCGGGATTCACTATTTGGTCAAAAAGTCAACGGTTGACTTTTTCGGGAAAAGTCAAACTTCGAAATTTCAAAATTTATATTTTTGATAAAAATAGTTTCATTATGTTGGAATTGTTTGTGTTAGTAAAAATCGACATTTATTTTGATGATAATTGATGTCTAGGGGTTAATTGATAAATCAGATAATTTATCGGATAAATGAGCAATTAATTGCTACTAATTCACATGCTTATATAACTATTTGTTCACATATGTGTACTATTGAATCATATTATTTACTATTAGGGGATTTGGTGCAAGATTGATAATACTTGCACGACTAAGTTAAAAATGGAGGTATAGATGGATGTACTATACTGTAATTCGTATTTTTCACATGATTATACTATTGATTCACATAATTGAACTATTGATTCACATTATTTACTATTAGGGGAGTTGGTGCAAGATTGATAATACTTGCAGGACTAAATTAAAAATAAAAGAAAAGTTGGAGGTATTGTATTATAATTTTTCGAGCCCCAAAACGTGCAATTATCGAAACTATATTTTTCTATAAATAGAAGCTCATTCTTCCTTCATTTCTCATCAATTCAAAAAAGCTTTAGAGCGATTATTATAGAGAGAAATTATAGAAAGAAGAAGAGAAGTCTGCTACCTCACTATTCCAGTATCTAGTTTTTCTAAGGTAGGGAGTATTATTTCTTTCTTATCCATGAAGAGAACTTACGTTATTTCATTCTTTATTATTTCATTGGAATAACTCAGATATCATGCTACCCTATACTTGGTGAAATTCTTACGTTATTCCATTCTTTATTATTCGTCGAAATATCCTCTGTTTCGTTTCTACCTTGGGACTGGTTAAAAGTCTTTATTATTCGCTGAATATCCTCGCTCATGCGTTTTACGCTGGACGATTAAAATCTTTTTATTACATTCTGTTGGAATATCCTCGTCATGCGTTTACGCCTGGGACCTAATTAAAATCTTTATTATTACATTGGAATATCACATCATGCGTTTTTACGCTGGGACTCGATTAAAATCTTTATTATTATTCGTTGGAATATCACATGCATGCTTTTTTATTTGAACTCGATTCCGTTATTTATTATTCATTGGAATAACCTACATATGCGTCTATCGCATGCACGGTGATTTCTTTTTTATTTCATTCCTTATTATACTCGGTTGGTTAAAGTTTTGACTTTATACTCCATGAAATTAGTGGAATATCCTTGATATTTGCGCTTCATCCAAAGATCTTTTCATGGAAATATTCTTCCGAGCATTCTTAAATTTTACTCTACAAAGCAAAGATCATGTTGACAATTTGGACTTTATTAGTTCCGGATAAAATAATTCTTGAACTTATTTTATTGAATTCTTATATCATTGTCATCATCCTCATGTTTATATTTTGTTGAAAGTCATACGTGACCTATAGTGCATAGATGGACTTGGTATGATTATGACTGTGGATTATTCGGTGTAATCATGGTAGTAATGTTACAAATGATGTGGTAAAAGTCCTCATTGGCCCGTAGTGCATTGATGGACGATTGTTGGCATGATCATGACCATTATTGAATACAAAAATATTCTTGGCCCGTAGTGCATGGATAATTGTGGTCATGATACTAAAGAATATCCTTGGCCTTAGTGCTGGGGTGATTCGATGATGTGAATTATTTATTAAAATTTGAGTCCCAATGATAAAAGTGATGAAAACCTTTTAAATCATAAAAGATAGTAGATTTTATTCTCTATTTGACTCTTTTAATGGATTGTTTGTTCCTTTGCCGCATTAAACTTGATGGTTGTTATATTGTATCGGTTTAACACTATCAAGGCTAACGATAATATATTCTGCATTATCTTAGTCATAATATTTCCTACTGGGCTAGTTGAGCTCACCCTTTTACTTTTATTGTTCTCTTCAGGATATGAGAACGTAGTAGGGACTAGTCCGGGAATGGAGTGACGGACCAGATGATAGCATTAGTAGTCCTCACTATTCAGTGAAATAGTGGAAAATAAATGTAATAATATTGAATTTGAGTTTGAATATTGTCTAGATGATAATATTTGTATTAAAACTCACAACTTATGTTTTGTCGTACTTTACACGACAATTGTATAATTAAGTTGTTTTTGTATTCTGTACCATAAATTTGACGACTCAGAATAGGTGATGTATACCTATTTTGGGGGCGTCACAGTTGGTATCAAAGCTTAGGGAAATGATCCCTGTCTAAGATGTGAGACTAGAACTAGGAGGGGAGAGACGGGGAATTCCTTCGCTACTATGACCTACCTAAGTTTATTTGGTATTTAATTGGTCAGTCAGAGTGTAGGGATAATATGTTTCATGTCAATTGACCCTTGTTTTATGGCAGTATTTGAAAATGGCATCCGAGAATGTTGAGAACATCAATGGAGCACAGGAGACTGTTGAGTCTCCGTGGATCAATAACTAGGACAATATCCATCAGGAAGGCGATAATCCTCATGCAAACAACAACACTGACCAAATGATGAACGATGGAATATTTCGAGGCTTCATGCAATTCATGCAACATCAGGCGAGAGCGGCTCCTGTCCAAAATGTAGGTGGAAACACTGGAAACTCTCGGACGGTTACCGCTAAACAGTTCAAGGAGCTGGGACCACCTGAGTTTATTGGAGAGCCAAAACCACTTAAGGCTGAAGCATGGATAAAGCAGATCTCCAAGATATTTGATGTCTTGGGATGCTTCGAGGAGCAAATGGTTCCCTTCTCCACCTTCATGTTGCGTGAAGAGGTGATTCTTTGGTGGGAATCAGAAACGCATTAACCGACGCCTTCAAGATGTCTTGGGAGAAGTTCCAAGAGCTATTCAACGACAAGTACTTTCCCGAAAGTATTTGTCAAATGAAGGAGGTGGAGTTTATCAAGTTGGAACAAAACAATATGACCGTGTCGCAATACGAGGCTAAATTTGCGGAGTTATCCTGGTTTGCATCCTATTTGGTCGATAATGAGGAGCGAATGACGCGAATGTTTTTAAGAGGTTTGAAACCGGAGATACGTCAATATCTTATTTCTCATAAACCGTGTTTGTACTCGGATGTTGAAAATAGGGATCGATTATTGAGCGCCTTGAACGAGTTAACTAACAAGGGAAAGTAAATTTGACAAAGATGAAAATACCAAAGGGTAATGAGAATCGAAATGGTGACAACAAGCGTGGAGGAATCAACATGCGAAATGGTAACCACTTGATTGGTAATCATGGCAAGAAAGTAAAATGGACATTTCAAGAAAAGGAGATTCAACAACGATGAAAGACGTCAGCACCAGCAACCGTGGTTAAGGAAGGAGAACGACCACCTATCATATGCTTCAAATGCAAAGGGGAGTGATATATCAGTCCAAACTGCGCGATGCCATCCAAAGCGTGTTATAATTATGGAAGAGAAGGTCACCTAGCCCGATTTTGTCGTTCACCGAAGACAAGTTCAGCTTGGATGGAGGCACCAAAGGCCGTCCCAAAAAAGTCAAAGTTTTGACTTCTATACTCCATGAAATTAGTGGAATATCCTTGATATTTGCGCTTCATCCAGTATCTTTTCATGAAAATGTTCTTCTGAGCATTCTTGAATTTTACTCTACAAAGCAGTATCATGTTGACAATTTGGACGTTATTAGTTCCTGGATAAAATAATTCTTGAACTTGTTTTATTGAATTCTTATATCATTGTCATCATCCTCATGTTTATATTTTGTTGAAAGTCATCTGTGGCTTATAGTGCATAGATGGACTTGGTATGATTATGACCAGGGATTATTCGGTGTAATCATGACCGTAATGTTACAAATAATGTGGTAAAAGTCATCATTGGCCCGTAGTGAATTGATGGACAGTTGTTGGCATGATCATGACCATTATTGAATACACAAATATTCTTGGCCCGTAGTGCATGGATAATTGTGGTCGTGATACTAAAGAATATCCTTGGCCTTAGTGCAGGGGTGAATCGATGATGTCGATTATTTATTAAGCTGAGTCCCAGCGATAAAAGTGATGAAAAACCTTTTAAATCATGAAAGATAGTAGATTTTATTCTCTACTTGACTCTTTTAATGGATTGCTTGTTCCGCTACAGTTAAACTTGATGGCTGTTATATTGTATCAGTTTAACACTGTTGAAGGCTAATGATAATATATTCTGCATTATCTTAGTCATAATATTTCCTATTGGACTAGTTGAGCTCACCCTTTTACTTTTATTGTTCTCTTCAGGAAATGAGAACGTAGCAGGGACTAGTCGGGGAACGGAGTAACGGACCAGATGATAGCATTAGTAGTCCTCACTATTCCGTGAAATAGTGGAAAATAAATGTAATAATATTGAATTTGAGTTTGAATATTGTCTAGACGACAATATTTGTATTAAAACTCACAGCTTATGTTTTGTCGTACTTTACACGACATTTGTATAATTAAGTTGTATTTGTATTCTGTACCATGTATTTGACGACTCAGAATAGGTGATGTATACCTATTTTGGGGGCGTCACAAAAATGCTCAAGAACAATTTTTGAAAACTTCATTTTTAAAGCACTTTGATGCTATGGATTCATGATAGATCATCATAGATCTTCATAAAACATCCAATAGCAAGATTCCAAACACAAAAACACAAAATTTATCTAAGCATACAAGATCAAATTAGGTTTTAGGGCTTATACCTTTTTGCTAAATCTTTGATCTTAGATCTCCTTATCTGATATTGGTTGATGTAGGGCTGATTCTTGGACTGATATAGTTATAATTTTTGAAGCTTTGGATGGGAGAGAGAGATGGTGAGAGCAAAATAGAAAAATGGCAAAGTACATGAACTTTCTCTCTCTAATTCTCTTATATAATCTTTAGATTCATTGCACGAGCTAATAGTTGGATGATTTGCTCGGTTATTACACTCACCAAGTCAATGGAGTAGGTTACCAACCCCAACATTTGCTAGATTTGCAAGTTAGCTATTAAAATATACTAAAATGGCATTTTGGTCATTAGCAAATAAATTTAATGGCATACTTGGAATTTGCACAAACCCTTAGGTTTTAACCCTTAGGGTTTAACCCTAAGGTCCTAACCCTTAGGTTTTAAATACTCCAATTCTTGAATTTTATAATTAGGGTTTAAAAATAGAAAATTAAGAAGTTCGAAAATGTAATTATGGTTTTAAATAGAAATTAATATTTCTAAAGTATAATTAGGGTTTTCTAATTATATTAACACATACTAATCACTTTAGGCTTGCTAATTAGGATTAGGGTTTCTTAAGTAGGGTTTTTAATTAGAAAAATTAAAAATTCTAAATTCTAAATTACAATTAGGGTTCCTAATTAAATTAGGGTTTTTAATTAGAAAAATTAAAAATTCTAAATTATAATTAGGGTTTCCTAATTAAATTAGGGTTTCCTAATCAAATTAACATTTATTAAACACATTAAGCTCACTAATTAGGATTAGGGTTTCCTAATTAGGATTTTAGGATCACCGAATATGAAATTAGGGTTTCCCAGCTTTCGATTAGGATTTCTAACTATGCGTTAGGGTTTCTAATCATGAGATTAGAGTTTCTAATCTCTTATGAGGGTTTATTAATTTCGAACCTTATCCGATCAATCATTAATCAAAAATATTATACAGTACAAACACGTACTCATTAATTTAATTATATTAATTATATTTTCTATCGAATCCCTTTCCAGAAATTAGGGTTAGGGTTTCTAAAGCGGTTAAGCACAACTCTACTCTAAATTTATTAGTCAATACAGAAATTGACCTTCTCGAGACTCGTATCACAGATACTTATCACAAATTTAATAATTAATATTAATTTTAAAAAAAATATTATTCGTAAAATTTTGATTATTTGAAATCTCGGGTTATCACATTCACCCCTCGTTAAAAGGATTTCGTCCTTGAAATCACCGCTTTCTTATTCTCTACAATCTTTTAAAGTTGTATCATCAATTCATTTTTATCAACACAATATTAATTTATTTTTCAAATTCTAACCTGTGACTTGAATCTATAAAAGAAAACAGTTAACAGAATTATCTAACTCATATTATTCGCGTAATTAAATTTCTAAATGAAATCGTTACCTGTTACAACCTCCTGCCCTGCATCTTGCGCCGTCATGTTTAATGTACGAGTCGTTGGTCTTCCTGGCTGTGCAGGTCCTCGAATTGCCAAGGTTCCGCCACCAGGTCCCTTGTTGCCACTTTCCTTCTACGCATTCTTCTTCGGACAGTTCCAAACCAAATGATCAGTCGATCCGCATGCAAAACAACCTTGAATTTTCTTCGGATTGGGGCAATTGGGTGACATGTGCCCCTCTCTTGCGCATGATTATAGCAAACTCCCTTCTTCTTGAGTAAACTCCAGCATGGTTCTTCCCACAATTCGAACATGGCTCCCTTCCTTTCCTATTATCTTCTGTTTTATTACCCGACTGGGTATTCTCACTCCATTTCCTCTTATTCGGATTACTACCACCATTGCTTCCACCATCATTTGTCTTCTTCTTCTTCTCTGGATGAAATCGAGATACAGCTTCGCTCCATCCTTCAGCAATTAATGCCTTCTCCATTAAAGCCGCAAAATTATTGATCTGTAATACTGCTACCTTGTTGAATATTCCTGGCTTCAGTCCGTTCTTGAATCTTCTCGCCTTTCTCGCCTCTGTGTCCACCTGATGAGGTGCAAATCTAGCCAACTCGTTGAATTTGGCAGCGTATTCTGATACCGACATGTTCTCCTTCTTTAATTCTAGAAATTTAACTCCCATCCTGGATTGCATGCTCGACAAAAAGTAGTTCTAAAAGAACAACTCTTTGAATCTGGTCCAAGTCACCACAGCTGTACCAACCCTTGCTTGATTAGTCTCCCACTAGTAATTGGCTTCTCCTTTCATCAGATAAGTTGCAAAAGCTGTCTTTTGCTCTTCTACCACACGCGCAATAATGAATGCTTTCTCCATCTACTTCACCCAAGTTTGGGCTTCAATCGGATATGTGGTCCTTTTGAATTCAGGCTGTCCTACCGCTTTAAAGTCTTTGAAGTTAGCCAATCTGTCGGCTGGCTAATTCCTCGATCTTCCTCTTGCAACTGGAGCTCTATTCTCCATAGCTTGGGCTAACATATCCGTAAAGTTTTGCATCAGGTCAGCTTTACCTCCTTCATTATTCACCGATTGCTCTTCCCTTTAATTTCTATTCTGTCGTCTAGGTAGCATTTTCTGATTTAAATAAAAATCTTTCCTTAATTCTCTTTCTCTACACAAATTCTTAACACAATAAGAATTCAACACACAAATCTCATATATAAACAAATATTTATTCAAATAGTTCATAGCACATTTAGTACTCAACACATATTACTATCCCTTTTTAAATCATATCAAGATTAAAAACACAATTTACACAAAAAGTTGCAATTCTCCTTTCACACATAGTTATTCCCAGTTCGTCAAACTTACCACACTTATGAGTTCAGGAACTTGCCACAATTATATGAGTGTATGAACTTATCCTAGTCAGACCTTTGGCGTCCATTCGCTGAGGGGTTCAAAATATTTCATATAATTTTGAGTCATTAACTTACCATAAGTATGAGTTTTAACAACACATAAATTAATCTTAATCTTATATTCATATAGAAGATAAAGATTTCATTCATACAAACATATTTATATTTACATATGCTTACATACTGTTCTCGATATTACAACACTTAATATCATAATCTTCTACCAAAAGATACTAACGCTCAAACTTAAGCTATCTACCGTCCACTCCCTTCACCAGTCTTCTTCTTGTTGGAACACTTGTTGAATCCGTGACCCGTTCTTCCACATGAGAAACACTTCCTCAAATTCGGCTTAGGACAATGTAGAGAAATATGTCATTCCTGCTTTCAGTTGAAGCACACGTTCTTCCACATCATGCACTCTCCCGCGTGAGTCTTCCCACATTTGCTACAGGCTTGCTTCTTCTTCGGGTTTGACTTTTCAGAATTAGGGCTGTCATTGTCCCTCTTCCACTTATTCTTGTCTTTCTGCTGCTTGATGGTTCCTTCAGACGATCCACCACCTTCAGTCTTCATCCTTTCTACCTACGCCTTGAGCTCATTCCGTAAAGCTCGTTCTGTCTTCTATAACTCCTCCAAGAGAAACACTTTGCTCCGGAGTTTTTGAACTTCTCCCGATAGTTGATCTTGTTATCCAACTTTGGTCTTATTCCCTTTCTCTATCTTAGCTGGCTCAAACTCTTCCTCCTCATCTCCACTCAGATACTGATAAGAGGGTTTTACACCTACTTATCGGATATCAATTCACGCGAACTACGCTTATCTTAAGTACATTTTAGTGTGTTTTTAGTTGCATTTTGTTTATTTTGCATTGCATGTACTTAGAACTCCCTTTGATGTAAAAGTGCAGGATATGACATAATTTGGTGGTATTAGATGGCATGAGGCTATGGATGCATGGTTTGAGGATCAAGTGGAGCAAGGAGACTAAGCATGGATGACAAAGAAGAATAAAGCAAGTGAAGCGATGTAGAAGAAAAGAAAGTAAAGTCTGAGGAGATTCTGGTTGCGCGTGGCCATGTGGCAGATTAAACTTGAGGGCCTTGCGTCTGAGCACCCAGCTGGACCAAATTCTGCAGACGCACGCCCGCGCGAGGATTACGAAGGAATGGCGCGCCCCCGCGCGCGATGTCTGATGTTGCTGAGATGTTTTATTTTATTTTTAATTTTAAGGGTTGTGATCGATTTAAAAACAATTCTGACTGGTGTCAGACGGATCATTCTGTAGTTTTACATGTTTTTCATATTTCGTAACTAGTGTTTACACTTGGAGAGTATTCCAACGTGAAACCAATCATAGATTTCGTATTTTCTACTCCTTCTTTAGATTTCAGTAATTGTGGATGCTTTACATTAGTTTTGCTGGATATTATTGAGGACGTGCACGTTACGTTGAGTTTGTAATAAGCAATTAGGTTTGATCGATTCTTTCTTCTCTCTTTCAATTACTTGTTTATTATCCATGTGTAGTGTTGATCCCATAATGGCTTTTGGTTCAGTCATGAACTAAACTCCATTATGGGATTCTAACAGATTTTAATATGTAGTTTAATTGATTGCTTGAGTGCTGGACTGTTTTACATATCGTAAGAATTTCTATCATGGTTGTTTTACATGCATAAATGCTTGATCACCATTCGTTTTCAGTACTTGTATGGAGTTGAAAAATAACATGCGAGTATGGATTGTAATCATGATAGCGTGCGTATATAGGGCTGTTTTGCATAGCTTTGTATTTTGTGAACCAAATAGACATATACTGTTTCACCGTATAAGTTAAAGTAAGAGCTTGTGCTTAAATTCAATATGATTGCAATTTCGCATAGACATATAGTGATTTTGGTTATATTGATGATTACACGGTCTCTATCGCGTGTGGATACTGTGTAAGTAGGTTATAGTACATTGAAAAATTGTTATGTCTATATTAGTGCTCTTGGCTACTTTTCTGTGATATGTTAACAATCTTGCATGATGGTGGTAATTAGATGAAGTATTAAATGAAGTTAGGATCCCATTATCTCCAGATTTGATTCATTACTGTATTATTCTTGATTTAGTCGTTATTTGCACTTAGAGTAATTCACAATTATAATAATTAGTTTAAGCATATAAAATATAGTGATTTAATTGATGCATAGTGGTTTAAATTAGACAACTTTCCTTGTGGATCGATACTCGAATTACTCTGTATTACTTGTTGACGCATGTATACTTGCATGTGTTAGAGCTCTTTTGTGAGAACTAAAAATTCGCCAACAAGTATTTGGCGCCGTTGCCGGGGAGAGGCGTTTAAATTTTTATTATTATCATTAGTTTTAAGCTATATTGTATGAATTAGACAAATCTAATCTTATCTCATTTCCATTTTGTTTTGTTTTTGTTTCAGGAACTTGTATAAATTTTTTATCGCGACGTCATCCAACCCCGACTTAACACACGCTCAGACAACATAAAGCGGAGAGGTTGGAAAGCGAGTGTTCGTGAGAAATTTACAAGCACGATTAGAAGGTACTACATCTATTATATAGCGTAGGGACAAGGAGAAGAGCAAAGAGAGAGAGCATAGGGCTCGAGAGAATATTCCATGCCCAATGTTAATGGATTACTGATCCAAAGATAGTCAAACCCAATGATAGCAACCCAATACATTCGAGATAAAAGCAGGCACTATTAGGATGGTACAAAATTGAAGTTACAGGTTTGGGGTGCCGCTTCTGAGATGATCCGAATGAACACCTGTTGAGTTTCATTGAGATGTGTGACATGTTCAGATATAACGGGGTGACGCAGGATGCTATCAGACTTAGGGGGTGTTTGATAAAAACTGAATAAATCTGAATCTGAATCTGAATGAGTTGAATCTGAATCTGAATGAAAAAAACTATTTGATAATTGACATGTCTGAAACACTTAAATGACAAAACTTTATTATTTTACCCCCTCTAAAAAAATCAAAATTGTTGTAAATTTATTTAATATTACTTAATATAATAGTTAATATTTTTTTTACTTCATTCAGCTGCTCATTCAGCCATTCAGCTCAAAAAATCTAACTTAGCCATTCAGCTCCTCTATCTTACCGATTCAGCCATTCAGACCTAAAGAAATGCACTGATCGATTCAGCCATTCAGATTCAACTCCATTCAGCTCTAAATAAACACCCCCTTAGGCTGTTTCCATTCTCATTAAGGGATAAAGCGAGAAGTTGGCTTCATTCTTTGCCAGCAGGATCTATAACTACATGGGAGGACTTAGCACAGAAGTTCTTAGCCAAGTTTTTCCCAATGGCTAAGAATGCGAAAATGAGGACAGCAATCTCTCAGTTCGAACAACAGCGGGGTGAATCCTTATATGAGGCATGGGATAGATACAAAGAGATGCTACGGAAGTGTCCGCACCATGGAATGCTAGATTGGATGGTGATCAACACATTCTATAACGGATTGGGATGGCAGTCTAGGCCGATTATAGATGCAGCTGCAGGTGGAACATTATGGGCGAAGAGCTATGAGGAAGCCTATAACCTCATCGAGACAATGGCATCAAACGATTTTCAAAATCCTACATCTCGGATGCCACAACCCAAAGTTGCAGGTTTGTTGGAAATGGATGTTATTACTCAGTTGTCGCCACAGATGGCAGCTATGGCGAAGAAAATAGATTCAATGGCCGAGGGCAAAACGAAAACAGTTGCATTTGTATGTGAGATCTGTGCGAGGTCACACTCGACAGATCAATGTGCTATCAGCTCAGAATCAGTACAGTATATGAGCAATTATAGAAAAGACCAAGGTGAGTTTCAGAACACATACAACCCCAACAACCGTAATCATCCAAACTTCAGTTGGTCAAATAACCAAAGGAATCAGCAGAATCAGTTTCAGCCAAATCAACAATTTCAGACACAGCCAGTGCAGCCACAATTTACTCCTAGACCACCTTTTTCGCCGGGATTTTCTCAACAACAACAACATCATACTCCAGCTGCACCTCAGCAAGAAAAGAAATTAGAAATGGAGGAGATGATGATGAAATACATGGCAAATACAGAGGTTATGATCAAAAGCTAACCAATGGCTATTAAGAATCTGGAAACTCAGATGGGGCAAATAGTGAACATGCTTAACAACAGGCCCCATGGTTCATTTCCAAGTAATACAGAAGCAAATCCACGAAGAGAAGGGAAGGAACAATTTGAAGCGATTATATTAAGGTCAGGGAAAAATGTTGCAGAATCGAAAGATTTCGCACTTTGCCGCCAATTGTCTTAAGGAGGTCACATGAGGTAAAGCAGTAGCTTCACGAGAAAGAAAATCTGGAAAATTCTGAGGTTCTGCATGAAGAGAAAGTTAAAGCAAGGTCAGTTGAGAAGCCTATGAGTTCAGTACCACCAATTCACCCTCAGGTTCCGTATCTGCAGAGATTGAATAAGCAGAGGGAGGATAAACAGTTCAGCAAGTTCTTGGAGGTTTTTAAGAAACTGCAAATTAATATACCATTCGCGGAGGCTTTGGAACAAATGCAAAGTTATGCAAAGTTCATGAAGGGTATATTGTCAAGGAAGAGGAGATTATACGAGTTTGAGACAGTAGCCTTGAAAGAGAGAGATACAGATGCGGTGCTTGAAACAGGTTACCTCCAAAATTTGAAGGATCAAAGGCGATTTCACAATTCCATGCATATAAGACCCCAGCTTTTATAAATAAAGATGAAATTTCTATAAATATTATTTTTGAATATTATGGAATAAATTTGATATAATGTTATAGTTGTGGGTAATATTTATAAATTTTACAAAGTAAGCAAGTTATTATAAAATATTCGTTTGGTCGGGGAATATTCTTTTTTGTGGGGAATATTAAAGACGACGGCTCAATCATTGGTGGACCCCACAACGGAAGTATTATCGTAGTTTAAAAATAACAAAATTATCTTTCTATAAAAATAACTGGCGGAGATGTTACCGTTAAAACTGTTGAACTACCCGGTGGTAAAAAAACACGATGTCTGGTGGTCAGATAAGTAGTAGCACTGCAGTATTGATTATTGATGCTTACGTGAGAAGTCACTTAGCTATACTCAATTATTACTCTGATGAATTCACGCATCATATCTCTTATATTATTGATTCAATTATTGTCACAAGATCATCGTATAATATGTTATATTATTAATTGAGGCGACAAGTTATAAATGATTAATAATTGTTGAAAGATTAAAAATGTGTTGATTAAAAATAAAATGATTTGTGGTAATATTTATTCAATCCTTGATGTATATAAAGAGTACATTATGAGGCGTTTGTGGTAAGTCGATTATTTTATGGGGGCCCGTATATGTCATCATCTAAGAGTCTCTTAAATCGATAGTAATTACCTTTGTGAATAGTAATTACCTTCGTCAATAGTATTTATTTACCTTCATCGATAGTATTTACTTTTGTCGATAGTAATTACCTTCTTCAATAGTAATTACCTTTCGTCAATAGTAATTACCTTTCGTCGATAGTAATTACCCCTTCGCAAATAGTAGTTGTCCTTCAATATTACCAAGAGTTAAGCGCCTCTTGATTGTTCCAAGGGTTAATTACCCCTTCGCAAATAGTAGTTGTCTCTTGATATTACCAAGAGTCATTTTGACCTTTCGTTAAGACCCAAGAGCCACCCTCGGTTTTTCTATAAATAGAAAGCTCATTCCTTCATTATTTCTTACGAATTCCTTTGAAACTCTCAGAGAGAAACTATAGAGAGAAAGAAGAAAAGTATTCGCTACTTCACTTTTCCAATATTCGGTTATTCTAAGGTAGGGAATATTATTTGTTGTATCGTAAGGATATTATTCTTTTGTATTCATGAAGAGAACTTGAGTTATTCCATTCCTTATTATTCATTGGAATAACTTCAGTATATGTGGACTACCCTATACTTGGTGGCATTCTTCTATTATTACATCTTTATTATTACATTGGAACATCCCGTCATGTGTGTTTTTACAGGACCGGTTAAAATCTTTATGATTCATTGGAATATCCTATCTCGTGTGTTTTACAGGACTGGTTCCATTCTTTATTATTACATTGGAATATCCTCATGCATGCGTTTTCTGTTGGGACTGGTTCCGTTATTTATTATTCTGTTGGAATAACTCGCTGTCATGCGGTCTATCGCATGCATGGTGATTTCTTTTGTTATTCCATTCTTTATTATACCCGGTTGGTTAAAACTTTGACTTCTATACTCCATGAAATTAGTGGAATATTCTTGATATTTGCGCTTCATCAAAGTATCCTTTCATGGAAATATTCTTCTCAGATTCTTGAATTTTTACTCTACAAAGCGATCATCGTGTTGTGATTTGGATGTTATTGGTTCCTAGATAAATTAATTCTTGAACTTGTTTTATTGAATTCTTATATCATTGTCATCATCCTCATGTTTATATTATGTTGAAAGTCATCATGGCACTGTAGTGCATAGATGGACTTGGTATGATTATGACCGAGAGAGACTATTGATTGTAATCATGACCGTAATGTTACAAATGATGTGGTAAAAATCCTCGATGAGTCAGTAGTGCATTGATGGACAATTGTTGGCATGATCATGACCATTAATGAATACACAACTATTCTTGGTCCGTAGTGCATGAATAATTGTGGTCGTGATCTTAAAGAATATCCTTGGCAGTAGTAGTGCATGGGTGATTCGATGATGTGGAATATTTATTAAATAGGAGTCTCAAATTTATAACGATGATGAAAAACCTTTTAAATCATAAAAGATAGTAGATTTTATTTTCTACTTGACTCTTTTAATGGATTCTTTGGTTCATTTGTAGTTAAACTTGATGTTCATTATATTTTATCGGTTTAACATCTTTGTTGTAGGCTAATGATAATTTATTACGCATTATCTTAGTCATAATATTTCTTCTTGAGCTAGTTGAGCTCACCCTTTCTTTCACTTTGTTCTCATCGTGAAATGAGAATATAGCCGGGACGAGTCGGGAAGCAGAGTAATGGTCGAGAGGATAGCATTAGTAGTCCTCACTATTACGTGAAATAGTGTGATAATAATTGTAATGAGGACTCCTTTTGAGTTTGTATAATATCTAGTAGACAATATTTGTATTCAAACTCACGATTTATATATTATTATGTATACGGCGATTATATTAGTAAGTTGTATTTAAATTACGTACCATGTATCTCGACTACCCAAGATGGGTGATGTACACCTAATTTTGGGGCATCACAGTTAAGTATCGAGCTTAGGATATGATCCACGGCTAAGATGTGAGAATAGTACTAGGAGGAGAGGCAGGGGAATACCTTCGCTAGTAGTATGACCTACCTAAGTTTATGTGCTATTTATTTTATTGGTGGAATTGAGAATATAGGGATAATTTGTTACATGTCAATTAACCTTTTGTTTTGTGGCGATGTCGAAAATGACATCGAGAATGTTGAGAATAGCAATGGAGCCAAAGCGATCGTTGATTCACCACATATCAATAATCGAGGATAATGTGCATCGTCGAAGGCGACAATCCTCATGTAAACAACAACACTTGACCAAATGATGAATGATCAAATGTTCGGAGAGGCTTTTATGCAATAAATGGTAGAGCGACTCTGTCCAAAACGTAGGTGGAAACACGAAAAGTCTCTCGGGCGGTCACCGCTAAACAATTCAAGGAGGTGGGACCACCGGAGTTTAAGGAGAGCCAAAACCACTTCTAAGCGGAAGCATGGATAAATGATTACAAGATATTTGATGTCTTGGGATGCTCGAGGAGCAAAAGGTTCCTTTTGCCGCCTTTATGTCAAGCTTGGAGAGGGCGACATTGGTGGGAATCGGTAAGCGCGTACTCAACTTCTTTGTCTTGAAGATATCTTGGGAGAAGTTCGAGAGTCATTCAACGACAAATACTTTCTGAAAGTATTCGCCACATGAAGGAGGTGGAGTTTATCAAGTTGGAACAAAACAATATGACCGTGTCGCAATACGAGGCAAAATTTGCGGAGTTATCAAGGTTTCGTCCCCACTTGGTGGATAATGAAAGAGAATAGTGCGAATGTTTTTAAGAGGTTTGAAGCGGGAGATACGTCAACATCTTATTTCTCATAAAGCGTGTTTGTATTCGAGATGTTGTAAATAGGGCTCGATTAGTGGAGCGCGATAACGAGTCAACCTAACTAAAAGAAGCGGTTGGAAAAATTATAATACCCAATGTGAGAGTAGTCATCAAGCGGTGACAACAAGCGTGAGAGGAATCAACAGGCCAAATATGGTAACCACTCGGTGGTAATCGGGCCAAAACAATAAGAATGGACATTTCAAGAAAAGGAGATTCAACAATGATGGAAAGACGCGTCGACCAAAGACCGTTGTTAAGGAAGGAGAAAAACCACCTATCATATGCTTCAAATGCGGAGAGAGGGACACATCATCCAAGCTAGCGCCGTCTTAGTCCAAAGCATGTTATAATTGTGGAAGAGAAGGTCACTTAGCTCGATTTTTGTCGTTCACAGAAGACAAATTCAACTAGGATGGAGGCACCAAAAGTAGTCCCGGAAAAGTCAAAACCGGTAGTAGTCTGAGGAGAGCGTTTGTTGTGACCTCCGAGAAAGCAAGGAACCCGAATGAGGTCATCACGGGTAAGCTTATCATAAACTCTAATAAAGTCTATACTTTATTTGATCATCGGTTCTACCCATTCTTTTATTTCTCCTACTTGCGCTCATCGATTAAATTTGACTCAGGAGAAATTAGACTTTGACTTATCTGTGGAAACTCCGTTGGGAGAAACCTTCATTACATCCATCATTTATAAGTCTTGTTTGGTTCAAATCGGTACCCTCACATTACCGTCGATCTTATTTCATTAAAAAATACTTGCATTTGGCGTGATTCTAGGGATTGATTGGTTAACTACTTATCATGCAAAAATTGATTATTTTCGTAAGGTTGTTAGCTTTCATATTTCTAACCAACCTATTATACGAATTCAAGCGACCAAACCATTAAAATCAATCACGGTCATCTCAAGCCATAAAGCTATTCGTTTATTGAAAAGCGGATGTCAAGCTTTCTTAGCTCATATCATGATTTAAACAAAAATACGTCAGTTTTGAACGATATTTCTATTGTTAATAAATTTCCTGACGTATTCCCCGAAGAACTTCCTGGCCTACCCCCAGAGCGTGAAATTGAATTTTGTATTGACCTTGAACCCGGTACAAAACCTATTTCCAAAGCCCCATATCGAATGGCTCCTATTGAACTTCAGGAGTTAAAGACCCAACTGCAGGAATTGTTAGACATTGGCTTTATTCGTCCTAGTACTTCTCCTTGGGGTGCTCCTGTTCTATTCGTGAAGAAGAAAGATGGGAGTATGCGACTTTGTATTGATTATCGGGAGTTGAATTATGTCACCATCAAAAATAGGTATCCATTGCCACGTATTGATGACATGTTTGACCAGTTGCAAGGAGCCAAATTCTTTTCAAAGATTGATCTTCGTTCAGGATATCACCAATTGAAGATTAGAACCGTGACATTCCAAAGGCGGCGCCAGAACTCCCGATGACGGGCATTATGAATTCCTAGTCATGTCCTTTGGATTGACTAATGCTCCCGCCGCCTTCATGGATATGATGAATCGAGTATTCAAGGAATATTTAGATCACTTTGTGGTCGTCTTTATTGATGACATCCTTATTTATTCCAAAAAAGCCGTGAAGATCATGAGCAACACTTGAGGTCGACACTCAAAAGCTTCGTGAATATAAGCTTTATGCCAAGTTGAAGAAATGCGAGTTACGGCTTGAAGAAGTAGCATTCCTTGGGCACGTGGTATCAAGTCATGGAATATCCATTGACCAAGAAAGATTGAAGCTATTCAAAGCCGGGAACAACCTAAATCGATGACCAAGGCACGTAGCTTTCTCGGTTTATTTGGTTATTATCGGAGATTCGTGGAAGGATTTTCTCGAATCGCTACTCCATCGACTAAGGTGACTCGAAAAGATACAAAGTTCGGTTGGAGGCGAAGAATGTGAGAAGAGTTTTCAAGAACTCAAGAGGAGACTTATTTGACACATTACCGTGCGACAATACCATCCGCTCGGAGGATTTGTCATCTCTGATGATGCGCCGGAAAAAGGGTTGGGATGTGTTCTCATGCAACATGGAAAAGTTATAGCCTTTATGCCTCGCGACAACTCAAAGAATATGAGATGAATTATCCTACTCATGATCTAGAGTTGGCAGCTGTTGTCTTTGCACTAAAAATTTGGAGGCATTACTTGTATGGTGAGAAAGTGGAGATCTTTACGTATCATAAAAGCCTCAAATATTTCTTCACTCAAAAGGAACTCAACATACGACAACGACGTTGGCTTGAGCTCATTGAAAGATTATGATCATACCATCCAATACCATCGAAAAAGCGAACGTGGTAGGCGTGCGCATCGAAAGCGGAAGATCATATGCAAGCACGAGTGCGTTATTGTCAACATAAAGGCCCATTTTGTGTGACTTGCAAAGGATGGAGATAGAGTTAAAGACTCTGGACGCATGTGATGATAGCGAATATCTGAGTAGAACCGACTTTAATCGATAAAGTTAAAGTCATTCAAGCTACGGACACTGGAGGCGATGCATATGAGGAAGAAAGTGCAAGAAGGTGTTATCTTAGGAAGCAAGAATCGATGAAGAAGGAATACTTGAGTCAACTCTAGAATTTGTGTTCCTAACGACCCTGATTTAAAGTATAATATCATGATGGAGGCGCACAACACACCATTTGCAATCCATCCTGGGAGTACCAAAATGTATCATGATATTTGTCATACATTTTGGTGGAGCAATATGAAGAGAGAGATAGCGCTGTTTATCTCAAGGTGTCTAACTTGTCAACGAGTTAAAGTGGAGCATCAAGTACCAAAAGGTCCATTGCAACCACTTGAAATTCTAGAATGGAAGTGGGAGCACATTACCATGGATTTCGTTACCGGTCTTCCTAAGGTTTCTCAAGGCATTGATGCGATTTGGGTCATTGTTGATAGATTGACCAAGTTCGCTCATTTTCTTACCGATACTGAAACTTATACACTTGAACGTCTTGCTCAGTATGTACATAAACGAGATTGTAAGATCGCATGGTATCTGCGGTATCCATAGTTTACGATCGAGACCCAAGATTCACTTCACGATTTTGGGTTAGTTTGCAAAAAGCTATAAGCACAGACTTACGATTTAGCTCTCGGCATATCATCCTCGGGACGGACGGACAAATGGAGAGGACTATTCAAACTCTTAAAGATCTATTAAGACTCTGTGTCCTTGATTTCAAGGGAGTTGGGACAAGTTCTTACCATTGGTGGAGTTTTCATACAACAGTTATCAAGCAAGTATTGGCATGGCTCCATTCAAGCGTTGTATGGAAGAAAGTGTCGATTCTCGGTATCTTTGGGATGAGGTGGGTGAAGCAACGTTGTTGGGACCAGGAAGTTGATACGTACGTATGACTACGGAAAAGATTCAAACGATCCGACAACGTATAAAAACCTCACAAAATCGACAAAAGAGTTATGTTGATCTTCATCGAAAGGAAGTGGAATTCGATATAGGAGATCATGTGTTGTTAAGAGTTGCTCCATAGAAAGGAGTTACAAGATTTGGAAAGAGAGGAAAACTTAATCCTCGATTCATCGGTCCATTTTTAATCCTCGATCGAGTAGGAACTGTGGCCTATAGACTCGCTTTATCGCCAAATATGTCTCGTGTTCATAACGTTTTTCACATATCCATGTTACGTAAATATGTGAAAGACCCAAACCATATTATTGAATTAGAACCGGACGAAATAGCGGAGGATTTGACGTATGAAGAGGTTCCTGTTCAAATTTTGGATAAGAAGGAACATATTCTACGCTCCAAGGTTATACCTCAAGTCAAAGTTTTGTGGAGGAACCATGATGTTGAGGAAATGACTTGGGAGTTAGAATCTGAAATGAAATCAAGGTATCCTTACCTCTTCGACATACAGTCGTACCCTAATTTCGAGGGCGAAATTTCATAAGAAGGGAAGTTGTAAGACCCGACTTTTATAAATAAAGATGAATTTTCTATAAATATTATTTTTGAATATTATGGAATAAATTTGATATAATGTTATAGTTGTGGGTAATATTTATAAATTTTGCAAAAGTAATCAAGTTGTTATAAAATATTCTTTTTTGGTGGGAATATTCTTTTTGTCGAGGAATATTAAATGCGGCTACTCAATCATTAGTGAACCCCCATTAACTGGAAGTATATTGTCGTAGTTAGAAAAGCGACAAAATTATCTTTCTATAAAAATAACTACGGAGGTGTTACCGTTAAAACTGTTGAACTACCGGTGGTAAAAGTACAAGATGTCTGGCGTAGTAGCATAAGTAGTAACACTACGGTATTGATTATTGATGCTTACGTGAGAAGTCACTTAGCTATACTCAATTATTACTACAATAATTCACGCATCATATCTCTTATATTATTGATTCAATTATTGTCACGATATCATCATCAGATAATATGTTATATTATTAATTGAGACGACAAGTTATAAATGATTAATAATTGTTGAAAGATTAAAAATGTGTTGATTAAAAATAAAATGATTTGTGGTAATATTTATTCAATCCTTGATGTATATAAAGAGTCCATTATGAGACGTTTGTGGTAAATCGATTATTTTATGGGGGCCATATGTCATCATCTAAGAGTCTCTTCGATCAATAGTAATTACCTTTGTGAATAGTAATTACCTTCGTCAATAAGTATTTACCTTAAATCGATAGTATTTACCTTCGTCGATAGTATTTACTTTTCGCCAATAGTAATTACCTTCTTCAATAGTAATTACCTTCGTCAATAGTAATTACCCTTTGCAAATAGTAGTTGTCCCTTCAATATTACCAAGAGTTAACTACCTCTTGATTGTTCCAAGGGTTAATTACCCTTCATGCAAATAGTAGTTGTCTCTTGATATTACCAAGAGTCATTTTGACCCTTCGTTAAGACCAAGAGCCACCCTCGCTTTTTTTATAAATAGAAAGCTCATTCCTTCATTATTTCTTACGAATTCACTTTGAAACTCTACAGAGAGAAACTATAGAGAAAGAAGAAAAGTATTACGCTACTTCACTTTTCCAATATTCAGGTTCTTCTAAGGTAGGGAATATTATTTATTGTACCCGTAAGGGATATTATTCTTTGTATTCATGAAGAGAACTTGATTATTCCATTCCTTATTATTACGTTGGAATAACCTCAGATGTGAACTACCCTATACTTGGTGACATTCTTCTATTATTCTATCTTTAATATTCATTTGGAACATCCATCATGTGTGTTTTACAGGACTGGTTAAAATCTTTTTATGATTCTGTTGGAATATCTTATCTCGTGTGTTTTACAGGACTGGTTCCATTCTTTATTATTCTCATTGGAATATCACATGCATGCGTTTTTACGCACGGACTGGTTCCGTTATTTATTATTACATTGGAATAACTCGCTTGTCTTGGTCTATCGCATGCATGGTGATTTCTTTTGTTATTCCATTCTTTATTATACCCAGTTGGTTAAAACTTTGACTTCTATACTCCATGAAATTAGTGGAATATTCTTGATATTTGCGCTTCATCCAGTATCCTTTCATGGAAATATTCTTATCGGTATTCTTGAATTTTTACTCTACAAAGCGAAGATCATGTCGTGATTTGGATGTTATTGGTTCCTAGATAAATTAATTCTTGAACTTGTTTTATTGAATTCTTATATCATTGTCATCATCCTCATGTTTATATTATGTTGAAAGTCATCGTGGCTGTAGTGCATAGATGGACTTGGTATGATTATGACGAGAGACTATTCGGATTGTAATCATGGTAGTAATGTTACAAATGATGTGGTAAAAATCCTCGAGAGTCAGTAGTGCATTGATGGACCGGTTGTTGGCATGATCATGATTATTAATGAATACACAACTATTCTTGGCCCGTAGTGCATGAATAATTGTGGTCGTGATACTAAAGAATATCCTTGTCAGTAGTGCGAGGGGTGATTCGATGATGTGGAATATTTATTAAAAGGCGAGTCTCGGCTATAACAAAGATGATGAAAAACCTTTTAAATCATAAAAGATAGTAGATTTTATTTTCTACTTGACTCTTTTAATGGATTCTTTGGTTCATTGTAGTTAAACTTGATGTTCATTATATTTTATCGGTTTTAACATTTGTTGTAGGCTAATGATAATTTATTACGCATTATCTTAGTCATAATATTTCTTCTTGAGCTAGTTGAGCTCACCCTTTCTTTCACCGTTCTCTTGTGAAATGAGAATATATTTGGGACGAGTCGGGGGAAGCGAGTAATGGTCCAGAGGATAGCATTAGTAGTCCTCACTATTACGTGAAATAAATAGTGATAATAATTGTAACGAGGACTCCTTTTGAATTTGTATAATATCTAGTAGACAATATTTGTATTCAAACTCACGGTTTATGTCGTATTTATACTTACGAGTTATATTAGTAAGTTGTATTTAAATTCTGTACCATGTATCTGACTACCCAAGATGGGTGATGTATACCTAATTTTGGGGGCGTCACAATGCACGATTAGAAAGATGAACTTTGATAAATGCTTTTGTGATCTTGGGGCAAGCATCAATCTGATGCCCTTGTCATTGTTCAATCAGTTGGGATTACCGGCTCCAAGGCCGACAAACATTTCGTTGCAGTTAGCTGACAGATCCATCACATATCCACGGAGAATTGTTGAAGATGTATTAGTGAAAGTGGACAAATTTATCTTTCCGGCTGACTTCATCATTTTGGATTACGAGGAAGATAAAAATATACCAATCATACTGGGGAGACCATTCTTAGCCACAGGAAAGACTTTGATAGATGTACAGAAGGGGGAACTCATTATGTGTGTTCATGATCAAGAGGTCACCTTTAATGTCTTCAAAGCCATGAAGTTTCCAGCAGATGAAGAGGAATGTTTCCTGGTTCATTTGGTGGATCAGGTTATAAATGATGAAGTACAAAGTCTAGTGGATGATGAACCTTTGAGGAGTGAAATTGCTGAAAATTCAAATTTGGAGGACGAGGAACTTGACGAACTTGTGCAATATCTGGATACCACTCCACAAGTCAGAAAATTCAGAATACCTGTCGAGCCATTGACAAAAGCTGGAGAATCCTCAGTAAAATTAAAGTCATCTCTTGAGACACCTCCAGAACTTGAATTAAAACCACTTCCAGAACATCTCAGGTACGCATTCTTAAATAAAGATTCAAAACTACCTGTGATTATTTCTTCTGCACTAACATCTTTTCAGGAAGAAAAACTGCTACGAGTGCTTCGAGAGTTCAAATCAGCTATTGGATGGACCATAGTAGATATCAAAGGGATCAGCCCTTCGTTTTGCATGCATAAGATCTTGATGGAAGATGGGAGTAAGCCGTCGGTTGAACCGCAAAGGAGACTTAATCCGATAATGAAAGAAGTGGTTAAGAAAGGGGTACTGAAATGGCTGGATGCAGGCACAATTTATTTGATCTCGGACAGCTCATGTGACAACCCGAGAATTCAGATAATTATTAAATTCTAAAATGATGGATTAAAGGTTATAAGATGAACCTAGACAGAAAATAAGTGTATGGATTTGACGTTTCTGTGAAGGAATTTTAAGGATTTCAAATTTTTTTGGAGAAGAACTTGAATGATTTGATAGACTATAAGTGATAGTCTGATAATGAGGATTATGTTAGTGTATAAGTTCCTAAGAATATGTGTATGTGGTGAATATATTAATATATTTACTTCAGTTAAATAAATTGTAAAGACAATTTATAGAAAGTAAAGAAAATAATTGGATATATTGTATTATGTTATATGGCTAATGGTATAATATTTAATATTATACCAAATGATGTAAAAGTAAAAAAATATGAGAGGAGATCCAATATTCAAATATGTATATTGGTATCAAAGCAATTAGTAAATTAAATTCATATTTGAATAAATGATTGAATATATTAAATTATATATTTAATATATAAATAAATTGTTTGAAAATAATTTATGGAGAGGAGGAGGAAATTAATTTAATTATACAATATAAATTGTATAACTTAAATAAGTTATTTAAATTAAGTTTGAGAATTAAATGACCTAAATGGATATTGTTATTTAGTGGTCCTAGTATTTATATATATACTAGTGTCCTAATCTAAGAGAATTGTGGAGCATGTCACAATTTATTTAATGATTATGTGAATTATGTATATGATTAAATAAATATACATTATATAATGTGAATACATTTATTTTTTGTATATAAAAGTGAAATAAGAATTAAGTTATGTAACTTAATATATATATTAGGTGTGTTAATTTAATAACCTAAGAGGTTATAATATGGTAGAATATTAGTATTTATAATATATACTAATTTTAAGAGATTTATTTTATACATCTCAGTTAATTAATTTTATAACCTAATTATAGCAAGTCTAATTGGGTTAAGGAAATAAATGTGCATGAGTAAGGATTGAAGTTATAATTGAGGAAATGAAAATCCTAATTAAATAATTAGGGAATGATAATATTAAGAGTGTTGGACTATATAAATTTCATATGGCCCAAACATGTTAAGTTGAAAGCCCAAAAGAATTAAAGGAATGGCTCAACTTTTAGCCCAAGAGTTGGCCCAATCAATAATTTAAAGAGCCCAAAATTTGATACAAGTAAAAGGGGACATCTTTAGAAAAGAAAAGGCAAAGGAGGGACATTTTTGGACAAAGAAAATTAAACCAAACTTGGTAGATATTAGGTCACATGGATGGATGGTGTAGAGAAGAAAAGGAAGGGGGGAATAATGTTGTTCAATTTCTTTAGTTGGTAAACAACTCCCACCTACTCCTTCCATGTGTTATTTTGTTATTTGGCCAACACTTTGACATTTCTTCCAAGAAATCTTTTGGTGGTGTAATGAGAGAAAGAGAGAGAATTAGTGGGAGAAATTGAGAGCCACATGACCGGATGGCATGGAGGAGAAAAAAAGAAGTAGAGCATGTGATCAAATTTACTAAAATAAAGCTATATTAATTTTCTCTTTCATCTCCTTCATCTAGCTAACACTAAGAAATAACCAAGTAGACGGAGAGAAGAGAGGCAAATTCGGCAGCCTTGAGATGTAGAAGGGAGGAAGTTTTGATCTTCAAATCAACACACTTCATCTCTTACTTAACAAGAAGGAGAAGAAATCAAGCAAAGGTATAAAACTCTACCTATAAGCTAGTTATTCCTTCTAGTTAATTTGTTTTGATGAATTAAGAAACTATATTTCTAAACCTAAAAACCATGAATATACTTGCTAATGAGTGTTTCATGTTTAGATTTACTCATATTGGGTGTTGTTTTAGTTGGGAATCAAAAGTAAAAAAATGTGATTTTTCTAGTTTATAAGCCCTAAAATTTCTATGTACTTTGGATTTCCATCGTTTTTGATCTACACATTCTTTTTACGATCCGTCAGAGATGGGTTCTTGATATGTAAGTTATGTACTAAACCCAAGTGGTAGCACTTAAAAATGTTGAGTATACAGTCCGTAGTGACTGATTTAGCAAAAACAGTTTTGTGTCTTTTAAGGAAAAACTGACTATTGTTGTACAGTCAAGAGTATGGGCAGTTTAGTCATTTTTCGGACATTTAAAAATCCTGGAAAACATTGGGAGGATACTATGATAAGTTATCTAACATCTGCAAGTTGAATCACTGAAAAAGAAGTTGTACATTTCCGTATGGAATATTTTCAACAAAGTGCGAAAAACATAATTTTCAAATTTTGCTACTGCCAAAGTTTTTGCAAGGGCTGGTTCGGCCACTTAAATTGTGAAATAAATTCCGGCCTTTTGGGATATGAAAATATATGGTATGAAGTACCTCCTGTCTAAAGAGGAGCTCATTCCGACTTAAAATGACCAAGTTATGACCATTTCAATTTCTGTGATTTTCGGACGAAAATCGCTTTAACAAGAGTTCTATAACTTCGATGGCCTCGAAATTTAAACTGGAATGTAACGTTAACACGTGTAAGATTGTGTCAAAAGATGGAAAATTCTGGAGTTAAGCGTGATGGGTCTAATTTCTTAAGCTACGCACTAAAAATAATTTTTGAAAAATACCAAAGAGAGTTGAAATTTTTTGGAAAAATACTTTTTGTGTATGAAATACATGTATATAAATATGGTCAAAAGATAGAAAAGTAATAAGTTGATTTGGTATTTTCGTTAAGGAGATATGGAATCTAGCCTGTTGGATTAGAAAATTTGATGAATCCAGCTTGTTGGATTGAAAAGAAGCTTACTGAATTGAAGGATTTAGAATCCAGCTTACTGGATTGATGGATTGGTGAATCCAGGCTTGCTGGATTGCAATCTAGTTGCTAGATTTGGAATCCAGATAGCTGGATTGCAGTTTAGGTTGCTGGATTTGTAATCCAGCCTGCTGGATTGGCAATTTGGTTGTTAGATTTAGAATCCAGGCTGCTGGATTAGTATTTAACTTATTAGATGTTAAAGAATAACTTATGAAATGAAAAAGCGAGTGTTAAATCATAATGAATATAATATAGGGATTAAAGAATTATCAAAGGATGATAATAATACTGATGTGTTAAAATGTTATCTAATATTTGATTAAGTGTTAGATAATCTATGGATAAAGTAATTGTATTATGAGCTAACAGGTTTGTTATGCTAATCGAAAGATCAATCTTATAATTGATAGGTCTTTCATAAGAGATTACATTATATTGCTTAGCGGTAATCAGCGGTTCAGGCAAGTTTTCTAACTCAACTAGAGTTGTATGTTCAAAGCATGTTAGTGAATAATTGTTGTTGATTATTCACGTCTATACTGATTATTGATTCGCACGTTGTGCATGTTATAAATGTTAATCATGTATGAAAGGCTGATCACCTTCATTACCATTTGGTTCAGTTAATCTGTTTATGTTTATGCTTGACCATTCATTTTTATTGACTTGGTCGATTCAAATTAAGAAAATTTGTTCATGCTCTTTCACAATGTTTATATTGTTGAAAGTTAGCTAGCTTATTGTTCAATTCTTTCAATCATGATATATCCTCAAATAAATTTAAACTTGCTGGGCAAATTTATTGTTCACCTTTGCTATATCATGATAAAATTTTTAGATTTAGAGGAAAGCTCAAGTAAAGACAGAAGTAAAGGCAAAGTGCAAGACTAAATTATGGTGCAATTAGATTTAATAAATCTTCTGACGAAAATAGTATTGTAAACATTTAAGATATTGAAGGTATGTATTAAGTTATGGTTGTAGACATTGAGAATGATGTGTAAAAGTTTAATGTATAAACAATTTATGTTTATATCTTCCGCAATAAATATAGAATTAGTATACCAGATTCGTGGTAAAAAATACCCAGATTTGGGGATGCTACAGTTGGTATCAAAGCCGTAGGTTATAAACCTTAGGTAGGTGTACCTTAGGCTATAATCGCGGAGATGATGATAAGGAATAAACTCAGATCGAGTTTAAGTGATAAGAGATGAATTTGGGAAATTCATCATTAAAGTAAAGAGAAAGATAAAGAAGATTCAAAGAAGAATCTTGAAGAGATATAATGATAAGAATCCGGAGTTACTTGACTCCAGTAATAAAAATGAAAAGTGAAAATAAATACACTACTACAAATTACTAAATAGACAACGCTTAAACCACAACGTTTTTTTATAAAAACGTTGTGGTATTTTTTTCACAATATTTTTAAAAAAAACGTTGTAGATATATATATGCAAAAATGTTATCTATTTAAAAGGACATTTTTTTTGTTTTAACTAGCTAACGTTTTTATTTAAAAATGTTGTCTATCAGACAAAACACGGAGCTTAAAAAAAATGTGGAAGTGAAAACACGGAGTCCTATACTTTAATTTCATTCCCTCCTTACTTATCCCCTAATTTTCCCCCGATCTGATATACCCTCCTTCCCATTTTTCACACAAAATCTTTCAATTTCTTCGCCGCCACCGCTTTAAGCTCTAGCGACACATCGGCGATGGAGTAGAACTTCTGCATGTGGAGAATCGGGATCCAGTTCAGCCGCCGCCGGTGAATGGCCGCGAACGCCGGTGAATCGGGATCCAGAGTGCGTCTATTATGGCGTTCGCAGCAGCTCTGTTGAATGGAAGCCGTCTCCGGTTGTAGCCTTAGCCACCAGCACCGACGTCTCTCAAGTCGCTGCCGCTTGAGAACGGTTCCCTTGAGAGTATTTATTTTTCTATGTACAGACGATACATGGAGACCCTAATTCGAGAGTTTCATCCCTGGTTTGGTGGCCTCAAATGAGTATTATTTCGGTAAAGATTTCCTGGATTTATTTCTGTTGTTGCTGGATTTTAGAAGTTTGGTGTTTTGAAATTCATTTACCTTCATTAATTGAAGTTTCTTAGCATTTTTTTACAGGCAAGGCAGGTTGGGCTGCACCTCGACTTAAGGATGCATTAATTGAAGTTTCTATTTTATGAAGAAATTCATAATAGAAAGCAATCCAAGAGGTAAGTTATGAAGTTATATTGCATTTTCAGAAATTGAGTAAGTATATATATGCGATTATGAACAATTGTTCTGTTAATTGGGCTATGAATTAGAAGGAGATTAGTTGTTGTTGTGCGTAGTAATAAGGAAGGAAAACTTGGCTTAAATCAAGTATCAACATATATGAACTCTATTTTTAAAAGTGTTGCACTTAGTATGTTTGATGAAATGGTTCTTAGGGACTTTAAAGCTTAAAATAGAGAATTGCTCTATGTTATAAGCAAGATGACATATAAGTATGTTATATAAAGTAGTATATCTAAGCCAAATGATGTTTAAAACATGTTTTGGAATGAATGTTTAGTTATGGATTAGTTGAAAAACTGCCTCGACAGAGTAGTTTTGAAGTCTTGTTAGACATGTCTAAGACAGTCGGATTGGCAGGGTTATATTTTTAAAAAATAATATGTCATACCAACTATATAACATATCAAAAGTTAGTTTCAATCAGACACAAGGTTTGTGAGTTATAAAATCTCAAAACTAGCAGGTTGGCATTATGGACTGCAGCTAGCAGAATTGAGCAGTAGGTTGTGGCGTGGATATACATGTTATTCCAAAAATTGAGAATACTTACTTTCAACAATTGTCTAATTTTTATTATATATTAGGTATTATTTTATCAGACCAACACATGTTTCAGAATAGGTTTTTTGGTTGACATAGATCAACAAGGCATAAAACTATCCTAGTCTAAATGTTATGGGATTTACATGATCCAAGCAACTATGCATATCTAAACTCCATTAGGCGTCAAATTTATCATGCCGAATGAGTTATTTCATTTCTATGTTTCTTTTATGATTTTTCTTATATCTTCTTAATTCCTTTAGAGTTGCATGCGGATGACATTGTAGACATTGAAATATTAGCTTTATCTACATTGCTGTTTCTTTTTTTGCAAAACAAAATTACTTTTTAAATATTAAATGAAGACTTCTCTCTTGCTGTATACTTGTAGTTATCTGTTGATGTATTCAGATATTTAAAATCTGAATGTCAAATCATGTCGTCGTTGCATCTTTCTTTCCACAAGTTAATTAATCAATTTCAGGCTTCCATCAGTCTGTGTGTGATAATAGATCTAATGCATTGATGTGTTTTTGTTTCCTCGTCTCATTTGCAATTAACAATAGTAATTCTCATATATACTTTTTATTTCTATATATGAACATCAATATTTTTTAATAACAGTATGGCAACCGTCTCATCGAAATATATTCGACAATGGTAGTATTATCATATTTGTACTGGACAATGATCTAAGGTACCTGGCTAGTGCTTTGATACTTGCAGGGCCATCACCTAAACTTGGTAGGGTGAATTGACTACTGCAATTAGGTCTTGGATAATTTTTTTAACAGGAAGCTTAAGACCGTGGCTCTTATCAATCCTATATTAATTCCATACGTCTTCTGATTCTCAGCCATCCATCTTATGCAATGCATCATCATATTCTTATTAAATTATCCTTCCATTGGATTTTTGAAGCAGCTTGTTTGATGCATCAATCAACTTATATTAATTGGTGTACTTGGATGTCAGGTCCACTATGAATTGAGGAAGTGGCTTAATGTCAATGTTGGGGCTGAAGTTGCTGAATCCACCAGAATCATATATGGAGGTATCTTCATTCCTCCCTCTCTCCAAGATGTTCTTGTTACCACCCCCTTTCTGTTATCCTTTGAATACTTTAAAAATCCTGACATAATCTCTCTCTCTCTCTCACACACACACTAATGTTATCATTGTCCTCAAATACCAATTCTCAAGCTCCGTCAACAGAGGAAACTGCAAAGAATTGGCAGCACAGGCAGATGTAGATGGATTTTTGGTTGGTGGAGCTTCATTAAAGGTGCTATATTCTTATCCTTCTAAGTTGTTTGTTAAAGCAAATGTTTTTTATACTTGCTTCAGCTTTTCAAGTAGTCATGGCTGACCTCACTTGCATCCTTTTCTTGTAAATCAGCCGGAGTTCATTGACATCATCAAGTCTACAACCGTGAAAAGTGCTTAACCTTGACATCAGCTACTTCTCTTATGTAGTTATGTGGTTCATGTACTTGGTGCTGAGGATGTTTTTGTTTTGGTCGGTGTTTTTTTATAATAGTTTATGTTTTCTACTATGACATAAATGATACCGGTGGTTATTTTTATGGGGTTGTATTCTTATGGGTGAACTGCATCTTTTTTTTTTTTTTTGGTTATCTACAACATTTAAAAAACGTTGTCTGATATACTAAACAATAACATTTTTATCCAAAAAACGTTGTGGAATCATACCTTCTACAACGTTTTTAAGCATCTGCTAATTTTTGAAAAACAAATCTACAACGTTTTAAAAAAAAAAAACGTGTATGGTGTTTAACTACAACGTTTTAAAAACGTTGTGTAAGGGTGTCAAATAGACAACACCTTTAACCACGATGTTTTTCTGACAGAAATCACAACGTTTTTTTCGCGTTGTCTATTTACTGTTTTGTAGTAGTGATAGACTATGTCTATAAGATGAAAAGTGTAAATAAAATCATAATATAATATGATTAAAGAGAAGAATAAGAAGATCGTAGTATAAAACGATCATGAGTATAAGGAGAAATGATTTCGAAATAAGATCACGATGTGATCAGATTAAATTGTTGAATAACATATGATATGTTAAGTGATTGGTATGATATAGCTTGACGCTATAAAGAGAAGGTGCTATGAAATGGTACAATGTAAACTCAGAAAGGAGTGGTAAATGTTAAGATACGAAATAATGAAAATTTGTATTAAGAAAAGAGAAAGTAAGAATGATGAGGAATTTCAATTGAGGACTCATGTCAGCAGCTGAATTGTATGATTTCTTGTATGAGCGGGGAATTTGTACTTGGTTTTATAATCACTTAGCTTCCTGGTCGATATAGCGGTTAGGTTGACCAATTTCTTGTATGGGCGGGGAATTGTTCGCTTAGCTTACTATGTTGATTAATACCCGGGTTTGGATTGACAACCACTTAGCTTCTTACATTGATAATCTTTGGAACCTGATGTCGCGCTATTTGCTATATGCATGTTAATAAGGTGATTCTTTTCTCATGTGTATAACGAATAGTTAGAGAATATAAGGGTAGTTGAAAGTTCTTAAAACTCATACTTATGGTAAGTTTATGACTCATAATCATATGGTATATTTTGAACCCCTCAGCGAATGGACGCCAAACGTCTGTCTAGGACAAGTTCTTAAACCCATATGATTGTGGCAAGTTCATGAACTCATATTGCGTGGTAAGTTTGATGAACTGGGATATAACTAAGTGTGAATGGAGAATTCAGGATGATAGAAATAGATAAAATTATTAAGCAATGGATCAGTAGAGAAATTGAAGTTGATGGTGGAAGCATAGGTATTCCAAATCTTCTAGCTATGCTAGACTTCGAAGTTTTTGACATCAAGCTAAATTCGCACTGATGTGCCTTTCAAAATAAAATGAATTTTTGTTATCCTCAACACATGGTGACAAGTGTGTAGGTGTGGACTTCGGACCACTAACACATCGTTACCTGTTGTGGCATGATGACACCAAAGATGATTTTTAAAGGTTTTTGAACGATTTAAAGAAGAGTCTATGCTAATTAATTTGGCTAGACGAAAATGATTTGAACTATCAAAATGTATTTTTATATCATTAATGCATCATGTAACCTGGTGCAAAGATGATAAAAATGATGGAGTTATCAATGCAGAATTACTTAGTGTTGGATGTGATCTAAAGATCGTCAGCCCACTACAGTATGATGTAGTATGACAAAGTCACAGTATGACAGAATCCTCAAATGGACTATAAATACAGTACGATATCATGACGTCATAAAATGATTTTAAGAATTTTAAAGGTAAATTATTGCCAACTGAATTTGGCTAGAAATGTTTCGATTAAAATTCAAATTATTGATATGCGTCTAAGCTATTTGATTCAGCTAGACAAGTGTTTATAAAATTCAAAGTATTCTTTGAAAGCTTATGCTGAACCAAATTATTTTGGTGCGGAATCTTATGATAAGTCTGAGGTGAACAACCCTAAAAATGGGGATATACTAATTGGATAAAATACTCCAATCTAAGAACGCATATAGTCGTTTTGATTACTAAGGTACAACAGACTAATCATCTAAAGCACCCTCATCGGTAGTTTACCTTCTTTGTGATTGTAAACATACCAAATATAAAATATTTCAGAGGTAGAGTACCTTTCTTTCTTAATTGAAAGAGGTAGCAGGTAGAAATACCCTAAACCTCAAAGTTCATGATTTTATGATCCCTCAAACAGATATGAAAAATTTTAAACTCTTTAGAGTAATGTTGTGGTAGTATGTGATGATGAATATGAAATAGTGTGAACTCGTTGCGTACGAGTAGAATCTGAGATGATTTAATAAAGGTTATTATGACAACCTAGTTTTGGTGAATGTTTAGAAGATGTAAACTCCTAGCGAGTAGTTATGGTGAAATGTGATAATAGATGAGAAATCCTCAAAGGAGGAAGTTGTAAAGGTTAAGTTAAAAACCTAGTTTTGATAAAGAGAATAAGCAAAGATTAGTATGCTTTAATTTCGGGGACAAAATTCTTAGAAGAAGGGGTGAATGTGACAACCCGAGAATTCAGATAATTATTAAATTCTAAAATGATGGATTAAAGGTTATAAGATGAGCCTAGACAGAAAATAAGTGTATGGATTTGACGTTTCTGTGAAGGAATTTTAAGGATTTCAAATTTTTTTGGAGAAGAAATTGAATGATTTGATAGACTATAAGTGATAGTCTGATAATGAGGTTTATGTTAGTGTATAAGTTCCTAAGAATATGTGTATGTGGTGAATATATTAATATATTTACTTCAGTTAAATAAATTGTGAAGACAATTTATAGAAAGTACAGAAAATAATTGGATATATGGTATTATGTTATATGGTTAATGGTATAATATTTAATATTATACCAAATGATGTAAAGTAAAAATATGAGAGGAGATCCAATATTCAAATATGTATATTGGTATCAAAGCAATTAGTAAATTGAATTCATATTTGAATAAATGATTGAATATATTAAATTATATATTTAATATATAAATAAATTGTTTGAAAACAATTTATGGAGAGGAGGAGGAAATTAATTTAATTATACAATATAAATTGTATAACTTAAATAAGTTATTTAAATTAAGTATGAGAATTAAATGACCTAAATGGATATTGTTATTTAGTGGTCCTAGTATTTATATATATACTAGTGTCCTAATCTAAGAGAATTGTGGAGCATGTCACAATTTATTTAATGATTATGTGAATTATGTATATGATTAAATAAATATACATTATATAATGTGAATACATTTATTTTGTATATAAAAGTGAAATAAGAATTAAGTTATGTAACTTAATATATATATTAGGTGTATTAATTAAATAACCTAAGAGGTTATAATATAGTAGAATATTAGTATTTATAATATATACTAATTTTAAGAGATTTATTTTATACATCTCGGTTAATTAATTTTATAACCTAATTATAGCAAGTCTAATTGGGTTAAGGAAATAAATGTGCATGAGTAAGGATTTAAGTTATAATTGAGGAAATGAAAACCCTAATTAAATAATTAGGGAATGATAATATTAAGAGTGTTGGACTATATAAATTTCATATGGCCCAAACATGTTAAGTAGAAAACCCAAAAGAATTAAAGGAGTGGCTCAACTTTTAGCCCAAGAGTTGGCCCAATCAATAATTTAAAGAGCCCAAAATTTGATACAAGTAAAGGGGGACATCTTTGGAAAAGAAAAGGCAAATGAGGGACATTTTTGGACAAAGAAAATTAAACCAAACTTGGTAGATATTAGGCCACATGGACGGATGGTGTAGAGAAGAAAAGGAGGGGGAGGGGGAGGGGGAGGGGGAGGTGGGGGGGGGGGGGGGAATAATGTGGTTCAATTTCTTTAGTTGGTAAACAACTCCCACCTACTCCTTCCATGTGTTATTTTGTTATTTGGCCAACACTTTGGCATTTCTTCCAAGCAATCTTTTGGTGGTGTAATGAGAGAAAGAGTGAGAATTAGTGGGAGAAATTGAGAGCCACATGGACGGATGGCATGGAGGAGAAAAAAGAAGTGGAGCATGTGATCAAGTTTACTAAAATAAAACTATATTAATTTTATCTTTCATCTCCTTCATCTAGCTAACACTAAGAAATAACCAATTAGAGGGAGAAAGAAGAGAGGCAAATTCGGCAACCTTGAGATGTAGAAGGGAGGAAGTTTTGATCTTCAAATCAACACACTTCATCTCTTACTTAACAAGGAGAAGGAAATCAAGCAAAGGTATAAAACTCTACCTATAAGCTAGTTATTCCTTCTAGTTAATTTGTTTTGATGAATTAAGAAACTATGTTTCTAAACTTAAAAACCATGAATATACTTGTTAATGAGTGTTTCATGTTTAGATTTACCCATATTGTGTGTTGTTTTAGTTGGAAATCAAAAGTAAAGAAAAATGATTTTTCTAGTTTATAAGCCCTAAAATTTCTATGTACTTTGGATTTCCACCGTTTTTGATCTACACATTCATTTTATGATCAGTCAAAGATGGGTTCTTGATATGTAAGTTATGTACTAAAACCAAGTGGTAGCACTTAAAAATGTTGAGTATACAGTCCGTAGTGACTGATTTAGCAAAAACTGTTTTATGTCTTTTAAGGAAAAACTGACTATTGTTGGACAGTCAAGAGTAGAGGCAGTTTAGTCATTTTTCGGACATTTAAAAATTCTGGAAAACATTGGGAGGATACTATTATAAGTTATCTAACATCTCCAAGTGGAATCACTGAAAAAGAAGTTGTACATTTCCGTATGGAATATTTTCAACAAAGTACGAAAAACATAATTTTCCAATTTTACTACTGCCATTGTTTTTGCAAGGGCTGGTTCGGCCACTTAAATTGTGAAATAAATTTTGGCCATTTGGGATATGAAAATATATGGTATGAAGTACCTCCTGTTCAAAAATAAGCTCATTCCGACTTAAAATGACCAAGTTATGACCATTTTAAAATCTGTGATTTTTGGACGAAAATCGCTATAACCAGAGTTCTATAACTCTGATGGCCTCGAAATTTAAACTGGAACGTCACGTTAACACGTGTAAGATTGTGTCAAAATATGGGAATTTCTTGAGTTAAGCGTGATGGGTCTAATTTCTTAAGCTATACACTAAAAATGATTTTTGAAAAATACCAAAGAGAGTTGATTTTTTTTGAAAAAATACTTTTTGTGTATGAAATACATGTATATAAGCATGGCCATAAAATAGAAAAGTAATAAGTTAATTTGGTATTTTCGTTAAGGAGATATGGAATCCAGCTTGCTGGATTGGAAAATTTGATGAATCCGACTTATTTGGATTGAAAAAAGCTTCTTGAATTGAAGGATTTAGAATCCACTTTATTTGGATTAATGGATAGTGAATCCGGGCTTCTTTGGATTGCAATCTAGTTGCTAGATTTGGAATCCGATTAATTTGGATTGCGATTTAAATTCTTTGGATTTATAATCCGATCTCTTTGGATTGGCAATTTGGTTGTTAGATTTAGAATCCAGGCAGCTGGATTAGTATTTAACTTATTAGATGTTAAAGAATAACTTATGAAATGAAAAAACGAGTGTTAAATCATAATAAATTTGATATAGTGATTAAAGAATTATCAAAGGATGATAATAATACTGATGTGTTAAAATGTTATCTAATATTTGATTAAGTGTTAGATAATCTATGGATAAAGTAATTGTATTATGAGCTAACAGATTTGTTATGCTAATTGAAAGATCAATCTTATAATTGATAGGTCTTTCATAAGAGATTACATTATATTTCTTAGCGGTAATCAGCAGTTTAGGCAAGTTTCTTAACTTAACTAGAGTTGTATGTTCAAAGCATGTTAGTGAATAATTGTTGTTGATTATTCACGTCTATACTGATTATTGATTCTCACGTTGTGCATGTTGTAAATGTTAATCAGGTATGAAAGGCTGATCACCTTCATTACCATTTGGTTCAGTTAATCTGTTCATTTTTATGCTTGACCATTCATTTTTATTGACTTGGTCGTTCAGCTAAGAAAATTTGTTCATGCTCTTTCACAATGTTTATATTGTTGACAGTTAGCTAGCTTATTGTTCAATTCTTTCAATCATGATATATCCTCAAATAAATTTAAACTTGCTGGGAAAATTTATTGCTCACCCTTGCTATATAATGATAAAATTTTTAGATTTAGAGGAAAGCTCGAGTAAAGACAGAAGTAAAGGCAAAGTGCAAGACTAAATTATGGTGTAGTTAGATTTAGTAAATCTTCTGACGAAAATAGTATTGTAAACATTTAAGATATTGAATGTATGTATTAAGTTAAGGTTGTAGACATTGGGAATGATGTGTAAAAGTTTAATGTATAAAAAATTTATGTTTATATCTTCCGCAATAAATATAGAATTAGTATACCAGATTCGTGGTAAAAAGTACCCGAATTTGGGGATGCTACAGCTCATGGGTGTTCCCAGTGCAATGTGTACCGAAATAGGGTGGCATGACCGTAGTGACTAATGAGAATAATGAGTTGATTCCAACATGAACAGTGACAGGGTGGAGAGTCTGCATGGACTACCGCAAACTCAACAAAGCTACAAAGAAAGAACATTTTCCACTCCCATTCATTGATCAGATGTTGGACAAATTACCAGGTCATGAGTACTATTGCCTTCTGGACGGATATTTGGGCTATAATCAAATTATGATAGCTCCAGAAGACTAGGAAAAGACAACCTTCACATGTCCTTACGGCACGTTCGCTTTCAGAAGGATGTCCTTCGCGTTGTGCAATGCTCCAGCCACCTTTCAGAGATGCATGATGGCTATATTTTCAGATATGGTGGAGCAGAATGTAGAAGTATTTATGGATGACTTCTCAGTCTTCGAGGACTCGTTTGATCTATGCCTTGAGAATTTTGTGATGGTTTTGAAGAGGTGTGTTGAAACAAATTTAGTGCTGAACTGGGAAAAGTATCATTTTATGGTACAAGAAGGAATCATACTGGGACACAAAGTGTCGATTAAGGGACTCAAGGTGGATAGGGCGAAGCTAGAAACTATTGAGAAATTGCCACCACCTACTTTAGTAAAAGGTGTTCGCAGCTTTCTGGGACATGCAGGTTTCTATCGCAGATTCATCAAGGACTTCTCCAAGATAACTAAACCACTATGCAGTTTATTGGAGAAGGATGCGCAGTTTAACTTTGATGAGGCTTGCGTGTCAGCATTGATCACCTAAAAGGGAAATTAGCATCAACACCAATTATTACTGCACTAGATTGGAATTTGCCATTTGAACTGATGTGTGATGCCAGTGATTATGCCGTAGGGGCTGCTTTGGGGTAGAGAAAAGAGAAGATGTTTCATGTGATTTATTATGCCAGCAATACCCTTACAGATGCACAGTTGAACTACACCACCACATAGAAAGAGTTATTGGCAGTGGTGTACGCCTTTGATAAATTTCGAGCATATCTGATTGGCACAAAGGTGATATTGTATACGGATCACGCGACAATTTTACATTTAGTGGCAAAGAAGGATGCACAACCCCGGTTGATCAGATGGATTTTATTATTGCAGGAATTTGATTTAGAGATCAAGGACAGAAAGGGCACTGAAAACCAAGTGGCGAACCACTTATCTCGACTTAAGAATCTGGAAAGGGAGGCAAACGACAAGGTTTTAATCAATGAATCCTTTCCAGATGAGCAGTTGTTTGTGGTGAAAGGGGAAGTGCCATGGTTTGCAGACTACGCGAACTATTTGGTGAGTAAGATGGTACCTTCTAACTTGGTGGGTTATCAAAAGAAGAAATTCCTATATGATGTCAAATGGTACATATGGGATGAGCCTTATTTGTTTAAACAATATGCTGATCAAATGATAAGACGGTGTATCCGGTATAGCGAGACCGAGGGAATTTTGTAGGATTGTCATTCTTCGGTGTATGGTGGTCACTATGGTGGAGAGCGAACATCAGCTAGAGTGTTACAAGCAGGATTCTACTCGTCGACAATTTTCAAGGATGCCTACAGTTTCGTACAGCGGTGTGATAGATGTCAGAGAGTGGGAAACATCTCAAAAAGAAATGAAATGCCATTGAATACTATCCTCGAAGTAGAAATTTTTGATGTGTGAGGGATTGATTTTATGGGACCTTTTGTTTCTTCCTGCGGAAATCTCTACATCTTGCTAGCAGTGGATTATGTCTCAAAATGGGTAGAAGTGGCAGCTCTTCCGACAAATGATGCCAATGTAGTCCTCAGGTTTTTACACAGGAGTATTTTCACTAGGTTTGGGACTCCATGGGCCATCATCAGTGACGAAGGAAGTCATTTCTGCAACAGGCAGTTTACAGCTTTGTTGGCTAAGTATGGGGTGAACCATCGCATTGCGACAGCTTATCACCCACAAACGAATGGCCAAGCTGAAGTGTCGAATCGAGAAATAAAAAGAATCCTTGAAAAGGTTGTGAATCCCACGAGGAAGGATTGGTCGTTAAAGTTGGATGGTGCAATATGGGCCTATAGGACTGCATACAAAACTCTGTTGGGCATGTCCCCTTTTTAGCTTGTGTATGGAAAAGCTTGTCATCTTCCTATGGAGCTAGAGCATAAGGCATATTGGGCGATTCGGAAGCTCAATTTTGATTTGAAAGCTGCAGGAGAGAAACGCTTACTCCAACTCAACGAGTTGGATGAATTTAGATTACAGGCATATGAGAATTCAAAGCTATACAAGGAGAATGTGAAGAAATGGCATGATCGAAAGATAATTGATAGAACATTTGAACCGGGACAAAGGGTTTTGCTTTATAACTACAGACTTAAACTTTTTCCTGGGAAGCTGAAATTGAGATGGTCAGGACCATTTACAGTAAAGACTGTATTCCCACATGGTGCAATTGAAGTATTTGACAATTTTCCGGACAAACCTTTTAAAGTAAATTGGCAGCGATTGAAGCATTATTTTGGTGGCGAGGTGGACAGACAGAAAATCACCTCAATTCTCTCTTCAACATGAGATTCAGAAACAGTCAAGCTAATTAACTATAACTTAGCGCTTGATGGGAGGCAACGCATTATTTATATCTCTAATCTTTATTTATTAAGTTTAGGTTTCTGTAGTTAGCTATCTTTATTTCATTTTTGATAGATGTATGCTTTACATAATTGAGTATGTAGCTGAATTTGCATTAAGAGGTGTTTGAAATGGTATAGAGTTTATTGGGTCAGTCATGCTTGCTCAGTCATTCAATCATTCATGCTTTAACATGTGCATTACTGTCTCTGTAGGTAATGTAGACTGAAGTCATCACTGGTTTGCAGGCTGGAAGTGAAATTATTCAGTACAGGTACCAAGGTCACGCGACCGCACCATGAATATAGCACAAGAGGCCATGCATCACCGTTATACCTACCAGCCCAAAATGCCACTCACTCATGCGCCGCCCCATGCCCATTAAAGAAGACCATGGCCACATGCGACAAATTCCAAGAATGGACAATGTTTTAAGTTTTAAAAGACGTATACTCCCACTTGGCTTATATTAGTTACAACGTATTCTTTTGCTCTCCTCAACAAACACGTCTCCCCACCTCTCGGCAGTTACAAATTGAGCCAAACTATCATCTCCACTACGTGATTGTTGATTCAGTATTTACACCCACGATTACACACAAGTTTCATAAGTGAAGTATAAATCTAGGGTTTCTGCTTGGGTTGTGCAGCAATGAGTTTGGGGGTACTCTCATCAGCAGCTCTTAATCATATTTAAGGAACGCATCTGTATTCTCTCTATCATCTTCACATGGGTCCAAAAAGAGCACGCTGTATTTCCATCTCTTCCTCTGATTCCTCGTCCTCTAGTAACCAAGAAAAGGATGACGTGAACCACACGAAATTTATCAGTTGGGAGGCACAAGTAGAATATTATCGAATCGTGGACAAATCGTTCGTGAAGGAACGGGGATTTAAGCCTGACAAGCAAGATGGCCAACTGTGGAATATGATCCGAGAAAAAGGGTGGGTTGGTTTGGCTGCAACTCCTATGCCTATTCCCATGGGGGTTGTTTGAGAGTTCTACGCGAATGCTAAGGACATAAAGGGAGGAATAACGCTGGTTCGAGGAGTGCAAGTGGATTTTTGACCTCCAGCGATCCGAGCAACTTTCAGAATCAATGACGCACCACCGACTGGGTCTGCTAATTGGGTCGGAGGTGCGCATCTAGAAACATATTTGAACTTAGTAATTGCTGAATTGTGCATTCCAAGAACAAAGTTAAATTATAAGGTCGGAACGAATGAGCCTAAAACTTTCCCAGCGTCCGCCTTGAATCGATATGCAAAAGCATGGAATCGATTTATTTGTGCCAAGTTAGTTCCGTCATCTCACCAGCATGAAATAACCACTGAGCGGGCTATCATTTTGTGGGGCATCATCAAAGGCAAGTACATTGACGTAAGCAACCTAATTCATCAAAACATGCTGTGTTATTTATGGGGGAGCACTACAGGGGGTATTCCACATGCATCTATGGTAGCCATGCTTTGTGTTCAACAAGGAGTCCAGTGGGATAACGAGCAGATGCAGAAACCGAGCCAAGACATCACACATGCAACTATTGCTAAGTTCAAAGATTGGACAGGAGGTGAACCGCATCCAAGAGGATTAGGTTTTATTATCCAGCCCACTTTCCCAGAGCCACCACAGCAGCCCTCTCAGACAGATGATGCAGGCCCGTCAACCCAAGTTCCCTTTGCTACTGGTGATCGACAGCTCCGAAGGTTAGAGCGAAAAGTCGACGCCATGTACAATAATGTTTCAGCGTTTACAACGGGGTTGACGAGGTCATTGGCAGAAGCTTTTGCATAGCAGGGGACAATGCTTGAGTGGCCTCAGTTTGGGACAGCTGTGCCATATCCACCACCAGATTCACCACCCGCAGAGGGTGGTGCGGCTGATCATTAGGGGAGTTTTCTGTAACCCTTTACCTTCATTCACTGGGACATTGAATATTATAAGTTTGGAGGTATTGGGGTAGTAGTATAGTTGCGCGTAGTATCTGCATGAATTAGTTTAGTATTTGCATTTAGTATTTGCATGTTTAGTTGCATATAGTAGTTTCTTGTCAAAATTTTTATTTATTATGTGTGTATGTTTAGTTTGCATGTCTCACAGTTCTAGCTTGATAGAAATTTTGACTAGCCGATGATGATAATATATTTTGAAGATTTTTGAGTATTTTGGGATAACATGAGCTGAGATATAATGTTTTACACAATGCAATTCGTAATGCTGTTTAAATGCTTTTGGTTTGCACGGACGTGTTAACAAACACTTGTAGGTATAAGAATTATGTGTTGCATTGCTCGATAGAAAATGTATTTGTAAAAAGAGGAATATGTGGAAAGTGAATTTAGACTGTATAAAACATTGATATTCAAACTTTGGGAAAACATGGGTATGCTATGTATAAAAAAAATCAAATAGAAATAACATGGCTAGTCTTATTTCGGGGCCCTAGCTACTTGAGTAAGTACACCCGTAGGGGTGTCTTAACACCTAGCGCCTTAAGGTCTCTCATGGTCTGGGAGTCGTTGGTTGAAAGCTCGCTAAGGGGTAGCAGTGTTTGCCTAATGGAATGAGTCATTCCACAGTCATATGAAAAAAAAGAAAAGAAAAAGAAAAGAAAAATAGAAATAAACACCGCGGGAAAGTACAAAAATCGCCCTCGTGAGTAGCAATAAGCAGTTAAGCCCATTGTTGAACCTTAGTTTATTTTAATATGTTGGAACAATCTTTGTTGCATAAATACACATGAGTCTTGATTTAGACTGTAATTTTCTGTTTTGAGCAATTTAGCATGTGTATTCTTTGCTTAAATCAAGTTTTGGTGAACACAACACACATTCACAGCATCTCTATAGCATTTATGAATTATCTCAGTGTATGACATTATGCCTATAGTTTGGTTTGAATTTATATTCTTGAATCTGGAAAAATTTGCTAAGGCATTTTGGACTGAAATTCTTAAATAGCTGGAACAATGTGAGACTAGTTTGCATCATGATGTAGTTACATAGCATGTAGTTGCATTTTCATTGTTTATTAGTATGCATTGCTTGAGGGCAAGCAACAGTTCAAGTTTGGGGGTATTTGATTAGCGGGTTTTACACCTACTTATCAGATATCAATTCACGTGAACTACGCTTATCTTAAGTACATTTTAGTGTGTTTTTAGTTGCATTTTGTTTATTTTGCATTGCATGTACTTAGAACTCCCTTTGGTGTAAAAGTGCAAGATATGGCATAATTTGGTGGTATTAGATGGCATGAGGCTATGGATGGATGGTGTGAGGATCAAGTGGAGCAAGGAGACTAAGCATGGATGACAAAGAAGAATGAAAGCGACATGATGAAGCGATGTTGACTAAGCAGTCAGAGTGCAGATGTAGGTTAGCGCATGCCGCCATGTGACATTATCTTTCGGACGCTACATACGCTGAGCACCAATTTGGACCAGATTCTTTAGACGCGCGTGCCAGCGAGGATTCTGAAGGAATGGGGTAGCGCGATATCGATCTTCTTGAGCTATTTTATTTTATTTTTAATTTTAAGGGTTGTGATCGATTTAAAAACAATTCTGACTGGTGTCAGATGGATCATTCAGTAGTTTTATGTGTTTTTCATATTTCGTAACTAGGGTTTACATTTGGAGAGTATTCCAACGTGAAACCAATCATAGATTTCGTATTTTCTACTCTTGCTTTAGATTTCAGTAATTGTGGATGCTTTACATTAGTTTTGCTGGATATTATTGAGGACGTGCACGTTACGTTGAGTTTGTAATAAGCAATTGGGTTTGATCGATTCTTTTTTTCTCTTTCAATTACTTGTTTATTATCCATGTGTAGTGTTGATCCCATAATGGCTTATGGTTCAGTCATGAACTAAACTCCATTATGGGATTCTAACGGATTTTAATATGTAGTTTAATTGATTACTTGAGTGCTGGACTGTTTTACATATCGTAAGAATTTCTATCATGGTTGTTTTGCATGCATGAATGATTGATCACCATTCGTTTTCAATACTTGTATGGAGTTGAAAAATAACATGCGAGTATGGATTGTAATCATGATAGCATACGTATATAGGGCTGTTTTGCATAGCTTTGTATTTCGTGAACCAGATAGACATATACTGTTTCACCGTATGAGTTAAAGTAAGGGCTTGTGCTTAAATTCAATATGATTGCAATTTCGCATAGACATATATTGATTTTGGTTATATTGATGATTACACGGTGTCTATCGCATGTGGATACTGGGTAAGTAGGTCATAGTACATTGAAAAATGGCTATGTCTATATTAGTGCTCTTGGCTACTTTTATGTGATACGTGAACAATCTTGCATGATGGTGGTAATTAGATGAAGTATTAAATAAAGTTAGGATCCCATTATCTCCAGATTTGATTCATTACTTTATTATTCTTGATTTAGTCGTTATTTGCACTTAGAGTAATTCACAATTATAATCATTAGTTTAAGCATATAAAATATAGTGATTTAATTGATGCATAGTGGTTTAAATTAGACAACTTTCCCTGTGGATCGATACTCGACTTACTCTGTATTACTTGTTGACGCATGTATACTTGCATGTGTTAGAGCTCTTTTGTGAGAACTAAAAAGTCACCAACAGATACATCTCGGGATAATCGTCATGATCGCTCCCTAGATTGACCATGGGTTCGTCTTCTCCCAACTTCTCAACTGATTTTCTTTGTATTGGCACCTTGGCTTCTGGCATTGGTGCAACAGCTGCTAGCATCTCCGCACTCATTTGATCTTCTCCAGACATCCTACAATCAGTTTAAATAACTTGATTAATACTTCCTTAGTACAAACTTCTCACACTATGTGTCCACTTATATCATTATTGATGCACTTCGGCAATCCCTCACTTAGAACTCTAAATGAGTTTTCTCTATCTCGCGTATGGTTATAATCCTAGAGTTTTCCCCCACCCCACTTAAGGTTTATAACCTACAGCTTTGATACCAATATATGACACCCCCAAATCTGGGTTACCTGACCCCTCGAGTTTGGTGTTCACGAACCACAATATAATAACATCTAACTACCGATTTAAATATAAATAGGAATACATAACTTATTAATATAAGTTGTTAATACATAAGTCCCAGGTTCTCTAACCTTAACATTACAAACATACCCCTTATATATACAAAAAGGGTTTACAAATACAATATATTCATAATGTTTATAAAAACTAATCCAGCAGTTTGCCTTTGCCTTTGCTCTTCTTCAACCCGCTAACCTCTTCGTTCCTAGCTAAAATATTTTATTTAGCAAGGGTAAGCAACAAGTTTGCCCCGCAAGTAAAGACATACAATAAAGGTATAGAAATCAATATCAAGTCTTCTCACATTCTCCGCAATAATAATCTGGTAATGAAAGAGTACAACGCTTTCAAGGTTTTCTACGATATTCAAATGAATAATCAAGAATTAATTCTACAAAATAGCAAAGTGGAATGTTTTCCAGATTTATGCTGAGTGATCAAACAAGATCTAGAACTTCTCTTCTCGGGTATCTATCAAAGATTTACTTTGATACATACGCAGGTGTATCAGATAACCATAAAGATTAAATCATACCCCTGTGCAAGTTCTTAAAGTCGGCCAACTCCTTGTACCCTATATTATGCATAATACTTAACAGTGTGCAATGACTCAATATACGACCTAAAATGTTCCCTGTATATAAAAGGTTATTCTTCTCAATCTTTGAATCAGAATTTGATTTAACAACGAAATGCAATGATTTCAATATCTAATCACTTCTCTTTCTAAACCTATCAAGTTTTCTTTTTTTGATCTAGCCGATACAACTGGCATTGATCTATCAATAATAATTAAATTATCTTCTCTTCTCTTCTCGAACCTATCAAGTTCTAACAAATGTTTGTCTAACCAGAATAATTAGCTAAGACATTTCTAAACATAATTCGACAATAAACAGAAATTATCTGTATTGTCAATATTAGTTTCTACGAATTTAAATATCCAACAACATTTATTCTACGAATATATTTTCAGAATCAGTAATTCAGTTTGAATTTTTAAATATCCACTAACTGTGAATAATCAACAATAAATCCCTGGACATGGTATAATTAGCAATAATTAACCACTATAATAATTGAACAATATTAACTCAAGGTTGAGTTAGGAAACTTGCCTTCTCCACTGATTACTGCTACACAATATAATTAACTGCGTTCGTAAGACCTATAATCAACAATGTCGGTCTCACAATTAACACAATCATTTATAACACGTAACACTGTATTCTACAGTCAAACTTTTCCTAGGCACATTATCACATAATCACATCAGTATTTATAACCTATATAAACACTTAACAAGTCTAATTATTTCGGTCTCGTTGGACTTCGGTCCATTCTCAGTATTCTAGTCATATTATCCGATAATTTACACATTGATTGTCAATTTAATCTTGGTCTCTAAGCTTCAATATTATTTTAGATAAGTCAAATATCGTTTATAATATTTTTTGGAAACTTTTAATAAATTATAAACAATTATTATAATTTATAATAATTTTTCAAACACAAATCATTTTTAAATGATTTAATTATCAAATAATTTTATCATTATTAATATTTAATAATATAAAATATTAATAACATACTTGTCAAAATATTAAAGTTATTATTAATAACTTAAAATATTTTAAAATTATTAATATTCTACTTAAGAGATTTTAAAATAATTCAAATCATTTTAAATCATCACCATTAATATTTAAATATTAATGAAATTATTATCAAAATATTAAAAGTCATTAATTATAACTTCAAATATTTTTCTTATTTTTAAATCAATAAAATCATTTTAATTCATTTATTTAATATAATAATTAAATAAATCTAATATCATTAATATTAATTGTTTTTAATGAAAATTCTCCAAAAATATTGAAAATAATATTTTATAATTCAAAATATTTTCTAACACTTTATTCTTATTTAAAATGATTTTTAAATCAATAAAATCATTTTATCTTATTTAATTAATTTAATAATTAAATTAATCTAATATCATTAATATTTATTTATTAATGAAAATTCTCCTAAAATATTAAAAGTTGTATTTTATAACTCAAAATATTTTTAAATACATTATTCTTATTTGATATGATTTTTCATAATATTAAATCATTTTTCTCTAATTTATTTAATACACTAATTAAATAAATTAAATACCTTTAATATTTAAATAATTATAAATATTAATGAAAAATGTCCCAAATAATTAAAAATTATTTTTCAGAATTTAAAATAATTTTTAAAACCATTTTTGTAATTTTTATAATTTATTTTCTATTTTTAAGTAATTTCTGGAAATTCAAAAAATAATTATATTAAAAACCATCGCTATAGGGCTTTAGCGACACAAAGCGTCGCTGTTGGTGTTCTTGAGCTCAAGAACACTGACAGCTTCATGTTTAAGTGTCATCGTTTGACCACGATTGATTCTCTGTGTAATGCGTTTCTGGGCTAGTTTGAACCGTGATTGTGTAGTGTTTATGTAGCACCACAATTGTAACCAACAATCTGAGCCAAACATCAACACACTTGAAAGATTCATGCCACCAAAGTTACTGTCAGGATGCTCCTGGGTTTTCTGGGTAACCCAGAAACCCAAGCAGTTGCATGTGGTCACTTTCCAGCCAAATTATTTAGGTGTTCTTGTCATGAACTAGGTTGGTTATTCGTTTAGACAGGTAGTACGTATGACAAAGAACAACGACATATCATGATCACAGTCAAACTATAACACAACCACCAGATTTAATCTGGTCAAACCTTGTCAAACGACTTGTGCTGACGGTTTCGGAAATTCGAGAACTTCATACGTGATCAAATGGTCTACACATTGACCACTTACTACACTTAATATATTGACTGTTTGTAAGATCTAAAACCATGGATCGATAGTACACATATCAGACTATAATCTAGATACAAACAAATAATCAAAACAAACATAAAACCTGTCAGATCCGGCCTTCCAAAAAGTTGTCAGACACTGTTTCTTACTTTCTGGGTTACCCAGATTTCAGCCGGTCAAGCTCGGTCAATGGTGTTTGACCATGAATAACTTCAAATCTAGATATCAACTGACTGTGATACCACTTGCAGATTAAAGACAACATACCAGGCTACAAATCCAAAACTTAAAACAACAAAAGTCGTAAACGAGCAATGATTTGTGGCCACTGACATTGCTTGTCAGACCACAAAAAATGTTCAAGAACAGTTTTTGAAAACTTCATTTTTAAAGCACTTTGATGCTATGGATTCATGATAGATCATCATAGATCTTCATAAAACATTTATTAGCAAGATTCTAAACACAAAAACACAAAATTTATCTAAGCATACAGGATCAAATAAGGTTTTAGGGTTTATACCTTCTTGCTAAATCTTTGATCTTAGATCTCCTTATTTGATATTGGTTGATGTAGGGCTGATTCTAGGACTGATATAGTTATAATTTTCAGAGCTTTGGATGGGAGAGAGAGAGTTGGTGAGAACAAAATAAAAAAATGGCAAAGTAAATGAAATTTCTCTCTCTAATTCTCTTATATAATCTTTAGATTCATTGCATGAGCTGATAGCTGGCTGATTTTCTCGGTTTTTACACTCACCCAGTCAATGGAGTAGGTTATCAACCCCAACATTTGCTAGATTTGCAAGTTAGCTATTAAAATATACTAAAAGGGCATTTTGGTCATTAGCAAATAAATTTAATTGCATACTTGGAATTTACACAAATACTTAGGGTTTAACCCTTAGGTTTTAACCCTTAGGGTTTAACCCTATGGTCCTAACCCTTAGGTTTTAAATACTCTAATTCTTGAATTTTCTAATTAGGGTTTAAACATAGAAAATTAAGAATTTGAAAATGTAATTATGGTTTTAAATAGAAATTAATATTTCTAAAGTATAATTAGGGTTTCCTAATTATATTAACACGTACTAATCACTTTAGGCTTGCTAATTAGGATTAGGGTTTCCTAATTAGGATTTTTAATTAGAAAAATTAAAAATTCTAAATTTTAAATTACAATTAGGGTTTCCTAATTAAATTAGGGTTTCCTAATCAAATTAACATTTATTAAACACAGTAAGCTCACTAATTAGGATTAGGGTTTCCTAATTAGGATTTTACGATTCCCGAATATGAAATTAGGGTTTCTCGGCTTTCGATTAGGGTTTCTAACTATGTGTTAGGGTTTCTAATCTTGAGATTAGGGTTTTTAATCTCTTATTAGGACTTATTAATTTCGAACCTTATCCGATCAATTATTGATCAAAAATTCTACACAGTACAAACACGTACTCATTAATATAATTATATTAATTATATTTTATATCGAATCCCTTTCCAAAAATTAGGGTTAGGGTTTCTAAAGCGGTTAAGCACAACTCTACTCTAAATTTATTAGTCAATACACAAATTGACCTTCTCGAGACTCGTATCATAGATACTTGTCACAAATTTGATAATTAATATTAATATTAAAAAAAAAATATTCGTAAAATTTTGATTATTCGAAATCTCGGGTTATCACAATGAGTTTCCTCTTGAGCTCTTGAAAACTCTTCTCACAATCCTCGCTCTAATCGAATTTTGTATCTTTACGAGTCAGCTGAGTTAACAGAGTAGCGATTCTAGAAAATCCTTCCACGAATCTCCGATAATAACCAAATTAAGCCCGTAAAGCTACGTACTTGATCAATCGAGACTTTGGTTACTCCCAACTTTGTATTGCTTCAATTTTCGCCGGGTCGACAGATACTCCATGTTTTGACACCACGTGCCCAAGGAATGCTACTTCCTCAAGCCAGGACTCGCATTTCTTCAGCTTGGCATATAGCTTGTTATCACGAAGCCTTTGCAGTACCATCTTCAAATGGTGCTCATGATCTTCATGGCTTTTGGAATAGAAGAGGATGTCATCAATAAAGACAACAATGAACTGATCGAAATATTCTTTGAACACACGGTTCTTCATATCTATGAAAGCAGCAGGAGCATTAGTCAATCCAAAAGACATGACTAAGAATTAATAATGCCCGTACCGAGTTCTGAAGGCAGTCTTTGGAATATCCTCAGTTTTAATCTTTAGCTGATGATATCCAGAATGAAGATCAATCTTTGAAAAGAATTGTGCTCCTTGCAACTAATCGAACAAGTCATCAATGCGAGGTAGCGGTTACCTATTCTTAATGGTGACATGGTTCAATTCTCGGTAGTCAATATAAAGTCACATACTCCCGTCTTTCTTCTTTACGAATAACACAGGATCACCCCAAGGAGATGTACTAGGACGAATGAAACCGATGTCCAACAACTCCTGTAGTTGGACCTTTAACTCCTGAAGTTCAATAGGAGCCATTCGATATGGAGTTTTAGAAATGGGTTTTGTACCAGGTTTAAGATCAATAAAGAATTCAACTTCACGTTCTGGGGGTAGACTGGGAAGTTCTTCAGGAAATACATCAGGAAATTCACTAACAACAGAAATATTATTCAAATCTGACGTGTTTTTGTTCAAGTTCGTAACATGGGCTAAGAAAGCTTGACATCTATTTTTCAATAAACGAATAACTTTATGGCTTGATATGACAGTGATTGACTTTAATGGTTTGGTTGTTTGAATTCGCATAATAGGTTGGTTAGGAATATGAAAACTAACAACCTTACAAAAACAATCAATTTTTGCATGATGCGTGGTTAACCAATCAATCCCTAAAATTACATCAAATGCAAGAATTTTCAACGAAATAAGATCGGCAGGTAATGTTATGGTTCCAACTTGAATCAATTAAGATTTATAAACAGTAGATGTAATGAAAGCTTCTCCTAACGGAGTCTCAACAGATAAGTCAAGGTCTAATTTCTCCGGAGTCAAGTTTAAACATTGAGCACAAGCAGGAGATATAAAAGAATGGGTAGAACCGGTATCTAATAGTATAAACTTCACAAGAGTATATGATTAGCTTACCCGTGATCACCTCGTTCAGGTTTCTCGCATTTTGGCGACCACGACAAGCGCGCCTCCTTGAACCACCGAGCTTTGTCTGTCGCGATGCGCCTTTGGTGTCGTAGTCCAATTTGGACTTGATTTCGCTACCGGACAAAACTAGGCTATATGACAATTTTTTTCCACAACTGAAACACACCTTGGAAGGCTGTGAACAGTTTGGACTTATGTGTCCCTCCTCTCCGCATCTATAGCATCTAACTGGCGGTCGTTCTCCTCCCCTAGAATTTGTTGGTGGTCCGGTGGTCTTTTCTTTGCTCTTCTTGATGTCTTCTCGTCATTGTTGAATCTCCTCTTTCTGAAATTTCCACTTGACTTACCTCTCCTATTATCATGGCCATGATTACCACCCAAGTGGTTACCGCTTTTGTCTGTATTCTTTCCTCCCCGCTGGTTATCATCGTTCCGATGACTCCTGTCACTGGTATGACCCTGATTGTGGTCCCTCGATTGGGCATACTCAATATCTCGCTCTAATAATGGAGCCCTGTTGACAACATCTGAATATAAAGAAAATTTATGAGATATAAGATATTGCCGAATCTCGGGTTTTAGACCTCTCGGAAACATCCTTGTCATTCGTTCCTCATTCTCGACCAAATGAAGTGTAAACCTAGATAACTCTGCAAACTTCACTTCGTACTGGGACACCGTCATTTTGTTTTGTTCCAGTCTGATAAACTCCACCTCCTTCATATGACGAATACTTTCATGAAAGTACTTGTCATTAAACAGTTTCTGAAACGTTTCCCAAGATATGTTGAGTGCGGTAGGCTAGGTATGCTTCACAGATTCCCACCAGTAATCTGCCTCATCACGGAACATAAAGGTGGCGAATGGAACCTTCTGTTCCTCCGTGCATCCCAAGACATCGAATATCTTGGTAATTTATTTGACCCACGTTTCCTCCTTAATCGGATCCGGCTTTCCCACAAATTCTGGTGGTCCCAACTCCTTCAACTGCTTTGTCGTGACAAGCCGCGCATTGCTATCATTTCCACCCGTATTTTGTGCACGAGTCTCCCTCATCTGATTTTGCATGAACTGCAAAAAGCTTCTAAACATCCCATCATTCATCATTTGTTCGGTAGTGTTGTTTACAGGAGGAATATTGCCTTCCTGTTGCACGTTCCCCTGGGTGGTGATTAAAGGTGTCTCCACAGTCTGATTCACTTCATTGTTAATATTTGCAGCTACCATTCTCAAATACTTCCATAAAACAAGGGTTAATTAACATGTCAAATATTATCCCTATACTCTGACCGACCAAATAAATACCAAATAAACTTAGTCAGGTCATAATAGCGAAGGAAATCCCCATCCCTCCCCTCCTAGTTCTTGTCTCACATCTCAGCCAGTGATCATATCCCTAAGCTCTGATACCAAATGTGACGCCCCCAAAATAGGTATACATCACCCATTCTGAGTCGCCAAATACATGGTACAGAAACAAATACAACTTCAGGAATACAATTGTCGTGCAAAATACGATAACACATATATCTTGTGAGTTTGAATACAAATATTGTCTAATAGGCGATGATACAAACTCAAAAGGAGTTCTCATTACAATTATTGATACACTATTTTACAAAATAGTGATGACTACTAAAACAACTATCTTGAATCATCACTCCATACCCCGGCTAGTTCCTGCTAAATTCTCTCCTCATAAAGAAGAATAATGGAACAAAACGGAAAAGGGTGAGCTCTACTAGCCTAGTAAAGAATATTATGACTAAGATAATATACAACAAATTATCATTAGTCTTCAACAGGGAAAAATCTGATAAAATATAATAGACAACAAGTTTTAGATCAACAACTGCAGCGGAAACAACAATCCATTAGAAGAGTCAAGTAGAGAAAGAATTCTACTATCTTCTAAGATTTAAAAGTCCATCATCAATATTTTATCCTTGTAACATCAATCAATATACATTTTGAATCAAATATTCATCTTTGCACTACAATCCAAAGATATTTATTTGTATCACCAGTTGGTCATGTTCATCTCAACACATGTTCATCTTTGCACTACGGGCCAAAGATATTCATTAGGTAATCATTCATTTTTACACTACAGGCCAAAGATATTCATTAGGTAATCATTCAACTTTGCACTACATGCCAACGATATTCAGTAATATCATTATTTAGGACTAAGGATGATGAAAAATATCTTAAAGAAAACGAATCCAGTGAGATAAAAGATCAAAGATTAGGGATTTATACTTTAGTTTATCCAAGTTCAAAAATACTCCATAATAACCAATTGTGAAGCATAGTTCAACAATAAAGATCAAAACATGGATACAATCAAAGATAGTAACCATAATAGACATCTTGGACAAAAAGGAGAAAATTTTATTTTTCGGTGAATAATGCCTTATTCGTGAAAAGTGTCGTATACGTGAATAGTGCCGTATACGTGAATAGTAACCCCGACATAAAAAGGTAGAAATTCCAAAATAAAATCCATACCAATATTTTGGTATAATGATATTGAAAGAATAACATCATTAGAAGGAAAATAACATCCCTTACCTCAAAATATCAGTACTTCTGATCGGAATATCGGTATAAGGCAGAAGGAAACTTGCACTGATGAATATAAACTCACAAAGTATCTAAATACTCACAAAATATGCTCGATAATATAGAGAGAGAAAGAGAGAAAACTTATTTTTGGTGTGATTTTCAATTCTAACTAAGCACCCTATTTATAGGAAAATGCTTAGAATGTCATAGCAGACTAACATGCTACCTGATGGCTTTACCTGTTACTATTCAAGCCCACCACTTTTGAAAATAAATTCCAGCATATTTTATTACTCACCAACCAAAAGTGGGGCCCACCATATTTTTAATAAAAATATTTTATTTTTCGAAACTTCAACAATTCATAATAAATAGCCCTTTTATCAGAAAAATTCGAATCTCATGTGCTTTCCATAGAAAATTTTATTTTCTACAACTTTGTAAGTTTAAGTTTTTTCAAATTCCAAATGAAAATGACAAAAATCCACATACGGACGATTTTCAAAACCTCCATTCTAACAAAATACTGAAAAAATACTTCAGCATTAATTCCTTCATTTATAACCACATAAAATAAATATATCCATCATTTATATTCACATAAAATAAATATTTTCTTATCATATAAATCAATAACTAATTATTCACAAATAATATTACAGAATCACAATTATGACAATCAGGTCGTTCCCAGGAAAGAGGGGGCTTTTCGTTAAGGATTTCTCCATATTGGTGCGCAATTAGGTGACCAAACCCCTTTCCTAGACAGAACTTCCTTAGACATTGCCAATAATGATATCTAATAATATTATTTAAATAATATAAATTATTGATCTGATAATGGAGATACTGTGCAGTGACAATTATTGAAACAACAATAATATAAAATATCAACGCAGCAATTATTGAACCAATAAAATAAAATATTGAGCAGTAATTCATCGTGAATAATTATTGAGTAGTGACTTCTTATGTAAGAATCAACAATTTCAAAAATCTTGTCTATATCTTCATGTCTCTATGTGCGCAACCACGCATATTACTGTATTTTAACCACCGGGTATTCCAACAGTGTTAACGATAACCATTACACTGTTATTTATAAAAACTCAAACTTTTCATTTTTTTCATCTGACAGTTATCCGTTATGGGGCCCACAATGGTCTGCATTTTGGCGCATTTAATATTCGAATATTCCACAAGCGAAATAATATTCCACGACCAAATGAATATTCCCCGACAAAATAAATACTTTATAACCACTTGCTTATTTTGCAAAATTTTCACATTTCACCCATAACTAAAGTATTATATCAAATTAACACTTTATTATTCAAAATAATAAATAGAGGAAATTTAATTTTATTCATTAAAAAGTTGGGGTCTTACACCATATGCTAAGAGTCTCAACAGTTACATTACACCAAATGTCATAAGACCTCATTTGGCTAGATATAACTTAAGACCTTTTTAATTTATTTCAATCTCTTCCTTATAATACAATATATCTTCTTTTCTCTAAGTGTCACACTTTAACTACGTTGCTAAATTATTTAGCTAACTGCATCGAATAATTATACAATTATAATTTGTATAATTATTACACTTATACATTATGAAATTATATTCATAAACACCTCTATGTAAAATAATAACCATTTCATTAAAATGATTAGTATTTAATCCAATAATTATTTTTATAAATTATACAATTGTTATGTATAATTAATCAATTTCTTTTCTTCAATAAATTATCCGAGACAATTTATTTAATCTATACATTTAGTCACATATTTAATATTAATCTCTATCCAATATTTATTTATAGATATCTTGGTTTTTCCTTACTCATATTATTTACGAAGTTAATTCATAAAAATTCCATTGCCAACAAGGCATAACAATCAAATTATCTTATTTCATATTATAATTTCAACTTAATTAAATTACTAATATTATTTAATTTCTTCAACAGTATAATTAACTATTAAACCTCATTTTCTCAATATATAAATACATATATATTGTAACGACCCCAAAATTCATACAATTTAATTCTCGACTTCGGTCGTTAATAATACATTCAACCTCTAATTTTACATCATTAAACGATAATACAACCATTGAAATTTGCGGAATAATTAAAATTTTCTATTACAAACTATCCTCGTTCCCAAAACCTTCAACCTTTACATCTAAATATCTCAGAATCATTTTAATACTACAATAGTTTACATTCGCAAAACAATATTACAATTCAACATTAATACATTATTCGAAACCTTAAATATGGTTCCAATAATAATAACACAACCAAAGTATATAAATTTTCAAGTATCACATCTGATTCATGTCTTTCAAGTAACACATAACATTACCTTGAATCTTGAACCTACAAAAGTGGTTATTTGCAAGGTTGAGCTCGACAGCCCAACAAATTTAACAATCTATCATGTTTCACATAGCACACAATTCATGCATTATACATTTCTAATTTATAGAGTTACATCATACAACATGTGCTATCACATATCACATATAAATTGAGTTCTATAACCCAATTAACTTAGTTATATTTTGACTTTAACAATTCATAAAGCATGGTATGTAACTCACCACATAATCACATTTAATCCACAAACATAATAGAACTGAAAAACTTGCCTTGGATGTTGTTTAATGTTTATAACTTATCTGCTCTGTGATGATCCTACACAAATTGAGGATACATACATGTCCATATTAGTTTCACATACTAAATTCACATACTCAATGTAAACTAATTTTATTTACCTTAACTATAATATTTTGTTCTTGTCTTAAAACCATTCCTAGGTTCAATATAATTTCAAACGGGTTTGCACATTTTATTATGCTACATATACGTTCTACATATCATTTCCCGAATTACGCTCGCATAGTTATGAAAACTTACGTTTACATTACATTTCTATTGCTTTCTTTACATATAAATTGAGTTTTCACGATATATAAACATTATATAATATCTATACATCTCTCTCGGTGTTTTGTTACATGTTAAACAACCACAAACCACCCAAAAGTGTTGCGGAAAAATCATACATTTGAAAATGACCCATGGTCGCTTCTTTATCTCTTCTTTGCCAAGCAAGCGACGACCTCGACCTTTGACACCCACTTCGCGGCTTAATAACTTGCAATCTACTTATCCAATCGTAAGACGTTTTTAGTATGTTTTTTTCATGCCATACAAGACTATTTTTAAGAAATACTAACCTCTCATTTCGGGTTTATTAAGTAGTCTAAACAGCGTGCCAAAAATTGACGTTCATAACAGTTTTCAATTTTTTCCAGCTTTATCCTCTCTCGCTAAAAAAGTCATAACTAATTCGTTTCAAAATATTTTTGAGCGATTCTTGAGCCCACACGAAGCTAACTTCCGAGGCTACAAACTTCTGGGTATTTGTAGTGCACTGAGTTAGGAAGCCATAGGCTTTGGCATGACCTCATTCCGACCTCGGATGAGGGAGTTACGGTGATTGGAAAGAAATGTGTCGAATTTGTCAAACTGAAAGTTAGCAGCGAGACGTGCTATTCGGGACACTGTTTCGATCAGTTAATATTTCCACAAACTTCTGGGCTTTTGTTATATTATAGTACACTGAATTAGCTTTCCATAGACTCCGGAATGGACTAATTCCGACTTCGGAGCAAAGAGTTATAACCATTCAAAGTAGTCACGTCAAAACTGTCTAACCAACTCCGGGAAGTCACCTTGAACGACTTTTCCGGAATTCTCTGTTTTGAATTTGGAAATGGTCAAAGAATGAAAGTTAGGAAATCTTCAGAACTTAGAGGGATATAACATACAATCATCAAATTAATCTTTTAGACATAAATCAAAAGCACAAATAGTCCTCAAGCTCAGTCCCAAAAACTGCCCAACAAGGTTCTTTGTAAATCTTTTATTTTCTTTGTTTTGGTTATACTTGGATGATGTTAAGGCTTCATATCTCTAATTACAATCATTAGAACTCATTTACATTATCCATTACAAGCCAAAATAAACATAGTAAACTAACTAGTTTACTAACAAAACTAACTAAACTTTCAAAATACAAACTTTAACTAACAAACTAAATACGATATTTAAAATAATAACATTACCAAAAATTAAATAAGAAACATACCCGAAAATACGAATTCCATAAACTGAATACGTACTCGACCAAAATTTAACTAAGAAGATCTTTATAAAAAGTCCTCCCACAACAAAGCCTTTCTCAAAATTGGAGGTCTTATTGTTGGTGAATGAAACAAAGGATCAAGCCCTTCTATTTATAGTTTTAGCAAAGGGTAAAGTTCTCAATTTAGTTGATGTGGGACTTGATTTATACTAATTCTAATTTGTTTATACTAATTTTTCCTATTTTCAACATGCTGAGTGTATTCATTCATCACGAATTCGTTTCTTAACCAATTCGATCCGTTCAAGTTGTGTTGTTTTCGTTTTATAGAGGAGAACAACAATCATCCATCAATTTAAAGTTTTCATCATGAATTCATCATCAACTTTAGTCCCAAAGTACAACAAAACACACATTACAATCAAAACCCAAATTCCTCTTTTTTAGTATAAATACATGAATTTGATTTCTGAAAATTTGTTTCTAGATGACCACTATCAAATTATAAATATCTAATAACATATATAACATCGTAACTCACAAATTCATTAACCAAACTCCAATTTTAAAAGAAACTCAAGAACACATAAACTAGAAATATAAACTAGATTATGTACCTTTAATTCCTTAAGAAATAAAATTAACCTTATAAGTAAAATTATAATTTCTATTCAACCATTATAATCATAACATTATTTAACAAATTCTCCCTCCTCTAATTTTATTATTTAATTAAATTAGAATATCACAATATATAAGCGTAATAAAATACGTATAAATTTTATCTATTTTATCACACTTAAATAAACTATCCCATAACAATTTTCATCAAATATTTATTTAATATCATAAATATTCATTTTATTTCATAAAGTTTCCAACTAAAATATTTAATGTACTTAATAAATATTTTACTCACATTATACTAATATTTACATTTTTATGCAATATATTACCTTCTCACTTTATTAAATCAATTGTACTTGTATTAATTCACTATTTTAATTAAGTGAATTATTCACACTATTTATGAAACTAACTCATAATAATTTCCATTGCCCATAAGGCATAATAATTAAAATTATATTATCTCATAACATAATTTCAACTTAATTAAATTAACTAATATTATTTAATTTCTTTAATAGTTTAATTAACTATTAAATCTAACATTCTCCAACATATGAATATATAATTCTCTTCACACCAAATCATATAATTCAAAATATATACACCTCATAATAAGAATTTCAATTATTAAATTCTTATTTTAATAACTTATGAAAATTCGGGTTGTCACATCCTTCCCTCCTTATAAGGATTCCGTCCTCGGAATCAAAGAAACCTCCCTTACTCGATTTTCACCAAATCTCTTTTCAAAATTTACTCGGAATATTACATTCACCCTTTCTTCTGAGAATTTCGTCCTCAAAATTTTATCTATTAATCTTTATTCATTCAATCTATCAAAATAGATTTTACGTTAATACTTTATTCAGTCATTGGGTTCTATAACCACTTTCTTTCCACAAAGATCATTCTATAATTATTAACTTTTATATTAAAAGTTTTACATTATTCTTTGATAACTCATCTCCTTCTCATTTCAAAATTTCTTTTCTCACTTATTAAACATATCCATCATTCAGTGTTGCATTTTACGACTTACTTCTTTCTAAGGAATATCATCCTCACCACATTCGCCTTTTAGAATAGAAAGAATCTTTCACAATTGTTCAATAACTGGGAAGCAGTATAAATATCTCAGGAATTTAAAAGATTCCAAATCATGCTGAGGGTCATAAGACCTTGAACTACGTCCATGGTTATAAGTACTATTTCAACTTAAACCTTAACAGTCATTAGACTATAGGGACTCCCGTACTTAGGGTGTTAAGCCCTTCGTACAATATATTGTGCACAAACATTTAAACGCTCTGCGTATGTCCATAGTTATAAGTAATCTTTCAACTTAAACTTTAACAGTCATAAGACTATAAGGACTCCTCGTACTTAGGGGGATCATCCCTTCGTACAATGTATTGTGCACAAACATCTAAACGCCTCCGCGTAATCCCCTATAAAAGGGTTGTTCATCTCAGCTTTTCAACATCTGAATCCGCACCAAAACAATTTGGTTTGGCATAGTTTAACAAAAACGCTTGAATTCCATGAACATCTTTCAATATTCGTCTAGCTGAATCAAATAACATAGACTTCTACAACAATTCGGACATCAATTGAAATAAACATATATATATATATATATATACATATATATATATATATATATATATATATTCTCATATCTTAAAGAAATCTCAAAAATCTTTTTACGACGCTACGATACCATACTTTGTATTTGATTCGTTTGAGGATTCCGTCATTTGGTGATTTTATCATACTACATCATACCATAGTGGGTGATGATCCTTAGATCACATCCAACACTACGTATCTTGCATTGATGACTCCATCATTTTATCATCTCGCACTGTGTTCCATGATGCATTGATGATATAAAAAAAATATATATTTTGATATATTTCAAATCATTTTTGTCTAGCCGAAACAATTAGCATAAACATACGAATAACGGTATTGTTTTTAAATCTCATTGGTTTCATCATTTGATCAATGTTTTTTAAAAAAAATAGAAGTGCAAACATCAGCACGAAGTTAATAAATTTCGAAAGTCTAGCATAGCTAGTAGATTTAGAATATCCAGGTATCGATCAACTTCAATCTTTACTTCATTACTTCATTACTTAACCATTCTATCAATCTTCAAATTCATCAATGTTCTCTATACTATAACCATTTTCTACCCAAAATAGTTCATCAAACTTACCACACTTTGGAAATCTAGGAACTTGCCAAAATAATATGAGTTTAAGAACTTGTCCTAGTCAGACCATAGGCGTCCATTCGCCGAGGGGTTCAAAACATACCATATTATTATGAGCCATGAACTTACCATATGTATTAGTTTTAAGAACTGCACCTAATCCTAATAATATCTGACTAATCTTAATAGTTTCTCACTATCAAATATACACATGAGAAAAGAATCACCTTTTCGCCACATACACATTGATAGCGCGACACCAACATTCCAATAATTATCAATGTGATAAACTAAGCACAAGCACAAAACCCTCGCCCATACAAAGGTTTGTACAACTCAGTCATCACATGAGTCCTCAATTGAAATCATTAAACGATAATACAACCACTGAAATTTGCAGAATAATTAAAATTCATACAATTTAATTCTCGACTTCGGTCGTTAATAATACATTCAACCTCTAATTTTACATCATTAAACGATTATACAACCACTGAAATTTGCTGAATAATTAAAATTTTCTATTACAAACTATCCTCGTTCCCAAAACCTTCAACCTTTACATCTAAATATCTCAGAATCATTTTAATACTACAATAGTTTACATTCACAAAACAATATTACAATTCAACATTAATACATTATTCGAAACATTAGACATGGTTTACAAGAATAACAACTTAGCTAGGATATTAAATCTTCATATATCACTTTTGATCCATAATAATCAAGTAGCACATAGCGTTACCTTCAATTCTTGAATCTGCAAAAATGGTTATTTGCAAGAATGAGCTCGACAGCTCAGCAAAATCTAACAGTTTTCATGCATCACGTAGTACATAATAACATGCTCAACATACAAGAATAATCATAAACAAACATAGCATACATGTTGTAGTTCACATAAAAACTATAAAGATTGAGTTTCTTACTCAATCAACATTCATAGTTCAATCATCATAGTCATAGATTGACTTCCACATTTCATACTTTTGACATATATAATACATCATACACTACAATTTTAAAGCGAGATCATCATCAAGTTCACATAGCAAAAGGAGGCGAAAGACTTGCCTTTACTGGCGTTTTACCAACATGCTAATACTTCGCGTCCTTGCACAACCTACACTGTATGTGAGATTGATAATAAATAAAATCAATACTCAATCTCATGGTCAAATTTATTCTAAGACCTTACTTTATCTTATTATCCTTTATAATGTCTTTATAGACATCTAACTATTTTATATGCAACTCGGTTTTATTTTCATTTTTATCACCACACATGGTAGACTATCGTACTTGTAGTTTAATGTGCGTATATCACACCATTTTATTATACCAATTTGGTTTCAAAAATGCATATTCAACACATTGTTTACAAGTTTAATTTTCCTTCAAAAATCAAAAATCGCCCTTTTCAATTTTTTTCCATTATCATTCTTGCATTATCATCTTTTCATACTCAGATGCACATAACATCAAATATTAGTCATTAGGTAGACACTTTGTATATAAACACTATTACACTTAGGCATTTTGTCGAGCACGTTATGTGCACACATTAACTTATCTCAACTCTTGATCTTAAATGGTTAATTATGCATAGAATATGATAACACATATCTATACTCATTACATATGTCAAAACATATTTTTAATCATCAAAATATACCATCACCCAAAATCTTAATTCAAACAGAATTATAAAACTCATCTTCACAATTTCTTTAACAAAATGTTATTTTTGTTTTTAATATAACTCCTTCGTTACATGTTCGTTTTTGTTCCTTCTTATATAGAATTAACCCTTACTCAGTGTACTACAACCTCATCTAGGCCTTAAAGTCAGACCCTTATCCATCTAAACCAGATTCTATAATTCATCAACTAATCTAGAAAATTTCATTTTCTGGACATCCTTACTAAACAATTTATTTCGGACATGATCTGGTCCATAAAATGGCTCAATCTCGCGAATTTGGCTAGTAAACTTCCATATCTACAACTTTGAAGTTTAAAGTGTCTTCAAATTCAAAACACACGAATTTATATGAATTGTTCAAAGTCAGAAACCGTAACAGTTTTGATTTTCTGGGCAGATTATTTTCCCTTCGGACCAGCCTTACTAAAACAGACATTGCAAGAAATCTACAAAGCGTTTTCATGTGATTCTACTTTCAGAATATAGCTTACTTCCATATCTTCAATTTGATATAAGGCTCACTTTCTAACTCATTATACCCAAAGAGGTATGAATTTCACAAGATTTGTCCACAATTACTCAAAACCTACGAATTTTGTTCTTCAAATTTTCTTTCCATTTCATTTTCTTTCTTGAATCCTCTTGTTTGATTCTTGATAATCCAAGATTAAACCAATACAAACAAGATTAAGCATGATCTACTACCCTAGAACATAAATCTACCCAAAAAAAAATCAAAGATTAAATAAGAGTTTAGAAGTTATCTTCTTCTAGCTTTTTCTTCTTCTTCTTCTTCTAGCTCATCTCAATTCCTCTATTTCTCTCTATCTCTCTCAATTTCTCAATACAACTTCTATATAACAATTATCAGAGAACTACATTATGAAGAACATAAAAATATAATTAAAACAAGGAATTTAGATTATAACCTTATTAGTATGAATTTAAGAGAGAGATGGAGATAATGATGATGGGGCTTGTTTTGTCTTCTCAAAGCTTTCCCTTCTTCTTCTTTTTCTTCCTCTTCTTCTTCTCCTACAACTCTCTCTAACTCTCTTCTTCTTTCTTTGGTTTGTTTTCTAAAACTAACGTACTAACTTGTAGTATATACATATAATTTACAATACTAGTAATATATAATATATGTAACTCCTAGTAATTATTATATATACTAATTACTAGTTAATACATAGGTTACACCAACTTGAACTTGAAAAGCCTAAGACCATGTTTGGCAAATACTCATTATTTTAATTAATCAATGGTTTAACATCAATCAATCTCATCAAATTGTCACATAATTATATTTACTTGTTAATTATAATTTTGTGTAACAATCATCACATAACTCATCTAATTTAATTATCTCAATTAAATTAGAACTATAACATAAAATTATTATATTAATTAAATTAAATACTAAATATTCATTTAATTAATCTACTACACTTAATTACATTACTCTATAATCAAAACAAAATTTATTTATTTAACTCAATAAATAATTCAATTAAATATTTATATATATTAAAATTAATATATAACATTCTCTTTACATCAATTCACATATTCTACAATATATGACATACACATACTAACACCCAACATATCTCATAAATAATACTTTTATTTATAAAATTCTCATTTATAAATTCTAAAATCTATGATGTACATTTTCACTAGAATATTGGTTTGAATTTTTTTGTTAAATTTTAATATTTTCATTCGGGGTATTATTCACGGGATACTATTCATGGGTACTATTCACACGTTACTATTCATACGGTACTATTCATACGGTACTATTCATATGGTACTATTCATACGATACTACTCATACGGTACTATTCATAAGTACTGTTCATAACAGAGTTTATTTTTCTTCTCTGTCCAAATTATTTTTGATACATGAATATCATTCTTGAATTTTACTCCACAATTAATTATCATGTTGACAATTTGGACATTCTTGAACTCTGGATAAATTGAATTATAAATCTCTAATATTACCCTTGATCTCAATTGATTGATTCCTTATATCATTGTCATCATCCTTATGTTTATATTGTGGTTAAAGTCATCTTTGGCCCGTAGTGCATAGATGGACTACTGATTGGTATTATTATGACCAGGAATTGTGTATTGGTATAATCATGACCTGTAATGTTACAGACAAATATTTTGGTGAAAGTCCTCTTTGGCCCGTAGTACATAGATGGACAGTTGTTTGGCAAGATCATGACCGTTGGTGATACATACGAATATCCTTGGCCCGTTGTGCATGGATAATTTGTTGATCTGAAAAGATTATTGATTGGTATTACAGGGATACAATATTGATTATGGATTTTTAAATCATAGAAGATAGTAGACATTATGCTCTACTTGACTCTTCTAATGGATTTCTTATTCCACTGCAATTGTTGATCTAGAACTTGTTGTCTATTGTATTCTATCATGTTTTATTCTGTTGAGGACTAAGGATAATTTATTCTACATTATCTTAGACATAATATTCTTTACTGGGCTAGTTGAGCTCACCTTTTTCTTTTATTGTTTTCTTCAGGAAATGAGAATATAGCTGGGAGTAGTCGGGGAATGGAGTGATGGTCCAAGATAGTTGCTATAGTAGTCCTCATTATTTCTATAAAATAATGTGATAATAATTGTAATGAGGACTTTATTTAAGTTTGGATATTGTCAATGAGACAATATTTGTATTAAAACTCACAGCTTATGTTTTATCGTATTTTACACGACAGTTAATAATTGTATAAATGAAGTTTGTATTTAAATTATGTACCATTTATTTGGTGACTCAGAATGGGTTGTATGGACCTATTTTGGAGGCATTACAGTAGGTATCAAAGCTTAGGGATATGATCTGTGGTGGAGATCTGGGATTAGAAGTGGGAGGGGAGAGACGAGTAAATCCTTCGCTAGTGTGTCCTACCTAAGTTTATTTGTTATTTAAATTGTCTGTCGGAATATATGGATAATATGTGGCATGTCAATTTCTTTAATTAACCCTTGTTTTGTGACAGTATTTGAGAATGTCATTTGAAATTTTTGGGATAAGCAATGGAGCACGTGCGACCATTAAGTCACCACCAATCAACAACCAGGATAATGTGCATCAAGAATGCAATAATCCTCCTATAAACAACAATACCGACCAAATGATGAACAATGGGATGTTTAGGAGCTTTCTATAATTCATGCAACACCTAACGAGATAGACTCCTATTCAAAATGTAGATGGAAACAATGGCAACTTACGGTTGGTCACTGCTAAGTAATTGAAGGAGTTGGGACCATCAGAGTTTTTAGGAAAGCCAGAGCCACTTAAGGCAGAGGCATGGATTAAGCAGATTACCAAGATATTTGATGCCTTGGGATGCATAGAGGAGCAAAAGGTTCCTTTGGCAACCTTTATGTTGCGTGAAGATACAGATTATTGGTGGGAATCTGTAAAATGCACTCATCTTTTCGCACTTAAGATGTCTTGGAAGAAGTTCCAGGAGTTGTTCAACGACAAATATTTTCCAGAAATTATTCTTTATATGAAAGAGGTCGAATTCATCAAACTGGAACATAAAAATATGAATGTATCACAATACGAGGCTAAGTTTACGGAGTTATCCTGGTTTGCATTCCATTTGGTGGATAATGAGGAGCGAATGACACGAATGTTTCTGAAAGGTATGAAACCCGAAATTCGTCAATATTTCATTTCTCATAAACTTTGTTTGGATTCAGATGTTGTGAATATGACTCAGTTATTGGAGTGAGATAATGAGATAGTTCAACCAAAAGATAACGACCAACAACACGATAATAATCGTACTAGTGGCAACGACCATCGGAACAATGATAATAATCGTGGAGGAAATTATCATGCCAGAAATGGTAACCACTTCGGTGGTAATCATGGCCAAGATAATAGGAGAGGTGAACCAAGTGGAAAAAATTTCAAAATGAGGAGATTCAACAATGACAACATAAAGACGTCGACGACAACACCAACAATCATTTTTAAGGAAAGAGAACGACCACCGGTCGTATGTTATAAATGCGGACATGAGGGACACATCAGTCCAAACTGTACGCAATAACCCAAAGTGTGTTACAATTGTGGTAAGGAAGGTCACTTGGCTCGATTTTGTCATGCAGCGAAATCAAGTCCAGCTGGGATGGTGACACTAAAGGCTGTCCTGGACAAGTCAAAGTCGATGGTTCAAGGAAGGGCGTTTGTCGTGACTTCTCAAAAAGCGAGCAACCCAAACGAAGTTATCACGGGTAAGCTAATCAAAATTTCTTGCGAAGTTTATACCTTATTCGATACCGGTTTTACCCACCCTTTTATTTCACCTAATTGTGCTCAACGTTTAAACCTGACTCCTGAGAAATTAGACTTTGACTTATCGATTGAAACTTTGTTAGGAGAAACCTTCATTACATCCACCATTTATAAATCTTGTTTGATTTAAATTGGCAACCTTACATTACCTGTTGATCTCATCTCTTTGAAAATACTTGCATTTGATGTAATTTTAGGGATTGATTAGTTAACTACTCATCATACTAAAATTGATTGTTTTCGTAAGGTCGTTAGTTTTCATATTCCTAACCAACCTATTATGGGAATTCAAGTAACTAAACCACTAAAGTCAATCACTATCATATCAAGCCATAAAGCCATTCGTTTATTGAAAAATGGATGTAAGGCATTCTTAGCTCATGTCATGGATTTAAATAAAAATACGTCAGATTTGAATGATATTTTTAGTGTTAATAAATTTCATAACGTATTCCCTGAAGAACTTCCTGTCCTACCCCCCACCCCCCAAAGCGTTAAATCGAAATTTGTATTGATATTGAACCCGGTACAAAACCTATTTCCAAAACCCCATATCAAATGGCTTCTATTGAACTTCAGAAGTTAAAAACTCAACTACAGGAGTTGGTACCCGAGCCTCTATATGGTGACTTCCTTTGTGGAATGCACTAAAGCCAAACTCTCTGTAGGGGACACCATATTTATGCGATGGTAAACTGATAGGTACCATTCTGAGGCGCTATCCAAGGTTGGGATATGAGTCACATTTGAGAGCAACCTAAGTCAGTAATCAAAATATGTAGCTTTCTAGGCTAAGCTGGTTATTATCGAAGATTCATGGAAGGAGTTTCTCGAATCGCCACTCGATAAACTCAGCTGACTCGCAAAGATACAAAATTAGGATGGAGTGAGGAATGTGAAAAGAGCTTCCAAGAACTCAAGAGGAAACTCATTTCAGTACCTGTTCTGATAATACAATCCTGGAAAAGTGAACGTAGTGTCTGACACGTTGAACATAAGATCATATACGGGATGAGTGCGATATTTTCAAACACAAAGACCCATTTCATATGACTTAGAAATGATGGAGATAGAGCTAAAGACTCTAGGGACCCACGTGATTGTCGACGTTGGGATTTTTGGATGTCCCTTTCCGTTACTTGTTTTTTGGTGTTCCCATTTTAGGTGAGATTTATTTGAAAAAACAAGTGAAAAAGGTCCGACATGTATGATGTCGACGATGGGACTGTTAAGAGTCACCAGTTGGTTTTTTAAATGGTTGTACCAACACAACCGAGAAAAGGTTTGCACAATGACCTAGTGATGTGACACTGATATACGGGTCGGCGAAACCGAGATTCGTTTAGGGTCCGGGGACTTGGTTATGCGGGGGGAAGGTGTTAGGCACCCCCCGACATCCGTGTTACCACGATGACTGCCTCTTTTCAAGAAATTATAAAAGAGGTTTTTCAAACCCTGATGCTCAATAGGAATTGAGACCTTTTACACTTCCATTTTTATTAAGTGAGCGGCTGAATTGATTTTATTTGATGGATGCGAGGCATCCGTATGAAAAATAATACATCCAAAAATAATGCCGACTTCCTCGTGGGTATGGAAACCATCTGAAGAAATACAAACATCGCAGAATAATTTACAAGTCACTTACGGTGAAAATGTCCATCACGGAACCGAATCTAGATCAATGAGATGAATCTGTGATCACATGATTCCTAGGCGCACAGAATATTGCAATTTGTATAAAAGTAATAAGCGGGTATATATATAAAAGCGGTAAATATATATATACAGACAGGAACACCAACCACGAAGCACCTCCATGGGGGATCAAAAATGTAAATAAAGCTGTAGATACGGTCAACCGCCATGAAGGAAACTCCATGCGGGACAGAATGTAAATAAAGCTGTAAATGCGGTCAACTGCCACGAAGTAAACTCCAGGCAGGACGAAATGTAAAGAAAGCTGTAAAAGCTATCAACTGCCATGAAGGGAACTCCAGGCAGGACAATATATATATATATATATATATATATATATATAAAAGCAATAAACGCACCGGATGTATAATCTAGGCTCATTGAACATAGTTCGACCACAGTTCATATCTATAAGTATATATATATAAAAGCGAGTAAACGCACTGCATCAAGTTCAGGCTCATCGAACAAAGTCAGACACATACGGTTGATATATATATATATATATATATATATATTATATATATATATATAAAAGTGAATAAACGCACTGCATCAAGTTCAGGCTCATCGAACAAAGTCAGACACACAGTTGATATATATATATATATATATATATATATATATATATATATATATATATATATATATATATAATATATTAATAAATGCACTGCATCAAGTTCAGGCTCATCGAACAAAGTCCGACATACAGTTAATATATATAGTATATATATATATATTAAAGTAGTAAGCGCTCGCATCAAGTTCAGGCTCAATCGAGGCATAACTCGATAATGTTAGTCGATATATATATATATATATATATATATATATATATATATATATATATATATCTGATGGAATGAAACCACAACCACGAAAGGGTAGAAGGGTGTGTGCAAAGATGAAGAGAAAGACTCTAAAGTGTGTGAGAAGGCTTACAACTGACTGATAAAAAGGGCTTCTATATCTTTAGAGTGGGTAAACACTGGGCTTTTGTGGGTACAAAAGAGGCTATATATGAGCTCACAGGTGTTTGAAAGTGAGAAAATACACTGTATGGCAAGTGCAGAGCAAATTGTGTAGGGTTTCCCCGTCTTTTTTTCTCTTAGAAATCAGCACCCGAAGCCTCTTATTTATAGGAAAAAGGTGCCACAGGTGTACCTGCGGCTCAGCCGCAGGTGTACCAGAGGCGGGTCGAGTCGGCCCGGTTCTGTCGGGTTGGGTCGTCTCGAAGTACGTGCACTCAAGCACTGTAATGTCCACTCAGATTTTGAGAAGTGCAATCCGGGCATCCGTTTTGAGGTATTCAGGACCTATTTTGGACCGCCGTTGTCGAGAGTTGTACGATGGCATGGGATTAGAGTTTGTACGAAGTCTTTGAAGATGGGACGATGCCCTCCGGTCTTCAAGCTTCAACTTTCATCCGTTACCCCGCACAATAGTCACTCGGGATTGGTTAGCCTTGTGGGACATTGTTGCGTATAGACGAGACGTGGCATCGTGTTGGACGAGATGACGATGTTGCCCCTCACCGGTGTTACTGCCGGATTGGGCCGATAAGCAGACATTGCTCAGACTTCGCTGAGATTGGACTGTTGCATTTGTTGAAGGTCCTCATTGTCATCTTTGAGGTGTGCCTGTCTTCCCAATGTTATTGCCGGGTTGGCACAACGTATTTTATTGTGAGTATCGAGATTGAAGCTGATGGCATTTGAAACAAGCATTTCCGGGGTTATCTCCGAAACTGCATTCCTTGGGGTTATCACCAAGGTTGGTGGCTATTCCATGGTTGGGGCCGAGGCCCGGATACCTCGGGGTTATCTCCGAGATTAATCGATCTTCTCCGGTGTGTGTTCCGGTATTGTATATGCAGGTCTCGGGGTTAGATTCGAGGTTGAAACCGTTACTCCCAGATTGCGATCCGGGGTTGATGCTGAACTTCCGGTAGTATTCGGTATGGATTTGGATTGTCTTTCAGGGTTCTCTCTTAAAAGACGAATATGTCCTCCTGCAATATTAGTAATAGTAGTACAAAAAATTTCGAGTGTCTACAGATGTCCCTCTTTATTATACTCATGCATGGCGATGCATGGGTAGGATAAAGAATCTTAGACACTTGAAACATAACAAGATAAACATGGTACTATGGATAGTAACATGATGCAAATGTATGATGCATGTGTACGGGGTTGTGGCTCAACATACTGGGGATGATTGTTGGTTCCCTGTTGCTTCAACTTGGGATTGGCAATACTGACCAGATCTGATGTGCAAGCCAAATCTGTTAGGATATTGGTGTTTGAGTTATCACCAAATTCTTGTGTTCTTGATAACGACTTGATACTAAAGGGGTATCTCTTATGTGTAAGAGATCTGTGGGGATAAAGCTTGATCTGTTTGAGGATGTGTATAACATATTCCATCATCTATCCTTTTGTATAATGTTGACCTCTCCTGGTTAGTATCGCCAGAATATGTCATGATTACATTGATTTATCGCCAACAAACAAATCTTTGTCGAGGATGCTCGACCTTCGTTGACGTGTGAATCAACGGTTGAAACATCCTGTGGGATATACTGTCAAGGTTGCTTGACCTTCGCTGACGTGTGAATCAACGGCTGAAACTCTGTGAGGAGATCGTCAAGGTTGCTTGACATTTAATGACGTGTAGATCAACGGAGCATTGCATTGTGACCCCGCTTGAGGATCCATTTGGGGAATATGAAGCAATTGGGTATGAGAACCTCGAACAGCTCTATAGCTCTGATAGGTTTAAACGCTATCGGCTGAAATGATGTCAAGGTTGCTTGACCCTCGTTGATATGTGTGTCAACGGCTGAGCATGCGTTGCTACTCCCACCGGAGATATACGTTGTAACCCCCGTCGGATACTCACGTTGTAATCCCCATCTGGGATTCACGTTGTAACCCCCGTCGGGGACTCACGTTGTAACCCCCATTGGGGACTCACATTGTAACCCCCGTCGGGGACTCACGTTGTAATCCCCGTCGGGGACTCACGTTGTAACCCCCGTCAGGGACTCACGTAGGGTAACGACCTGAAGTCGGCGGCATCGGACCTATATAAGGTATTGCCGTATGTGATTTGTGACAACTGAGGTCATCGTCAGAGTATACCTTGTGTTCAGGCGACTACCAATGAGTGATGTCTGATTCAAAGTCTCATCTAAGAAGACCGTGGATTGTATGTTTGCTTTCGATCGCGTGGCATTTTAATTCCCGATTTGACCTTTCTAGCCCGTAAGAACTCCGTTTCAACTCGAACTGGACCGAGCTGGAAGGGTGGGGCCCATATAGAGGAGCCGCAGGTGCACTCTGCGATTCTTGAGTGAGCTTCTTGACGGCGAGCGTGGATGATAAATCCCGGTGCAGCTTCGCCTTCACAAGTCACTTTCAACTTGTTTCTCTCTAGAAAAACCGTGAGCCACTTCCAGTTCTTTGAGTTAAGTTCAGCCGCTTCGCAAATTTCATCACCGTACAAGTGTTCTACACTATCCACGTAACGTATGCATGTATTTTTCCAGTTTCATCAGTTAGATTGTGAGATATTGCACGAAATGCATCCAAACACATAGTAGTGATTATGTATGCACAAATGACTTGATAAAAATATTCAACATAGTAAATGTTAGTATTAAACCATCTTTGAACATAATGATGTGAAAAATTTGACTTTCGAGGCAGTCAAATTGGCACCTTTTTCTCGCTATTTTTGTCCCATTTGAGGTCCAATGAGCAAAAGGTAGAAAGGCAAAATACTCCCTAGCATTGAGGTTGGCCTTATGCATGATGTTCTTGATTTTTATGCATATATTACATATATGACTTTGGGGTAGGTGTGCTTCTTGAATGGCCACCTAGACATGCCTGTCTTGCATGTGGATAGTCCTATTTTCAAAGGGATTATGGCGAAATTTTTTCCAAATGTAGGCATTGGGTAGTCATGCATTCTAACTCTATTATATGTTAAAGTAAATGCATGCATGCATATAGTCATATAATGCATTTTAGAAAGCTCCGAGTAAGGCAATACCACACCCTTTACGAGGTGATTTGGAGACTTTTTGTCCGGATATTATGGATCCGGATCAATGAAAGCAGTTTTTACTGGACCGCTTCTTACGGCGTCGGCGGAGGGCTTCACGAAGTGCCTCGTCCCCGTTTGTTACGTTAGATGACCTAAATCGGTTGGTGGAAGCTTTGATTAAATCCGTCCGGTAGATGTTCGGGACGTTGAGGACGAGGAGGTGGATATTGAGGATCCCGCTCCTGCTGTACATATCCCTCGCAGGGAGCTTTCGAGCATCCAGGTGGTGAACCTAGAGTTGCTAGGTGATTTGGGTAGACACCCATCGATGTACTTGAATGCTAACGAGGTATGACGTTAGACTTTATCTTCCTTCTTTCCTATTGATGAGGATTAAAAGGGTTCTGATGTTGATCTGTGCTTCATGCAGGTTCTAGGTTTTATACAGCCTTGGGGGAACTGGTTTAGCATCCACTCCATGTACCAGGCGCTTCATCCTAATTATAGAGCAGTAGTACATGAGTGGGGATTTGGGGCATTTTTCTCCATCCTTCCCGTCGTTGTCCCAGGGTTACCTCGGGGCATTATCGAAAGCGATGGTTTCATCAGACTCAGTCACTCCACCTGCTGGATTGCGAGGTGATGATGACGCCTATGGATTGACGATTTATCATAGGTATTGAGTTTAGAGGGGAGCTAGTGCCTTGCATGGCGAATATCACCCCTACTGCCATCCGGTCCTTATTAGGAGTTCCAGCGGGTGCGCTCAAAGGTAGGACTGTTCGTTCAGGTCCTTTGAGCGTAGATGTTATGAGCGGGCTATTGAGTGAGCCCATGCCTGATGATGTCGAGGATCGGGGATCGCGTTCTGCGGCTATTGTTCTCGATGATCATTCGAGGTCGCTTCATAGCAGAGATAACTCTTCCACGGTATCTTTCGCTTTGGTCGTCAGCCACACACGCGATGTGGACCGTATAGGAGAGAGTACGATTGGGGCTCTTACACCTTTGCCTATTTCCTCCAGGGGCGTGCGTTTGCGCTCGCTGTGGTTTAATGAGAGGCTTGTCTAGGATTTTACCCGTTCCTGCTGGTGAGCATTTCTCTTATTTTTTTCCCTTCACAGGTTAAGAGTGTTTACTGACAGCAGATGTTTTGCCATTCTGTTGGAAGTTTTGGGCCTATGAGAGGCTTCCACGTTTGCATCCTATGAGTGTGTTAGGCTTAGATACCTATCCACGAGGATGACAATGACACCATTCTATTTTGCCAGAGGTCCTCAGATGTCGAGGGCTTCGCTCATTGTCAGTATGTGGTGGAGTTCTTGTGGCCGAGGCCATCACATGGCTTCCATACTCAGGGGATCATTTGATCATCAGTTTTGAGGATGGACACCCTATTGGAGTAGAGTATTTGATTTCCACCCGGAGATTTCCTCTTTTCACCGATGGAGGCTGGGAGCTCTATTTAGGAGAGCGTGCTATTAGGAGCACCATATGGGAGATTCGTATACCGATCTTGCCTCCTGTTAGGCATCATTGGCCTGTATCACAATCACTCGCCATTGATATTCCATTGTTGGGAGTTGACGGTTTTGATTTATCCGAGGGTCCATATACTCAGGAGATATTCCAGCGCTGGTGGCTCCCTCACACTATTGGGGCCCAGTCCCATGCCACACAGTTTATGGGGGACATGGTTCCTGGATCATTGATGATGACGGATTGGGTAGCTTGTGTTCGAGCTCCGACCCATATGACCCAGATTGATAGCTTAACTTTCGGCCAGTTGGATCGGCACACAGATATTTATTAAGATTTTAGGCGAGAGATCCGTGAGGCGGAGACATTTGTTCTTTCAAGCTCAGGTGCTGGCCCCTCAGACGACCCATTTGGTTTTTTCGGCGCAGATCCTCCCCTTTATAGGTCTGACATCCCTGTTGATAGAGATCTAGTGACTCAGGAGGAGTTACATCAGGTGGACAGGATTGAGGATGTGGACATCGAGACCATTGTCTTCTTCTGATGTGTATTCTCGCTATATCTTTTGATAGGCCTTTGTTAGATATTGGGTGGCTGTTCCCCATTCTCGCTATACTTTTTGATAGGCCTCTGTTAGTAGTAGGGCGTTTGTGCCCCATTTTCATGTATTTGAAGCTGTATAGAGCTGATGTATTAGATGATGATATATTTAGGAATGTATGCACCATTTTTTTCATTCCCTATATCATATTGCCATCCATTATCACATTATGCATGTATCATGTTATGCATATGTATGTATGTCCAGAGATACTCGGTATTGACCTGGATGGTCTTATGACACGCCCGCACGGATGTCTTCTTGACGATTTAGCCAGTATAGATCATATCCCACTATCAGTGGTGGCATTGGGTATGCGCTCGTGGTACGATAGCATGTCACCACCAGATAGGGTGACTGTAGATCTATTATTGCAACATACCATGACCCTTTTGGCATTTCAGGTTCCTGCAGGATTTGTAGATGGGATGCTAGAGCATTGGCTAGCTGATAGGCAGGTATTCCATTTTGGTACCCATGAGTTGACTCCTACTCTGGAGGAGTATGCACGTTTGACGATGCTGCCCTTAGACAGACCTTGCGTGCACATGGTTTTGGGAGACATGAGTAGGAGATTCATGACTCTCATAGGATTGAGGCGCAGAGTGGTACATGATGAGTTGACATCTGGCCATGTGATCTCTCAGCATTTTCTGTATGATAGATTTGGTGCGGAGGATAGCTACTCACGACATTCAGGGGATTTCACCGTGTTGGAGGATCATTGGCATTTGGCCAGAGTTGATGTACTGATACTATGTGTACTGTCATACGTGTACATGCCGCGGTACATGGATGAGATAGATATAGGCGTTATCATGGTGGTGAGAGCTCTCAGGGAGGGTCGTACCATTGTACCTATGATCGTGGCAGAGACCTTGCGATCAGCGTCCTACTGCCATACTTACCCGTCAGTGTGTTTCTTGGGGAGTTCGATTAAATCATCTTTGTATGTGTGGTTTATGTCACACTTGTGACCGATTGGTACCTTTTAGCGGGCACGGTATTGTTTCTCCCATGAGGTGGCTATGTCATATTCCTTTCAGCCATCGGAGTGTGTAGATGCTCGGTCTGGTCCGCATTTTTGGCCAGATATCAGAGATCCATTTAGCATATTGTTGTGCTCGGGGCTTTGCTCACTATACAACTTCATTACTCATACTCTCGGGCATGGATTTCTCCCTTTGGGCGGCTTGAGGGGCATGACGACTTATCATCCATTGGCCGTGATGTTGCGATTTGACCCGATTCGAGATTTTCATCCTTTTGAGGCGGCGGTCATTTTCGACTTCTCGATACCTCTCACCGAGGGGCCGATCTCGTATATCGCTTCTTTGGGATCGGCGTGAGCTAGTTGCTTTTCCGCCATCGATCGTCTCGATTATTCCGCATGAGTACTTCGTATGGATGGAGCGGAGGTTTTTATCGCTGCGAGATATTTGCGATCTGGGAGATTGAGTTAGACGATGTAGAGCCTATAGAGGACATTGATACCTACATCGAGGAGGATACCGCTGTTGGGTTGCCAGCATTTCTTCCGGATTCTCCTAGTACCAGTACTTTTGTGATCCAGCACTCGACACAGTATTTAGAGCAGAGTCTTCATCTGATGACCTTTGAGAGAGACCAGATTCGATCTATGATGTCGACTGCTCTTGATGTGAGGGACGCCGCCCTATTAGAGAGAGACGAGGCATTAGCTCGTAGAGGAATCTGCATTGTTGTTGAGCGGGATGAGGCCAGTCGAATGAGACGCAGATGATAGTTGGCGAGATAGTGCTATATCTCTGCCGGGATGTGGTACATCACAGATAATCTGCGGTGAGGTCCCTTACCATTGGTATGATCGCAGAGATGAGTGCTTATATCGATGAGCATATGGTCATCATGCAGATGGCTACAGATCTGTTGGGTCATGTGGATATTCTTATCCAGGAGACTACAGTTTTACCTCCTTCATTTGAGAGGGATGCCATGTTGGTTTTGCTAGCTCGCATGTACCCTGATTCGTAGATGAGCTTGTATTTACCTGCACAGACTAGCTTAGCCATTTTGTCATGTACAGTTCACATTGTATATATATCAAACAACATTATATATGATAGGGAAATATATTTTTGGATCACTTCCCTTTTAGATATGCCTTGCTATTTGCTTGATATTTTGCCTGCTGCTTCAGGGCTTGTGATCTTGATGAATTCTGAATTCTTCCTTGGTGGATGGACATTGAGCTGTCTTTGGATAGTTCAGAATGGATCATCGATCTATGTATATCCCTACCATCTTTGGTGTCTTGGGACTTGTTTCTGAATGGAAATGTGGAGAGTGTGTGGCTTTCTCTCTCGAGATTGACCGCCGTACGGATGGTCTTGATACTTCTATTTAGGAGAAGCCTAGTTAATTCCACCTCTTATGGTTTAGTATTGCTCTTCGAGGTATGACCGCAGCTTAGATGGTCGTCGAATCTCCTATTTGGGAGGAGTTCAGGTAATTCCATCCCTTTGGTCTGAAGCCGAATGACATATAATGGATTGAAAAGAATCCCAACACCCATTGACAATGGTTTTGTGTTTTGGTAGGGGTGAGACCGCACGCACCATGAATGGTTTCACGTACTCCTATTGAAGAGGAGATCAGGTCTGCGTAGTTCGAACCTGGTGTAAGAGGTTCAACGCTGTATATGGCTGATATGGTGTAGGAATGTTTTTGGTTGTTTTTGTTTTTGTAAGGAGAAGAGGGTAGAAATGTTTTTGTTGTTTTTGTTTTATTGCGACCGGGCCATATGAAATGGTTGCCTACGTACTCCTATTGAAGAGGAGATCAGGTCGACGTAGTTCACCCCTCAGGGCGAGAAGAAAAGCGTAATCCCATGTGCAGGTCAGAGTGCGGGGAGGAGAAAGTTTAATCCTAGGTTGAGGATAAACTGCAGGCAGGAGAAGTTTGATCCCATGTATGGGTAGCCAAACTGTGAACGCAAGAGGTTCAATCTGCGGTGGGATGACCTAAGTTGTATGAGCGCAAAGGAGAAAGCCAGGCTGCTGGCTTGAAGAGTATGTTTCCCTGAGGGGCAAAGTGTAGAAAAGTTGTAGGTGGTAAAGGGTTAAAGAACCGGAATGACTGGTGACCTGATGATGATGCACCAGGGTGTTTGCTGGTTACTTCAGACATAATACCGTTTCACGGTGTCTGAGTTGATGAGTTGTGGAAATTCATCGCCGTCCATTTCTTGTAATCTGAGAGCGCCTCCTGTCAATACTTCTTTGACAATAAACGAGCCTTCCCAGTTAGGAGCAAATTTTCCTTTGGCACGATCTTGATTGTCGAGAATCTTCTTGAACCAAGTCGTGTTGTTTAAATTGCCGTAGCGGACTTTTTTTGTTGTAGGATCTGGCGATCCTTTGTTGATATAATGACCATGGAAGATAGCCGCGGTTCGCCTTTTCGTCTATAGAGACAATTGGTGATACTATCTTGTACCCATTGGTTTTCATCCGGTGGCGTCGATCAACACTTTGAGAGATTCCATCTCAACTTATGGGGAACACCGCTTCCATCCCATAGGTTAAAGCGTGAGGGGTTGCCCGGTTGAAATGCGCATTGTGGTTCCTATAAGCTAACAGAGTAAGAGGCAATAGGTTAGGCCAATCTTTGTGGTTGGTGACATCTTTGCATAATCTTCTTGATATTTTTTGTTAGCCGCTTCAACAAAGACCGATTCATCTTTGGACGATAGATGACAGAGTTAAGATGTTTGATGTGGAATTTATTGCATAATTCCTCCATCATTTTGTTGTTGAGGTTTTGGCATTATGCGACACAATCACCTCTGGTTGTCCATATCGACAAATGACATTGTTTTACGATGAAAGCAATGATGACTTCTTTAGTGACCTGGGGAAGGAGGCGCTTCTACCCACTTGGTGAAGTAGTCGATCATGGTGAAGATAAATCGGTGACCATTCATTTGGCTTTAGGCTCAATGGGCCCAATAACGTCCATTCCACAATGAGAAGGGCCAATGTGAACTCATATTGTGGAGCTCCCGTGGGAGGCGTGTATAGCATTCCCATGAATCGCATGGCACTGATAGCATCTTCTAACGTGGTCGTTGCAATCATCTTTGAGAGATACCAATAATGTCCGATCACGAGGACTTTCTTGACAAGGAGGGGCCACTCATGTGGGGGCCATAGACTCCACCATGGATTTCATCCATAAGCCTTTGGGCTTGATCTTTGTTTAAACACCTGAGGAGACCTAGTCCTGCATCTCTTTTGTAGAGCGCATCTCCACTCAGGTAGAACTTCATAGCAAGTCGATGGATCCGCCTTTTCTCAGTCAGGCTCGCCTCAGCGGGTGTAGATCCATCTCCCGAGATATTCCTTGATATCTTTGATACCAAGGAGGTTGGATGGGAGGTAGCTCATCCGATACTTCTCAACGTAATTCCCATAGGTTGGGGCCTTGTTCAGGGGAAATTGTGGACTTTTGGCAAGTGTTCTTTGTCGATATCTCACGAATCAAGGAGGCCAAAGTTGCTAATGCATCGTGAAATCATTCCTATTACGAGGAATGTGTAGAAAGGAGATTTCTTGAACTCTAAAGCCATCTTCAAAAACTCTTAGATGGTAAGGCGACAAATGTAGTTCCTTGGTTTGATAGACTCGGTGGATTATCGATTACCAACTCCGAATCTCAGGGACGATTAACCGCTTGATGCCCATTGAGCGGGCAAGTTTTAGCCCCATGAGGCGGCCTTCATACTTAGCCGTATTGTTGGTCTTGATAAAAAGCGTAATTTTGGCGAAGCGGGATCTGCTCCCCGTATCGGATATTAGAATTTCTCGACTCTAGAACCTTCCATGTTAATAGCTCCATCAAAATACATCTTCCATGATTGGCGCGTATCGTCTTGATGGTGTTCTTTGTCTTTATCATTACTCCTTCATCGGGAAATATGTTTTCAAGGGTTTGAAATCCCCACGAAGGTCTGCGGTGGCCCAGTTGATCTGCGATTCCTTGACCTTTGATGGACTTTTGAGTCACATATACGATGTCAAATTGTTGTAGGATCAACTGCCATATGGACAGCCGGCAATTTAACATGGGTTTGTTGAAACACGTACTTGAGAGGATCCACGCGGGATATGAGATGGATTGTGTGACCATGGAGGTAATGATGTAACCTCATGGAAGCCCATGCTAAAGCACAACACGTCTTCTCGATCGAGTGTACTTGTGTTTCTTCTTCTTTGAACCTTTTCTTTGAGGTAATAGATAGCTCGTTCTTGGCCTCTATCGTCTTTTCTGTCCCGACATCTGACCCATGGCATTGTCACTTATGGACGGTACATGAGCAGGGAACATCATCACAGGTGGTACCAAGATAGGAGCTTTGACTAGCTATTTCTTGATTGTAAGGAAGGCATTCTGGCACTCATCATTCCATTTCATGGAGGAGTTCTTCCTTAATAACTTGAAGATTGGCTCACACAGTTCTTTGTGAGTTGGGAGATAAACCTGCTGATGAAGTTGATCCTTCCCAAAAATCCCCATATTTCCTTTTCTGTCTGAGGAATGGTCATTTTTATGATGGCTTGGATTTTGGTAGGATCTAGCTCAATCCCTTTGTGGCTGACTAGAAATCCTAGCAACTTGCCTGACTTGACGCCAAAGGTGCACTTAGCTGGATTCAACTTCAAGTTGTACTTACACAACCTGTTGAACAACTTTCTGAGATGGTCTAGATGGTCATCCTCCTTCTGGGACTTGACAATGATGTCATCCACGTAGATCTCAATCTCTTTATGCATTAAGTCGTGGAAAAGAGCCATCATAGTTCGTTGATAGGTAGCTCCGGCATTGAAGAGGCCGAATGACAACCGTCTATAGCAAAAAGTTCCCCAAGGAGTGATGAAAGCAATCTTCTCACGATCTTCCTCGGCAACCATGATCTAATGGTACCCCGCAAAGCAATCAGCATAGGAGTACATGTCGTATTGAGCAGTATTGTCAATGAGAATGTGGATAAATGGCACGGGAAAGCTATCTTTTAAGCAAGCTTTGTTCAAGTCCCTGTAATCCACGTAAACTCGCACCTTCCCTCCAGGTTTAGGTACGGGCACGATGTTGGATATCCACTCAGGATATGTAGACACCATGATGATGTCGGCTTGAAATTGTTTCACAATCTCTTCTTTCACCTTTAAACTCCACTCAGGTTTTAATCGCCTGAGCTTTTGCTTGATCGGCTTAAATTCCTCTTTAATGGGAAGGCGATGAAGGACAATGTAAGTGGATAAACCCACCATGTCTTCATGAGACCATGCAAACACATCTTGGAATTGTGTTAATAGCATAACCATGTCATTCCGTGGGTTTGGGGTAAGGTCTGAACCAATCTGGATTAACTTAGGGCTTTCTAAGGTTAGAGATTGAAAGAAGTGGTTTGATCAAGGTTGGGTTTGGGTTTGTCTTTGACCCATTCTTGAATTTACGAGGCACCTCAATGTCATCCTGGAGATCCATCAATTTGAATTCATCTCTACATCAAAGGTACAATCCTTGTGTAGGAGAGGCATCGTATATCATAAATCTGAGCACATCTAAATTTGAGTCTGAAACAAAATATGCTTTCACTTAGTATATATGAAATGCGTTGATCATATACGGTGTTAGCATATCTTGGCAAAATAAAGCGCTAATACTATATAGAAAAAAGGTTATTATTGTATCTACAGGTAGAAAAGAATTTACGCGCTTTTTACCCTGTCGACCAAAGCAAGGAATCTTTGTTCCAATTGGTAAGGGTAAAGTCAAGGTGGACCGCATGATGATGGAGGATTGTCATCATCCTCCTTGTCCGAATGATGGCCATTACGTCGAGGCAATCATCATGCAGGGTGTATCTCATTGGTATGTTCATCATGGACGATGATCGCATGTACCGACATTATTGGACAACGTTTTCCTTGATTCTCGCTCCTCTTCTTCGATTGCGGGATTTGGAATAACGATTTTCTTTTTCTCCTCCCCGGTTTGAGTTAGGAAATAACATGGCCATGACATTGGCTGACACCTTTACTGGAGGTTGTGCGGACTCGGAGTTTGAAGGCGAAGCCGAACGCCACATGGTTGAAGCTGAAGGAATCTGTTGATGCTTATGAGGATTCCTGTGACTAGAGCTGGCAGAATAGCCTAGTCCAGCTGTTCCAACTTTCTTGGTTAATCGAATGGGGTACTGGATACCCTGGCCATCTTTACCCAACCCTTGTCTTGGCTTATGACCCAACGACATCATTTCTTGAGTGGCTGACATCACCTCAGCAGAAATGTGGGGTTCGAGTAGTGGTGCTCCAATAGCGTGGCATTGGGTGTTGCTTATTTCCAAAGCATGAAAACTGATTGGTTCTACGTCTGTATTGGCATTGATGAATAGAATGTCCCGTCTTTGAGGAATCTCGGTTCGGCATTGGCCGTGACCGAGCTATTGTTGATAATGTACTTCAATTGTTGGTGAAGAGTGGAGGGGCCGCCTTGCCCATATGGATCCATGGTCGTCCCAAGAGCGGGTTGTATCCCGAATCTATCTTGAGCACATGGAAGGATCGCTTGAGAATGTATGAGGGCCAATTTGATTGGCGGCTCAATTACTCAACCGAATTTGGCGGGCTCCATCAAAAGCTTTGATGATAGTATGGCTACTCCGAATTCGGTTGAGATTGATATTCATCTTCACCAAGGTGGCATATGGGTAGATATTTAGAGAGGAACCTCCATCTATTAAGACTCCAGCCACCATATATCAGGAGGACAAGACCATGATGTGTAGCGGTTTGCAATGACTAGTCCCTTCCGGATGGTATGTCATCATCGATGAAGGATATCACATTGTTGTTGAAAATGTGATCAACCATGTGTTGAAATTTTTCCGTATCCCGCGATGTCGGGAGATAGGCTTCTTCCAAAACCTTTAACAAGACCTTCCCGGTGATTCTCGGAAGTTAGGACCAAGTCAAAATTGATATTTGTGGTGGAGCTTCCTTCAAGCTTAAAACCACCGAGGCTTCGTTATGACCCACAACGCGGAGGAATTTTTCAATCTTCTCCATGGGTATTTTCCCCTTTGATTTGGTGGTGGGGTTCATCACCCGATGGGGAAGATATAGTGGATTTTCCTTCGACACTGTAGCAGTGGTATGTGAGGTGGATCCTTCACCTTCTCCATAATTCCACGGAACCTTGCGCAAGCTAACAATAGGATATTGTGCTCTGCATGACAAGTTGATTGGCTCGGGAGTGGCCACTTTCAAAGGATTGCTTCCTCCTTTGAGCTGAATTATCGGTGTTGTGAGAAAAGTATTAATCCCTTCAACTTGGTGAGATATAATTGCTACCACACTTTTCCACTTAGTAGGGCCTGCATTCTCACTTGCACGTAACACAGTGTCATTATCTGCCAAGAGCAGTACACCACTGTCGATTAGATTTTGAATAAGGTCGCGGAGTGCCCAGCATTCTTTTGTCTTTGTATGATCGCGAGGGATCGGGAGTGGTATTGACATACTCCATTAGAGTTGTACCATCCCGAACGGAGGTTGATTGGAGGTAGAAGGGAACTGATCCTTCCTTCATTGATTAACATGTGAAGGATTTCCTCCATGGGTTCGCCCAAATAGGTGAATTCCCGTTTGTTGGCGAAATCAAGCGGGCTTTGGCATTTGCTCTCTTCGTCACTTTGTCTTCCGGCATTTCATTTTTTTAAAAGTGACGAGGAATATTCATGACGATTGGTAGGAGACGGCATGCTCTGGTGATTAATTGCCGAGTCACTTGATCTTTGATAAGTCACCGATTCATGATTGCTCAATTTGTTTTGAGAGAGCTTTCATCTTTCGTTCCATTGTGAACTAGAACTTAGCATAATCCCATCTGTCATCACCGTCTTTGATGGTGCGGGGGAATCACAATTTGAAGTTGGAACTCGTCCTTTGCTCCAATTAATCATGTTGACCTCTTCTTCTTTTGTGTTGAGGAAGAGGGTTATCTTGTACGTGAATTTGATCGGGTTTGGTGACTATGATCTCTCCATTATCTATTAGGTCCACGGATCTTGTGTTTCAAGGCCCAAACAATCGAGTATCATGTCCGGTGCCCGGCATGATAACACATTTCTAGCGACATTGAAACCCCATCCATTAGAAATTTGGTGGTGGAAGAAGATGCGTAATTTTCTTTGTGTTGTCGGAAGATTAAGAATGTTCTCGATGGTATCCCTAAGGGTGTAAACACTCGATGGTGTTTGACTTCTCCACCTTTTGGTACTGGAGGGTTTTGATTTGTCTTTGGAAAAGGGAGTGTAGTTTCTCCTTTGAATGGGCATACTTTGATTGCCTTTTGTCCCCTGTAGTATCGTCGGAAACATCTTCCTCTTTCTTTTTATGGACCCTCCAGGGGTTGTTCCCATAATTTCCAGATTGGATGTGATCAGCAACAACTTTGAGTGCGGCTAGGTCTTGAATCTTTCCTGACTTCAACCCCATTTCAGCCATCTCCCCATGTTTAACCATTTCAGAAAACGGTTTGCCGATGCCGGCTAAAACTCTCTCATAGAAGGGAGCTTCTTGTATGTATATGAATGTCATGACCATTTCTGATTCTGACATGGCAGGACTAACTTAGGCGACCAGAGCGTCTCCACCTTTGGGCATACTCTCTCGAAAGACTCGTTAGGCATTTTTTGATCTTGGTAATTTGATAGCGATCGAGAGCCATTTGAGTTTGAAAAGCTGTATTGAGTGAGGAAGGCATGTGCTAGCTCTTCCCAATTTGTGGATTTTGGAGTTGTCTAATCTTGTGTACCACGAGCAGGCTTCTCCGGTTAGACTCTTTTGGAACAATTGCATTACGAGTTTTTCATCCTCTGCGCATAGGATCCCAGTTCTCCAATAAAGACTTTTAAATGTGTATAAGGATCCCCTAACTTGATTATATTTTTCAAAGTCGGGGAGTTTTAAATTTTTACGGATAGTGAACACGGGAAAAATACATAGATCAGCATATGAAACACTCCCGTGTGTTCCAATTCCTTTGATAGCGTGAAGGGTCTCTTCCATTTGGAGGACTTTCTTTTTGATGTCACCATTGTCTGGATCTCCAGTGGAATGGGAAGCATCCTGCGTTTTGTTGGTGTTTTCAATTGTGGCTCTGGTATGGTAATGACCGGAATTCCTCCTTGTGTGGAGGGCTCAGTATGTACGGGTATTTTCTGACCCTGTGTAGACTGGTGTAATTCTTTTAATAGAACAGCCAAATCTGTAATCTGTTTGCTTAACCCGTCGAATTCTTTGCGAGAAACTGGATTAAGTTCAGTCTGGTCGGATGATGACATGATTGACTGTAGGCCTGTTGCCTTTTTGGACTTTGACCGGGTAGTAGGTCCGATTGATTCCCTGCGAAAGACTGGCATAGTTTAGTCCTTAGGGAAGGTGTATAATGACATGCTATGTGATGTGTCCATTTTAGGAATTTTATCCTGCAAAATGGGTGTCAGCTGTTTGTAGCATGTATGTGGACATATTGCTTCATATTTCTCATTACATGGAGATAGATATGGAATGAAATTACAAGTAATTGTGTTTACAAGTAATTGAAATGAGAGCATGAAGAGACTTTCCTTCGTTTTGGGTTTATCAGAGGCTGACCTATCTTAGGTTACTCTCGCGGCTTTTTGGCATGAAGGTTCCCAAATCATCGCAATCTACTAGACGGGAAGTTAATCCGGTCTTTCAACTGGAGCGAATTTGGGTGGTGCCTTTCCTGAGCCTCGGAGAATTAGTCTTCTCACGAGTCCAGTAATCAAACATCAACAGGATAGCCTCCTGGTGGAGGGACCACACAACATACATTCACATACATCGCGTCTCACCGTATGAAATGATGACATGTGCGAAGCACTAATATCATAAGCAGTTTATAGTGCGAAGCACTAACATCACACGCAGATATGATGCGAAGCACTAAGCTCAAACAAGACATGCATTCGTACACATTCATCCAATGTAAATGCAACATCCACACACAAGCATATAATCAGTTTTGAAAAGATTGTAGTAGCGGCTTAAGTCCTCTTATTGGAGTCCCCAGTGAGTCGCACACTGTCGGCGTCGGGATTTTTGGATGTCCCTTTGAAGTTACTTGTTCTTTGGTGTTCTCATTTTAGGTGAGATTTGTTTGAAAAAACAAGTGAAAAAGGTTCAACATGTATAATGTAAACGATGGGATGATAAGAGTCGCTTGATTGGTTTTTAAATGGTTGTACCAACACAACCGAGAAAAGGTTTGCACATTGACCCCGGTGATGTGACAGCGATATATCGAATGGTCAACAAAATCGAGATTCATTTAGGGTCAGGGGACTTGGTTTATGGGGGGAAGGTGTTAGGCACCCCAGACATCCGTGTTACCACGGTGACCGCCTCTTTTCAAGAAACTATTATCGAGTGTGTGTGTGTGTGTGTGTGGGTGATGTCTTTGTTATATTAAAGTTGTATGAGGCCTCATTCGAACCTATATATACGGGTTTGAATTTATGTAAAAATTCGGTTTTAGCAAGATATGGCAATGATGTTTTATAAAAGAGGTTTTCAAAACCTAATGCTCAATAGGAATTAAGACCTTTTACACTTCCATTTTATTAAGTGAGTGGTGGATTGATTTTATTTGTGAATGCGAGGCATCCGTATGAAAAAAATAATATATATATATACAAAAAAATAATGCCGACTTCCTCGTGGGTATGGAAACCATCTGAGGAAATACAGACATCGCAGAATAATTTACAAAAGTCGCTTACAATTTGAAAATGTCCATCATCGGAACCGAATCTAGATCCAATGAGATGAATCTGTGATCACATGATTCCTAGGCGCACAGAATATTGCAATTTGTATAAAAGCAATAAGCAGATATATATATATAAAAGCGGTAAATATATATATATGTAAAGACATGATCACCAACCACGAAACACCTCCATGGGGATCAAAAATATAAATAAAAAGTAAATAGATACGATCAACCGCCACGAAGGAAACTCGAGCGAGACAGAATGTAAATATAAAGCTATAAATATATATAATATATATAAGTAAACTCGAGCGGGACAAAATGTAAAAAAGCGTAAATGCGGTCAAGCGCCACGAAGTAAACTCGAGGCGAGGATATAAAATGTAAAGAAAGTTAAAACTATAGCGCCATGAAGTGAATTCGAGGCTCAGCGGAAAAAATATATATATATATATATATATATATATATATATATATATATATATATAATAAAAAGCAATAAACATACTTAGAATGTAAAATCAGGCTCATCGAACATAGTTAGACCATATATATATATATATATATATATATATATATATATAAGCGAATAAGCACACGCATTAAACACATCGAAGTGAAAAGTCCGACCTAATGATATATATATAATATATATATATATATAAAAGAATCAGAAGTCTAGGCTCATCGAACAAAGTCAAAGCCACGGTTGATATATATATATATATATATATATATATATATATATATATATGTGTGTGGACTTTGTTCGATGAAACTCAGCTCAAAGCATAATCGAGGCGTTATTTAATATATTTATATATATATATATATATATATATATATATATATATATGAGATCGAATGAAACCACGGATAGAAGTCAAGGAAAAAAGCAAAGCAACACGACTCTCAGCGTGTAGAAGGTGTGTGCAAAGATGAAGAGAAAGACTCAAAAGTGTGTGAGAAGGCTTACGGTGGTGATAAAAAGGGCTTCTATATCTTTAGAGTGGGTAAACTCTTGGCTTTTGTGGGTACAAAAGAGGCTATATATGAGCTCACATGTGTTTGAAAGTGGGAAAATACCTTTATATAGCAAGTGCGAGCAAATTGTATAGGGTTTCCCGTCTTTTTTTCTTTAAAAATCAGCACCCCAAGCCTCTTATTTATAGGAAAAAGGTGCATGGTGTACTAGAGGTGGGTCAGTCAGGTCGGCCGGGCGGCCAGGTCGGCAGCGTCGTCTCGTTGTCTCGTGCGTGCTCGAGACCTTTGTAATATCCACTCGGATTTTGAGAAGTGCAATCCGGGCATCCGTTTTGAGGTATTCGGGACCTATTTTGGACCCGCGGTTTGTCGAGAGTTGTGCGATGGCATGGGATTAGAGTTTGTCTGAAGTCTTTGAAGATGGGACGATGCCCTCCGGTCTTCAAGCTTCAACTTTCATCTGTTACCCCTTGATAATAGTCACTCGGGATTGGTTAGCCTTGTGGGACATTGTTGCGTAGAGAGGCGAGATGTGGCATCGTGTTGGATGAGATGGCGATGTTGCCCCTCACCGGAATTATTCTTGCGGATTGGGTCGATAAGCGAGAGGCGTTGCTCGGACTTATTTGAGATTGAATGCTTTGCATTTGTTGAAGATCCTCATTGTCATCTTTGAGGTGTACTGTCTTTCCGATGTGATTGCTTAGTGTTGGCACGGTGTATTTCGTTGTGAGTGCCGAGATTGAAGATGATGGCATTTGAAAGAAGCATTTCAGGTTATCTCAAAGCGCATTCCTTGGGGTTATCACCGAGGTTGGTGGCTATTCCTATGGTTGGGGATCGAGGCTGGATACCTCGGGGTTATCTCAAGAGATTAATCGGTCTTCTCGGTGTGTGTTCGGTATTATATCTCAGAGGTCTCGGGGTTAAATCGAGGTTGAAAGCTATTACTCCAGATTGTGATCCGGGGTTATTGCTGAACTTCCGGTAGTATCCGGTGTGGATTTGGATTGTCTTTCAGGGTTCTCTCTTAAAAGATGAATCTGTCCTCCTGTAATGTTAGTAACAGTAGTACAGAAAATTTCGAGTGTCTACAAGCTAGTTAACCCAATAATGGGTAACTGCTTCCAACCACTACTAGGGCCTCGTTTGGCAAGCCTTAATTGATTCAAAGTCATTTAATTTAATAAATCTCTTATACTATAGGTTAAATCGTGTCACACCCAATTATACAATAACTCAAATATATTATTTAATTTAATTTGAATAAAATATAATAATTTCTCATTAATTCACATAGTCAAATAATTAATTTTTCTCATTAATTAATAATGTCAATTTATTAAATCTCTAATTAATTATTACATTAATTAAAATAATATTATGCTTATTAAATATTTCATTTAATACAATAAGCTCACATAAATACGTACTTGAATAATAATTATTCTCCACATTAATTTAATAAATATAACACATATAATTAAATTAATCTACCATAACTTCATCAATTAATTATTTAATCAAATAATTAAATCATCGAAAATATTTATTTAATTCAATAAATATTAAGAATTAAATTACAAAAATCTCGTTCGTCACATCTTTCCCCCTTAAAAGGATTACGCCCCGGAATCACGATTTCAATAATTTCATCCGTTACATTCTCCCCTCCCCATACAAAGATTACATCCCCGTAATCGCTTACACAAAATTAAGTAAATAAATGACGATAATTCTTCATCATATTCTCTTCGAGTTCCCACGTAGCTTCTTCAGCGTTGTGGTTCCTCCAAATTACCTTAACAGAAGGTATTACTTTATATCTGAGAACTTGTTCTTTTCTATCGACAATTTGAACAGGAATTTCTTCGTAAGATAAGTCTTTTTCAAAATCGCGGGGGTTAAGTATTCAATTATATGTTTGTAATCGGGTTTGTAGGGTCGTAAAATAGAAACATTGAAGACGTTGTGGACATTCTCGAGTGCTGGAGGTAGGGCTACCTCATACGCAACTTCTCCGATTCTTCTTAGTACTTCAAATGGTCCAATGAATCTTGGGCTTAATTTCCCTTTCTTTCCGAACCTGATCTTTCCCTTCCATGGAGAGACCTTTAAGAACACATAACTACCCGATTCAAACTCAATGTTTTACAATGTGGATCGACGTATTTCTTCTACCTATCTTGAGCTGCTACCAGTCGTGCTCGGATCACTTTAACTATCTCTGCCGTCTGTTGAACCATTACGGCCCTAGCAATCGCTCGTCGCCAACTTCATCCCGATGAAAGCGGAGTTACGCACTTTTCGTAGTATAACGCTTTATATAGGCGGTATGCCAATACTAGCGTGGTAAGCTGTTGTTGTGGTGGCCGAACTCTACTAGTCGTAGGTGATCGTCCCAGTTTCCTTTAAAGTCCATCACACAGGCTTTTAGCATATCTTCTAATGTCCGAATCGTTCTTTCGCTCTGTCCATCTGTTTGAGGGTGATATGCGGTACTCATCCGCAATTGCGCATCCATGCATTCTATAGGCGTTTCGGAAGTTCGATGTAAAGCGGAACCACATGTCGAAATAATTGACACCGGCACTCCGTGCCTCGAAAAAATTTCTTTTACATATAACCTTGCCAATTGATCTAAGTTGAATCTGATTTTTATTGGAAGGAAGTGTGCGGATTTCGTCAGTCGGTCAATGATAACCCATACTACGTCGTAGCCTTTCTGAGTCGTCGGAAGGCCAACCACGAAGTCCATTGTAATATGTTCCCATTTCCATTATGGGATCTCTAATGGTTTTAGCAATCCACTCAGTCTTTGATGTTCTGCTTTCACTTTCAGATATGTCAGACACTTGGCAACACATTCTGCAACATCACGTTTCAAATTCGGCCACCAGAAGTGTTGTCAAAGATCTTGATACATCTTGGTACTACCAGGGTGAATCGAATATCGTGAACTATGAGCCTCGCTCAAAATGTCTTTTAATAATCTCTATATTTGGCGGTACCCAAATTCTACTCTCGAATCTCAGTATTCCTTCGTTATCCAGCTTGAATCTTGGTTCAGTTCCTTCAGATATCTTCTTTATCACCTTTTTGCATTCATCATCCTGAAGTTGTGCTTCCTTAACTTTATCCAGTAGGGTTGTACCAGATTGCATCTGAAATAGCTTCTCATCAATTTCCATAGGATACTTCACTTCCAACTCCAGTTTCTCCATTTATGAAATTATCTTCTCCGATCGAATCAACATCATCAACTTCTCCAGGCCCTTTCTACTTATGGCGTCAAGTAACGATATTTGCCTTACCTGGATGGTATAAAATCTCACAGTTGTAGTCCTTAATTAACTCCAACCACCTTCTTTGGCGCATATTCAAGTCCTTCTATGTAAAAATATATTTTAGACTCTTGTGGTCTGTATATATTTCACATTTCTCCCCGTAAAGATAGTGCCTCCAAATTTTCAAAGTAAAAACTACTGCAGCTAACTCCCAGTCGTGGGTCGGATATCCCTTATCGTAATCCTTCAATTGTCGTGATGCATACATAATGACTTTCTTTATTTTGCATCATCAAGACACAACCAAATCGTTTATGCGACGCATCACTATAAACAACTAAATTTCTGTATCGTCCGGAAGAGACAAACACGGTCTTTGTACTCAACCTCTTCTTCAATTCTTGAAAGCTTTCCTCACTTCTCTCGGTCAAGCGAATTTCCTGACTTTTCGAGTTAAATTCGATTACTGAGTTGCAATCTTGGAAAAGTCTTGTATGAATCTTCTATAATATCCCCGCTAATCCAAAAAACTTCGTACTTGATTTGGCGTTCTCGGTTGATCCTAGTTCATCACGGCTTCAACTTTGGATGGATCTACCGAAATTCTGTTTTTATAGATCACGTGCCCAAGAAATTGCACTCGCTCGATCCAAAATTCGCATTTCAAAAACTTGGCATACAACTTCTCCCTTCTCAATACTTCCAACGTTAATCTCAAATGCTCTTCATGTTCTTCCTTGGTTTTCGAGTAAACCAAAATATCATCTATAAATACCACTACGAACTTGTCCAAAAATAGCTTGAACACAGCATTCATTAGTCCCATAAATGCTGCAGGAGCATTCGTAAGACCAAACGACATTACTAAAAATTTGTAGTGACCATATCATGTTCTGAATGCTGTCTTTGGTACATCCTCTGGTCTCACCTTGATTGATGATAACCACTCCTCAAGTCTATCTTAGAAAATATATCGCTCCCTTCAATTGATCGATCAAACAGTGCGTCGATTCTTGGTAATGGACATCTATTCTTAATCGTAACTTTATTCAGTTCTCTGTAATCAATGCAGAGGTGCATCGTTCCATCCTTTTTCTTCACAAACAACACCGTGGCTCCCCACGACGATACTCTTGGTTGAATGTACTTCTTGTCCAGTAACTCTTGTAGTTGTACCATTAATTCTTACATCTCTATTGGTGCCATTCGGTATGGTGCCTTCGATATTGGAGCGGTTCTCGCGCCAAATCGATCACGAAATCAACTTCTATATCGGCGGAAGTCCCGGCAAATCATTTGGAAAAACATCGACGAAGTCTCTTACTACCCAGTATTTCCTCCACTTTCGGATTCTCTTTACGATGTCATTGTGTAAGCTAAATATCCTATCTGATTTCGTCTTAACAACTTCACGACCTGCATCATCGTCAAACAACTTGCTTGTCAGGCGACTTGCTACTATAAAACACAACCTTTGATTTGAGTCATAAGGTTAATATACTTCTTTGGCAATCAATTCTGACCCGTAATTGAATAACGATCCATTCCCAAGATAACGTTAAATTCCCAAGTCGAATAGGGATAAGATCTAAGTTCATGATATTACCCTTAATATCCACTCTACAGTTCTTATATACGTACTTAACAGGGATTTTTTCTCTATTCGCAATTTATATGTTCATGGGGTAATCCAACTCTTCATTAGGTAAATCTAAATTCTTGGCAAAGTCATCGAATATAAAGGAACAAGTAGCTTTTGAATCAAATTAAACATAAGCATTAATTTTATTGATCGAATGATACGACGACACCACATCACGAGGCTGAAGCGCATCTTGCATCGCCATGTTAAAAGTTTCGCGATTCGATTTGATTAGTTGCGGTTGGTCCGGTGATAGCCAAGGCATTTCCACTGTTATTTCCCTTGTTTCCTCCTGATCCTGCCCCTCTAGATCCCTTCTTAGGACAGTCTCTTGCCAAATGATCTTTTGAACCACAAGTGAAACAAGCACCCTTCTTTGGGTTAGGATAGTTAGGTGCTATGTGGCCCTCCTGACCACAATTATAGCACACCCGCTTTCCTTTCATACAAACCCCCAGATAAACTTTCCCGCAGGTCGGGCATGCTTCAATCCTCTTCTTTTGACCTCCTTGATGATTCCCCGATGATGAGTTGTCATTCCACCTCTTCTTTTCGATTAAAATTACCACCTCGGTGCCACTTCCACTAGCCTTATTATTTCCTTCACTTTCAGTCTTCTTCTTCTTCTGATCCCGATTGTACTTGGTCACCACATCACTCCCACCTTCAGCGAGGATGGCCTTTTCCAGTACTCCAGCAAAAGTGTTTAGCTGAAACATTGATACTTTGTTGTATACCCATGGTTTCAGTCCTTGTTCAAACCGTCTCGCCTTTCTCTCATCCCGTGTGAACTTGATATGGGGCGAACCTTTCCAACTCGTTGAATGTGGCCGAATAACTGCATGCAGACATATTCCCCGCTTCAACCCGTAAACCGAACCTCCATTTGGTTTTATGGTGGTCGAGAAATACATCTCGAAAAATGTCTCTTTGAATCTCTCCCAAGTAATCACTCCTTCACCTCCACGGACCTTGTTAGCTTGCCACCTTTAACTGGCCTCAGACTTCAACATAAACGTTGCGAAAATGGTCTTCTAGTCTTCTCTAACTCTAGCAACATCGAAAACCTTTTCCATTTCCATAACCCACGTTTGAGCCTCAATCGGGTTCATGGAACCTTTAAATTCTGGCGGTCCTACTGCTTTAAAATCTTTAAATGTTGTATTTAGTGGATCATGAGGTTGATTATTCATTGCTCCAGCTAGCAAGTTAACCAATTGCTGAACAGGATTAGCATTGGCGTTATTGTTGTTATTAGTAGATCCTTCTTGAGCTGGTTGATGTTGTTGTCTTCTTCTTAGCGACATATTTCTGTTAAAATATATGCTTATTAAATCTCTATTAAATTCTCTAAATAGTTAAGACTTAACTCAACAATTTAATATAATTATTTAACACATTATCTCAAACAACTTGATATATATTCATTCAAACCAAAAGTTTTAACATCAAACGATAGCATTACTGATATTTACATCAACTATCCTGAGATAAAGAATCCACATGATTTAAAATATTTAAAATATTCCTTTGTTTATAACCACATCAGAATTTACATCTAAATACTAGATAAGTTTATCACATAATTAAACAAATTTTATCACTGTCTGTCAAGGCGTTGAATAGCCTTGATACGCTGCTCTTCCATGATGCGAGACATTGTCCTACGATCCAGCATGTACGATGGAAGTCCTTCAAACTGGATGGGGTACCTCAAAACTCGATCCTGGGCCTCATCCATTGCATTATTAAGTGTAGAGTACGACTCCCCAAGCTTCGCCTTCTTTGCACGACCATCCTCTTCTGCAAGATCAGCACGACGTGACTCTCTTACCCAGCCTTCTTCTGTTATGATCAGCCTTTCAGAGCTTTCCTTCAATTCCTTCTTCAACTTCTCTATCTCCTCGGTCTTATCTTCGGTTTGACCCTTCTTGTGGACCAAATCCCATTCTACATTTCCCAGTCGTGAGTGAAGAGTCAAAATATCCCTCTCCTTCGCTTTCGAGAGTAATCTATTTGAATAATCCCCATTCGATCAGATCTCAGACATCATCTCGTAGCTCTACGTTACGGTTGTATAACGCATCGTACATCTCAGCATCAATGGAGTGTTGTGGAAACTCCTCTTCTTCCTCTTCTTCTTTAAATTCCTCCTCAGGATCAGTCTCAGGTTCATGCTCCTCGACCAACAACGGTGATCAACGGAGATGACTTCCTCTGTACCAACCGTTCCCTAACGACATGAATGTCTCGGGGCTCCTTCTCTATAGGTACTGTAGGTACTCGGGGTTCCTCCTCCCCAGCTCGACTAGTGCCTCCAACGTCCGACATCCCCGACAACAAAATTTCGTGTTTTAGTTACTAAGTCGTCTTAGTGAGCACATAATTTAACACATAAGCACATAAAGTCTTTTACGGGTATTTTTTCGATACATGTAGACTGGTGTAATTCTTTTAATAGAACAGCCAAATCTGTAATCTGTTTGCTTAATCCGTCGAACTCTTTGCGAGAAACTGGATTAAGTTCAGTTTGGTCGGATGACGACATGATTATTTGTGAGCTGTTGCCTTTTGGACTTTGCCAAGGGTAGTAGGTCAGATTGATTCCCGCGAAAAGACCGGCATAGTTTAGTCCTTAAGGAAGGTGTATAATGACATCTATGTGATGTGTCCATTTTAGGAATTTTATCCTGCAAAATGGGTGTCATTTGTTAAATAGCATGTATGTGGACATATTTCTCATTACATGGAGATAGATATGGAATGAAATTACAAGTAATTGTGTTTACAAGTAATTGAAATGAGGGCATGAAGAGACTTTCCTTCGTTTTGAGTTTATCAGAGGCTGACCTATCTTAGGTTACTCTCGCGGCTTTTTGGCATGAAGGTTCCCAAATCATCGCAATCTACTAGACGAGAAGTTAATCCGGTCTTTCAACTGGAGCGAATTTGGGTGGTGCCTTTCCTGAGCCTCGGAGAATTAGTCTTCTCACGAGTCAAGTAATCAAACAAGACGGGATAGCCTCTGGTGGAGGGACCGTATAACATACATTCATATACATCGCGTCTCACCGTATAAAATGATGACATGTGCGTAAGCACTAATATCATAAGCATTTTATAGTGCGTAAGCACTAACATCACACGTAGATATGATACGAAGCACTAAGCTCAAACAAGACATGCATTCGCATTACATTCATCCAATGTAAATGCAACATCCACCACACACAAGGAGATATGAGTTTTGAAAAGATTATAGTAGCGGCTTAAGTCCTCTTATTGGAGGTCCCAGTGAGAGTCGCCATTGTGAGCGTCTTGGAATTTTGGATGTCCTTTTCAGCATTACTTGTTCTTTGGTGTTCTCATTTTAGGTGAGATTTGTTTGAAAAACAAGTGAAAAAGGTTCGACATGTATAATGTCGACGATGGGACTGTTAAGAGTCGCCAGTTGGTTTTTTAAATGGTTGTACCAACACAACCGAGAAAAGGTTTACACATTGACCCAGTGATGTGACACTGATATACGGGTCAGCAAAATCGAGATTCATTTAGGGTCCGAGGACTTGGTTATGTGAGGGGAAGGTGTTAGGCACCCCCCGACATCCGTGTTACCACGGTGACCGCCTCTTTTCAAGAAACTATTATCTGAGTGTGTGTGTGTGTGTGGGTCAATGTGCTGTTATATTAAATTTGTGCGAGGCCTCTTTCGAACCTATATACACAGGATTTGAATTTATGTAAAAAATTCAGTTTTTAGCAAGATATGGCAATGATGTTTTATAAAAGAGGTTTTTCAAACCCTGCTGCTCAATAGGAATTAAGACCTTTTACACTCCCATTTTTATTAAGTGAGTGGCTGGATTGATTTTATTTGACGAATGCGAATCATCCGTACGAAAATAATATATATATAAAAAAATAATGCCGACTTCCTCGTGGGTATGGAAACCATCTGAGGAAATATAGACATCGCAGAATAATTTACAAGCTGCTTACAGCTGAAAATGTCCATCACGGGAACCGAATCTAGATCCCATGAGATGAATCTGTGATCACATGATTCCTAGGCGCACAAAATATTGCAATTTGTATAAAAGCAATAAGCAGGTATATATATAAAAGCGGTAAATATATATATACAGACAGGATCACCAACCACGAAACACCTCCATGGGGATCAAAATATAAATAAAGTCAGAGATACGGTCAACCGCCACGAAGGAAACTCCAAGTAGCGACATGAATGTAAATAAAAGCTATAAATGCGATCAATGCCATGAAGTAAACTCGTGCGAGGACAAAATGTAAAGAAAGTTTGTAAATGCGGTCAATCGCCACTTAAGTAAACTCAGCGAGGACAAAATGTAAAGAAAGTTGTAAAAACTATCAAGCTGCCATGAAGTGAATTCAGCGAGGACAAAACAAAATATATATATATATATATATATATATATATATATATATAAGAAAGCAATAAACGCATATAGAATGTAAAATCCGGGCTCATCGAACATAGTTTAGACCATAGTTCATATATATAAGTATATATATATATAAAAGCGAGTAACACACGAATCGAAAGTCTAGGCTCATCGAACGATGTCAAACACACAGGTTGATATATATATATATATATATATATATATATATCAATTGTGTGTCTGACTTTGTTTGTTCGATGAGCCTAGACTTCTTGATGCTGTGCGTTTATTAGCTTTTTATATATATATATATATATATATATATATATATATATATATATATATACAGATGGAAGGAAACCATTAATAGAAGTCCGGAAAAAGCAAGCAACATGACTCTCAGCGTGTAGAAGGGTGTGTGCAAAGATGAAGAGAAAGACTTAAAGTGTGTGAGAAGGCTTACAATTTGGCGATAAAAGGGCTTCTATATCTTTAGAGTGGGTAAACACTGGGCTTTTGTGGGTACAAAAGAGGCTATATATGAGCTCACATGTGTTTGAAAGTGGGAAAATACACTGTATAGCAAGTGCAGAGCAAATTGTGCAGGGTTTCCCCGTCTTTTTTCTCTTAAAAATCAGCACCCCAAGCCTCTTATTTATAGGAAAAAGGTGCCGCAGGTGTACCAGAGGTGGGTCAGGTCGGCCCGGTTCTATCAGGCCGTGTCGTCTCGAAGTACGTGCACTCAGGCACTGTAATATCCACTCGGATTTTGAGAAGTGCAATCCGGGCATCTGTTTTGAGGTATTCAGGACCTATTTTGGACCGCCGTTGTCGAGAGTTGTACGATGGCATGGGATTAGAGTTTGTATGAAGTCTTTGAAGATGGGACGATGCCCTCCGGTCTTCAAGCTTCAACTTTCATCTGTTACCCCGCACAATAGTCACTCGGGATTGGTTAGCCTTGTGGGACATTGTTGCATAGAGACGAGATGTGGCATCGTGTTGGACGAGATGGCGATGTTGCCTTCTCCGTTATTATTCTGCCGGATTGGGTCGAGCATGAGCGTTGCTCGAGACTTATTTGAGATTGGACTGCTGCATTTGTTGAAGATCCTCATTGTCATCTTTGAGGTGTGCCTGTCTTTCCGATGTGATTGCCGTGTTGGCACAGTGTATTTCGTTGTGAGTGCCAAGATTGAAGCTGATGGCATTTGAAACAAGCATTTTCGGGGTTATCTCCGAAACTGCATTCCTTGGGGTTATCACCAAGGTTGGTGGCTATTCCCATGGTTGGGACTGAGACTGGATACCTCGGGGTTATCTCCGAGATTAATCGGTCTTCTCCGGTGTGTGTTCCGGTATTATATCTGTAGGTCTCGGGGTTAAATCTGAGGTTGAAACTGTTACTCCCAGATTGTGATCCGGGGTTATTGCTGAACTTCCGGTAGTATCCGGTGTGGATTTGGATTGTCTTTCAGGGTTCTCTCTTAAAAGATGAATCTGTCCTCCTGTAATGTTAGTAATGATGAATCTGAGAAAATTTGAGTGTCTACATGCTAGTTAACTTGATAATGGGTAATTGCTTCCAACCACTACTAGGGCCTCGTTTGGCAAGCCTTAATTGATTCAAAGTCATTTAATTTAATAAATCTCTTATACTATAGGTTAAATCGTGTCACACCCAATTATACAATAACTCAAATATATTATTTAATTTAATTTGAATAAAATATAATAATTTCTCATTAATTCACATAGTCAAATAATTAATTTTCTCATTAATTAATAATGTCAATTTATTAAATCTCTAATTAATTATTACATTAATTAAAATAATATTATGCTTATTAAATATTTCATTTAATACAATAAGCTCACATAAATACGTGCTTGAATAATAATTATTCTCCACATTAATTTAATAAATATAACACATATAATTAAATTAATCTACTATAATAACTTCATCAATTAATTATTTAATCAAATAATTAAATCATCGAAAATATTTATTTAATTCAATAAATATTAAGAATTAAATTACAAAAATCTCGTTTCATCACATCTTTCCCCCTTAAAAGGATTACGCTTCGAATCACGACTCAATAATTTCATCCCGTTACATTCTCCCCCTCCCCCATACAAAGATTACATCCCCGTAATCGCTTACACAAAATTAAGTAAATAAATGACGATAATTCTTCATCATATTCTCTTCGAGTTCCCACGTAGCTTCTTCAGCGTTGTGGTTCCTCCAAATTACCTTAACAGAAGGTATTACTTTATATCTGAGAACTTGTTCTTTTCTATCGACAATTTGAACAGGAATTTCTTCGTAAGATAAGTCTTTTTCAAAATGCAGGGGTTCGTATTCAATTATATGTTTGTAATCGGGTTTGTAGGGTCGTAAAATAGAAACATTGAAGACGTTGTGGACATTCTCGAGTGCTGGAGGTAGGGCTACCTCATACGCAACTTCTCCGATTCTTCTTAGTACTTCAAATGGTCCAATGAATCTTGGGCTTAATTTCCCTTTCTTTCCGAACCTGATCTTTCCCTTCCATGGAGAGACCTTTAAGAACACATAACTACCCGATTCAAACTCAATGTTTTACAATGTGGATCGACGTATTTCTTTCTACCTATCTTGGTGCTACGATCGTGCTCGGATCACTTTAACTATCTCTGTCGCCGTCATTGAACCAATTCTGGCCCTAGCAAGAATCGTTCTGTCGCCAACTTCATCCCAAAGAAGGAGTTACGCACTTTCTGTAGTATAACGCTTTATAGGCGGTATGCAATACTAGCGTGGTAAGCATTGTTGTGGGCGAACTCTACTACTAATCGTGGGTGATCCCCGATTTCCTTTAAAGTCCATCACACGGAGCTTTTAGCATATCTTCTAATGTCCGAATCGTTCTTTCGCTTCTCGTCCATCTGTTTGAGGGTGATATGCGAGTACTCATCCGCAATTGCGTACCCATGCATTCCTATAGACGTTTCCAGAAGTTCGATGTAAAGCGCGGAACCCTGTCAGAAATAATTGACACCGGCACTCCGTGCCTCGAAAAAATTTCTTTTACATATAACCTTGCCAATTGATCTAAGTTGAATCTGATTTTTATTGGAAGGAAGTGTACGGATTTCGTCAGTCGGTCAATGATAACCCATACTACGTCGTAGCCTTCTCGAGTCGTCGGAAGGCCAACCACGAAGTCCATTGTAATATGTTCCCATTTCCATTCGGGATCTCTAATGGTTTTAGCAATCCACTCGGTCTTTGATGTTACGCTTTCACTTTCGGATATATGTCGGACACTTGGCAACATTCTCGCAACATCACGTTTCAAATTCGGCCACCGGAAGTGTTGTCAAAGATCTTGATACATCTTGGTACTACCGGGGTGAATCGAATATCGTGAACTATGAGCCTCGCTCAAAATGTCTTCCTTAATCTCTATGGATCAAGCAGTACCCAAATTCTACTCTCGAATCTCAAAGATTCTTCGTTATCCAAACTTGAATCTTGGTTCGGTTCCTTGAGATATCTTCTTTATCACCTTTTGCATTCATCATCCACGAAGTTGTGCTTCCTTAACTTTATCCAAGAGGGTTGTGCGATTGCATCTGAAATAGCTTCTCATCAATTTCCATAGGATACTTCACTTCCAACTCCAGTTTCTCCATTTATGAAATTATCTTCTCACGATCGGTCAACATCATCAACTTCTCCCGACCCTTTCTACTTATAGGCGTCTAAGAACGATATTTGCCTTACGGATGGTATAAAATCTCACGGTTGTAGTCCTTAATTAACTCCAACCACCTTCTTTGGGTAGCATATTCAAGTCCTTCATGTAAAAATATATTTTAGACTCTTGTAGTGCATATATATTTCACATTTCTCCCCGTAAAGATAGTGCCTCCAAATTTTCAAAGTAAAAACTCTCGCAGACTAACTCCCCGGTCGTGGGTCGGATATCCCTTATCGTAATCCTTCAATTGTCGTGATGCATACATGAATGACTTTCTTGTTTTGCATCAGCACACAACCAAGTCGTTTATGCGACGCATCACTATAAACAACTAAATTTCTGTATCGTCCGGAAGAGACAACACAGTCTTTGTACTCAACCTCTTCTTCAATTCTTGAAAGCTTTCCTCACACTTCTCCGTCCAAGCGAATTTCACGACTTTTCGAGTTAAATTCGTTAGCTGAATGCAATCTTGGAAAAGTCTTGTATGAATCTTCTATAATATCCTGCCAATCCAAAAAAACTTCGTACTTTCGACGGCGTTCTCGGTTGATCCTAGTTCATCACGGCTTCAACTTTGGATGGATCTACCGAAATTCTGTTTTTATAGATCACGTGCCCAAGAAATTGCACTCGCTCGATCCAAAATTCGCATTTCAAAAACTTGGCATACAACTTCTCCCTTCTCAATACTTCCAACGTTAATCTCCAATGCTCTTCATGTTCTTCCTTGGGTTTCGAGTAAACCAAAATATCATCTATAAATACCACTACGAACTTGTCCAAAAATAGCTTGAACACAGCATTCATTAGTCCCATAAATGCTGCAGGAGCATTCGTAAGACCAAACGACATTACTAAAAATTTGTAGTGACCATATCATGTTCTGAATGCTGTCTTTGGTACATCCTCTGGTCTCACCTTCAGTTGATGATAACCACTCCTCAAGTCTATCTTAGAAAAATATATCGCTCCCTTCAATTGATCAAACAGGTCGTCGATTCTTGGTAATGGACATCTATTCTTAATCGTAACTTTATTCAGTTCTCTGTAATCAATGCAGAGGTGCATCGTTCCATCCTTTTTCTTCACAAACAACACCGTGGCTCCCCACGACGATACTCTTGGTTGAATGTACTTCTTGTCCAGTAACTCTTGTAGTTGTACCATTAATTCTTACATCTCTATTGGTGCCATTCGGTATGGTGCCTTCGATATTGGAGCGGTTCCTGGCGCCAAATCGATCACGAAATCAACTTCTCTATCTGGCGGAAGTCCTGGCAAATCGTTTGGAAAAACATCGACGAAGTCTCTTACTACCGGTATTTCCTCCACTTTCGGATTCTCTTTACGACTGTCGACTGTGTAAGCTAAATATCCTATACGGCCTGTCTTAACAACTTCCCGACTCGCATCATCGTCAAACAACTTGCTTATGCAAGCGACTTGCTACCATAAACACAACCCTTTGAGTCATAAGGTTAATATGCTTCTTTTTGGCAATCAATTCTGACCCGTAATTGAATAACCAGTCCATTCCCAAGATAACGTTAAATTCCCAAGTCGAATAGGGATAAGATCTAAGTTCATGATATTACCCTTAATATCCACTCTACAGTTCTTATATACGTACTTAACAGGGATTTTTTCTCTATTCGCAATTTATATGTTCATGGGGTAATCCAACTCTTCATTAGGTAAATCTAAATTCTTGGCAAAGTCATCGAATATAAAGGAACAAGTAGCACCCGAATCAAATTAAACATAAGCATTAATTTTATTGATCAGAATGATACCTGACACCACATCACGAGACTGAACTGCATCTTGCATCGTCATGTTAAAAGTTCTGGCGGTCGGTCGGTTAGTTGCGGTTGGTCCAGTGATAGCCAAGGCATTTCCACTGTTATTTCCCTTGTTTCCTCCTGATCCTGCCCCTCTAGATCCCTTCTTAGGACAGTCTCTTGCCAAATGATCTTTTGAACCACAAGTGAAACAAGCACCCTTCTTTGGGTTAGGATAGTTAGGTGCTATGTGGCCCTCCTGACCACAATTATAGCACACCCGCTTTCCTTTCATACAAACCCCCAGATAAACTTTCCCGCAGGTCGGGCATGCTTCAATCCTCTTCTTTTGACCTCCTTGATGATTCCCCGATGATGAGTTGTCATTCCACCTCTTCTTCTGATTAAAATTACCACCTCCGGTGCCACTTCCACTAGCCTTATTATTTCCTTCACTTTCAGTCTTCTTCTTCTTCTGATCCCGATTGTACTTGGTCACCACATCACTCCCACCTTCAGCGAGGATGGCCTTTTCCAGTACTCCAGCAAAAGTGTTTAGCTGAAACATTGATACTTTGTTGTATACCCATGGTTTCAGTCCTTGTTCAAACCGTCTCGCCTTTCTCTCATCCGTGTGAACTTGATATGGGGCGAACCTTTCCAACTCGTTGAATGTAGCCGAATAATCTGGTACAGACATATTCCCCTGCTTCAACTCCAGAAACTGAACCTCCATTTGGTTTTGCGAGCTGGTCGAGAAATACATCTCGAAAAATGTCTCTTTGAATCTCTCCCAAGTAATCACTCCTTCACCTCCACGGACCTTGTTAGCTTGCCACCTTTAACTGGCCTCAGACTTCAACATAAACGTTGCGAAAATGGTCTTCTAGTCTTCTCTAACTCTAGCAACATCGAAAACCTTTTCCATTTCCATAACCCACGTTTGAGCCTCAATCGGGTTCATGGAACCTTTAAATTCTGGCGGTCCTACTGCTTTAAAATCTTTAAATGTTGTATTTAGTGGATCATGAGGTTGATTATTCATTGCTCCAGCTAGCAAGTTAACCAATTGCTGAACAGGATTAGCATTGGCGTTATTGTTGTTATTAGTAGATCCTTCTTGAGCTGGTTGATGTTGTTGTCTTCTTCTTAGCGACATATTTCTGTTAAAATATATGCTTATTAAATCTCTATTAAATTCTCTAAATAGTTAAGACTTAACTCAACAATTTAATATAATTATTTAACACATTATCTCAAACAACTTGATATATATTCATTCAAACCAAAAGTTTTAACATCAAACGATAGCATTACTGATATTTACATCAACTATCCTGAGATAAAGAATCCACATGATTTAAAATATTTAAAATATTCCTTTGTTTATAACCACATCGAATTTACATCTAAATACTAGATAAGTTTATCACATAATTAAACAAATTTTATCCTTTATCGTCAAGGCGTTGAATAGCCTTGATCACGCTTGCTTCTTCCATGATGCGAGACATTGTCCTACGATCCGGCGATATACGATGGAAGTCCTTCAAACCTGGATGGGGTACCTCAAAACTCGATCCTGGGCCTCATCCATTGCATTATTAAGTGTAAGTACGACTCCCCAAGCTTCGCCTTCTTTGCACTAATAGCCTCCTCTTACGCAAGATCAAGACGACGTGACTCTCTTTACCCACCTTCTTACATTATGATCAGCCTTTCGAGCTTTCCTTCAATTCCTTCTTCAACTTCTCTATCTCCTCGGTCTTATCTTCTTAGTTTGACCCTTCTTGTGGACCAAATCCCATTCTACATTTCCCGGTCGTGAGTGAAGAGTCAAAATATCCTCTCCTTCGCTTTCGAGAGTAATCTGCTGAATAATCCCCCATTCAGTCAGATCCTGTACATCATCTCGTAGCTCTACGTTACGGTTGTATAACGCATCGTACATCTCAGCATCAATGGAGTGTTGTGGAAACTCCTCTTCTTCCTCTTCTTCTTTAAATTCCTCCTCAGGATCAGTCTCAGGTTCATGCTCCTGACCAACAACGGTGATCAACGGAGATGACTTCCTCTGTACCAACCGTTCCCTAACGACATGAATGTCTCGGGGCTCCTCCTCTATAGGTACTGTAGGTACTCGGGGTTCCTCCTCCCCAGCTCGACTAGTGCCTCCAACGTCCGACATCCTGACAACAAAATTTCTGGTTTTAGTTACTAAGTCGTACTAGTGAGCACATAATTTAACACATAAGCACATAAAGTCTTTTATTATCTTCAATGAATTACAAAAATTCATTTCCTAGAACTCGATAAGAGTTTTCCATTACTATGTTCTTCCTATAAGGCTATTACCTAAGATTGTTCCCCCACCTAAGGTTCATAACCTACAGCTTTGATACCAACCTGTGACACCCCCAAATCCGGGTACTTCAATTACACGGGATTTGGTGTTCACTGTACAAATATCATCTATCTATCTACCAATAATAAATGCAAACCGTGCAATAGATAGAAATAAAATCCTCCCCTTATGGGGTTACAACATCTGAATAATAAATACAATCCCAGGTCAAACTAATCTTAAACATCTATGCGGAAATATAAACAAATAAGTCTTAACAACATCAATTCTTTACAATAACATTCTTAAAATCAAATAACAAGTCTTCATCACTTATTAGCTTTGCCTTTGCCTTTGCTAGTAGAAGGCTCATCGTACCTTTCGTTCTTAACTGCAATGTTATTATTACGCAAGAGTGAGCATGATTGCTCACAAGTATAAAAATGAAATAACAATATATAATAACATGCGAGTGAATCAAAGACTTCTGAAATAAAAGCTCAACTTTGGAATCAAGAATGAATAACAAGAACTCAAAAGATTTAAGAGGGTCATAAGACCTTGATCTATGTCCTAGGTTATCAAGGGTTATACTTAAAACCTTTAACAGTCATAAGACTATGGACTCTTCTACTCGTACTTAGGGGGATCTGCCCTTAGTACCATACTATGCACAATATCTTAATGCTAACGCATAAGTAATCCCCTATACATGGTTGTTCATCTCAGTTTGATGTTTGAGTCCGCACCAAAGGAAGTTTGGTTTGGATAATTTATCAAGGGTTCTGAAATTTAGAACGCTCATCAACTATGGACTAGTCGAATCATAAAGGGTTCGCTAGTCTAACAAGGTTTCTTGAAGAATTGAATATTTAACTTGAATAAAATCTCAAAAGGTATACAATAGAATAAGTATTGTATACTTGACATGACATCATGCTTGAAAGATTAATAGGCTATAATATAACAAAACAGACTTGATCAATAATAATGAGAACTTGCTCAATGTAGAAAGGTGAACTCATCACTTATATAACGATAACAAGTAGGGTTAGGAAACTTGCCTCGTGCGTAGATTACACTTTAATAAACACGTTCCTTGAATTTAATCCTACATATCATTTCCATTCACAACTCTAGTTAATTATAATGTAATTAGACATCATAAGTTCATTCTCTTTGTCTAACTTTGATTATGACTATACTTAGTCAATTTATCACATTCATTAGTCAATGTAAGGGGTGTTATTCTTTCTTATTCATGAAGAGAACTGTTGTTATTTCATTGCTTATTATTCTATTGGAATAACTTTTGTATCTGTGATTTACCTATACTTGGTGACATTCTTCTATTATTCTGTTGGAACATCACATGCTGTGTGTTTTACACGGCACACGGTTAAAATCTTTATTATTATTACATTGGAACATCCTATCGTGTGTTTTACAGGACTTGGTTCCGCCTTCTTTATTATTATTCTATTGGAACATCACGTACGTGTGTTTAACGGGACTGGTTCCATTCTTTATTATTCTCGTTGGAATATATCACATGCATGCGTTTCATGCCGGACACGGGTTCCGTTATTTATTATTCTTGGAATAACTTCGCCCTCATGGTCTATCGCATGCATGGTGATTTCTTTTGTTATTCCATTCTTTATTATACTCACTTGGTTAAAACTTTTACTTCTATACTCCATGAAATTAGTGGAATATCTTTGATATTTGCGCTTCATCTAGTATCTTTTCATGGAAATATTCTTCTGAGCATTCTTGAATTTTACTCTACAAAGCAGTATCATATTGACAATTTGGACGTTATTAGTTCCTAGATAAATTTATTCTTGAACTTGTTTTATTGAATTCTTATATCATTGTCATCATCCTCATGTTTATATTATGTTGAAAGTCATCTGTGGCCTGTAGTGCATAGATGGACTTGGTATGATTATGACCGGGGATTATTGATTGTAATCATCATAGTAGTAATGTTACAAATGATGTGGTAAAAGTTGTCATTGGCCCGTAGTGCATTGATGGATAGTTGTTGGCATGATCATGACCATTAATGAATACACGAATGTCCTTGGCTGTAGTGCATGGATAATTTATGGTCGTGATACTAAAGAATATCCTTGGCCATAGTGCAGGGGTGATTCGATGATGTGGATTATTTATTAAGCTGAGTCCCAGCAATAAAAGTCATGAAAAACCTTTTAAATCATAAAAGATAGTAGTTTTTATTCTCTACTTGACTCTTTTAATGGATTGCTTGTTCCGCTGCAGTTAAACTTGATGTTGTTATATTTTATCAGTTTAACACTGTTGAAGGCTAACGCATTATCTTAGTTATAATATTTCTTACTGGGCTAGTTGAGCTCACCCTTTCTTTCACTGTTCTCTTCAGGAAATGAGAACATAACAGGGACTAGTCAGGGAACAGATTGATGATCCAGAGGATATCATTAGTAGTCCTCACTATTCTGTGAAATAGTGTGTTAATAATTGTAATGAGGACTTTTTTTGAGTTTGTATAATCTCTAGTAGACAATAATTGTATTCAAACTCGCAGATTATTTTTTTGTCGATTGTACACCACAGTTGTATTATTAAGTTGTATTTGAATTTTGTACCATGTATGTCGGCGACCCAAGATGGGTGATGTATACCTAATTTTGGGGGCGTCACGATTGGTATATCAAAGCTTAGTGATATGATCCCTGGCTAAGATGTGAGAATAGTACTAGGAGGGAGAGAGGCGGAATTCCTTCGCTAGTATGACCTACCTAAGTTTATGTGGTATTTAATTGGTCTCATCGGAATTTAGGGATAATATGTTACATGTCAATTAACCTTTGTTTTGTGGCGATGATCTGAAAATGACATCCGAGAATGTTGAGAATAGCAATGGAGCACAAAGCGTAGTTGATTCACCACATATCAATAATCGGGATAATGTGCATCGAAGGCGACAATCCTCATGCAAACAACAACACCGACCAAAAGATGAATGATCAAATGTTCAGGGCTTTATGCAATTCATGCAATGGCAATGAGAGAGCGGCTCCTGTCCAAAATGCGGTGGAAACATCGGAAACTCTCAAGGCGGTCATCGCTAAGCAGTTCAAGGAGCTAGGACCACACGGAGTTTAAGGAGATCCAAAACCACTTATGGCGGAAGCATGGATAAAGCAGATCACCAAGATATTTGATGTCTTGGGATGCTCGAGAGCAAAAGGTTCCCTTTGCCGCTTTTATGTGCACCGAGAGAGGCGACATTGGTGGGAATCCAGAAACGTACTCATCCCGCCAGATCAAGATGTCTTGGGAGAAGTTCCAAGAGGCATTCAACGACAAATACTTTCCCGAAAGTATTCGTCACATGAAGGAGGTGGAGTTTATCAAGTTGGAACAAAACAATATGACCGTGTTGCAATACGAGGCTAAATTTGCGGAGTTAATCCCGTTTTGTGTCCCACTGGGTGGATAATGAAGAGAGAATGACACGGATGTTTTGAAGAGGTTTAAAGCCGGAGATACGTCAACATCTTATTTCTCATAAACTGTGTTTATATTCAGATGTTGTAAATAGGGCTCAGTTAGTGGAGCGCGATAACGAGTCAACGCAACTAAACGAGAGCAGCCGGCAAAATGATAATACCATCGAGAGCAGTCATCAAAGCGGTGACAACAAGCGTGGAGGGAATCAACAGGCCAGAAATGGTAACCACTTCGGTGGTAATCAGGGCCAAAATAATAAGAATGGACATTTCAAGAAGAAGAGATTCAACAATGATGGAAAGACGTCAGCACCAGCACCTGTCGTTAAGGAAGGAGAAGGACCACCTATCATATGTTTCAAATGCGGAGGGGAGGGGCACATCAATCCAAACTGTGCGATGCTGTCCAAAGCATGTTATAATTGTGGAAGAGAAGGTCACTTAGCCCGATTTTGTCATTCACCGAAGACAAATTCAGCTAGGATGGAGGCACCAAAGGCCGTCCCAGAAAAGTCAAAACCGGTAGTGAAAGGGAGAGCATTTGTTGTGACCTCCCAGAAAGCAATGAACCCGAATGAGGTCATCACGGGTAAGCTTATCATAAACTCTAAAGATATCTATACTTTATTTGATACCGGTTCTACCTATTCCTTAATTTCTCCTACTTGCGCTCATCGATTAAATTTGATTCCGGAGAAATTAGACTTTGACTTATCTATGGAAACTCCATTGAGAGAAACCTTTATTACATCCACTGTTTATAAGTCTTGTTTGGTTCAAATCGGTACCCTCACATTACCTGTAGATCTTATTTCATTGAAAATACTTGCATTTGACGTGATTCTAGGGATTGAGTGGTTAACTACTCATCATGCAAAAATTGATTGTTTTCGTAAGGTTGTTAACTTTCATATTCCTAATCAACCTATTATGTGAATTCTAGCGACCAAACCATTAAAATCAATCACGATCATCTCAAGCCATAAAGCTATTCGTTTATTGAAAAACGGATGTCAAGCTTTCTTAGCTCATGTCACAGATTTAAACAAAAATACGTCAGTTTTGAACGATATTTCTATTGTTAATAAATTTCACGACGTATTCTTCAGAAGAACTTCCCTGGCCTACCCCCGAAGCGTGAAATTGAATTTTGTATCGACCTTGAACCCGATACAAAACCCATTTCCAAAGCCCCATATCGAATGGCTCCTATTGAACTTCAGGAGTTAAAGACCCAACTGCAGGAATTATTAGACATTGGCTTTATTCGTTCTAGTACTTCTCCTTGGGGTGCTCCTGTTCTATTCGTGAAGAAGAAAGATGGGAGTATGCGACTTTGTATTGATTATCGGGAGTTGAATCATGTCATCATAAAAAATAGGTATCCATTTCCACGTATTGATGACCTGTTTGACCAGTTGCAAGGAGCCAAATTCTTTTTAAAGATTGATCTTCATTTCGGATATCACCAATTGAAGATTAGAACCGATGACATTCCAAAGACGGCTTTCAGAACTCGGTACGGGCATTATGAATTCTTAGTCATGTCCTTTGGGTTGACTAATGCTCCTACTGCCTTCATGGATATGATGAACCGAGTATTCAAGGAATATTTGGATCACTTTGTCGTCGTCTTTATTGATGACATCCTTATTTATTCCAAAAGCCGTGAAGATCATGAGCAACACTTGAGGCTGACACTCTAAAAGCTTCATGAATACAAGCTTTATGCCAAGTTGAAGAAATGCGAATTCTGGCTTGAGGAAGTAGAATTCCTTGGGCACGTAGTATAAATTCATGGAATATCTGTTGATCCAGCAAAGATTGAAGCAATTCAAAGCTGGGAGCAACCTAAATCAGTGACCGAAGTACGTAGCTATCTCGGTTTAGTTGGTTATTATCAGAGATTCGTGGAAGGATTTTCTCGAATCCCTACTCCATTGACTCAGCTGACTTAGAAAGATACAAAGTTCGGTTGGAGCGAAGAATGTGAGAAGAGTTTTCAAGAACTCAAGAGGAGACTCATTTCGGCACCTGTTCTGACAATACCATCTGGCTCGAAGGGATTTGTCATCTACAGTGATGCTTCGGGCAAAGGGTTGGGATGTGTTCTCATGCAACATGGAAAAGTCATAGCCTATGCCTCAAGACAACTCAAAGAATATGAGAGGAATTATCTTACTCATGATCTAGAGTTGGCAGCTGTTGTCTTTGCACTAAAGATTTGGAGGCATTACTTGTATGGGGAGAAGGTGGAGATCTTTACGGATCATAAAAGCCTCAAATATTTCTTTACTCAAAAGGAACTCAACATGCGACAACGACGTTGACTTGAACTGTTGAAAGATTATGATCATACCATCCAATACCATCCTGAAAAAGCGAACGTGGTAGCTGACGCATTGAGTAAAAGATCATATGCAAGTACAAGTGCGATATTGTCAACGCAAAGGCCCATTTTGTGTGACTTGCAAAGGATGGAGATAGAGTTAAAGACTCCAGGGACCCATGTGATGATGGCGAATATACGAGTAGAACCGACTTTAATCTATAAAGTTAAAGCTGCTCAAGTTACAGACCTAGAGCTGATGCGTATGAGGAAGAAAGTGCAAGAAGGTGCTATGCCAGAAGCAAGAATCGATGAAGAAGGAATACTTTGAGTCAACTCCAGACTTTGTGTTCCTAACGACCCTGATTTAAAGTATAAAATCATGATGGAGGCGCACAACACACCATTTGCAATCTATCCTGGGAGTACCAAAATGTATCATGATATTTGTCATACATTTTGGTGGAGCAATATGAAGAGAGAGATAACGTTGTTTATCTCAAGGTGTCTAACTTGTCAACGAGTTAAAGCGGAGCATCAAGTACCAAAAGGTCCATTGCAACCACTTGAAATTCCAGAATGGAAGTGGGAGCACATTACCATGGATTTTAAGCACGGTCTTCCTAAGGTTTCTCAAGGCATAGATGCGATTTGGGTCATTGTTGATAGATTGACCAAGTCTGCTCATTTCTTACCAATATGAGAAACTTATACACTTGAACGTCTTGCTCGTATGTACATAAACGAGATTGTAAGACTGCATGGTATACCGGTATCCATAGTTTCTGATCGTGACCCAAGATTCACTTCACGATTTTGGGTTAGTTTGCAAAAAGCTATGGGCCTCAGACGTATGGACAGTCGGAGAGGACTATTCAAACTCTTGAAGATCTATTAAGACTCCGTGTCCTTGATTTCAAGGGAAGTTGGGACAAGTTCTTACCATTGGTGGAGTTTTCCTACAACAACAGTTATCAAGCAAGTATTGGCATGGCTCCATTCGAAGCGTTGTATGGAAGAAAGTGTCGTTCTCCAGTATGCTGGGATGAGGTGGGTGAAGCAACGTTGTTGGGACCGGAGTTGGTAAGTATGACTACGAAAAAGATTCAAATGATCCGATAACGTATAAAAATCTCACAAGATCGGCAAAAGAGTTATGCTGATCTTCATCGAAAGGACGTGGAATTCGATATAAGAGATCATGTGTTGTTGCGTGTTGATCCATGGAAAGGAGTTACGAGATTTGGAAAGAGAGGAAAACTCAATTCTCGATTCATCGGCCCATTTTTAATCCTCGATCGAGTAGGAACTGTGGCCTATAGACTCGCTTACCGCTTAAGTATGTCTCTCGTGTTCATAACGTTTTTCACATATCCATGTTACGTAAATATGTGAAAGACCCGAACCACATTATTGAGTTAGAACCGGACGAAATAGCGGAAGATTTGATGTATGAAGAGGTTCATGTTCAAATCTTGGATAAGAAGGAACATATTCTATGCTCCAAGGTTATATCTCAAGTCAAAGTTTTGTGGAGAAACCACGATGTTGAGGAAATGACTTGGGAGTTAGAATCTGAAATGAAATCAAGGTATCCTTACCTCTTCGACATACCAGTAATGCATTACTCTAATTTTGAGGGTGAAATTTCATAAGAAGGGAGGTTGTAAGACCCCAACTTTTATAAATAAAGATGAATTTTCTATAAATACTATTTTTGAATATTATGCAATAAATTTGATATAATGTTATAGTTGTGGATAATATTTATAAATTTTGCAAAGTAAGGAAGTTGTTATAAAATATTCGTTTGGTCGGGGAATATTCTTTTTGTCGGGAATATTAAAGACAACCAAGACAATCATTGGTGGACCCCACAACGGAATTATTGTCGGATTGAGAAAACGACAAAAATACTTTATGAAAATAACGACGAAGGTGTTACCGTTAAAACTGTTGAACTACCCGGTAGTAAAAGTATAATAATACGCGTGGTTGCATAGTAGCACACGGTATTGATTATTGATGCTTACGTGAGAAGTCACTCAGCTATACTCAATTATTGCTACAGTAATTGTTGCATCATATCTCTTATATTATTGATTCGATTATTGTCACAGTATCATCTGTATAATATGTTATATTATTAAATTAATAAATGAGATGACAAGTTATAAATGATTAATAATTTTGAAAGATTAAATATGTGTTGATTAAAATTAAAATGATTTGTGGTAATATTTATTCAATCCTTGATGTATATAAAGAGTCTATTATGAGACGTCTGTGGTAAGTTTGGTTATATTATGGGGGGCCCATATGTCATCATCTAAAAGTCTCTACGTCAATAGTAATTACATTCGTCAATGGTAATTACCTTCGTCAATAGTAATTACCTTTACCAAACGTCAAACCACTTGTCGTTTCATATTACAGGCATCGAACCACTTGCCGTTTCACATTACAGGCGTCGAACCAATTGTCGTTTCACATTTCAGGCGTCAAACCACTTTTCTTTTCACATCACCAGCCGTCAAGCCACTTGCCTTTTCACATTTCAAGTGCTAAGCTAGAAATCTTCTATAAATAGAGGCCTAGTGCTTCATTATTTTTCATGAATTAATTCAAGCTATAGAGAGAGAAAGTATAGAGAGAATAAGAGAGAAAGAAGAATAGTATTCTGTTACTACACTACTACAGTATTCAATCTACTATTAATGTAAGGGGTGTTATTCTTTCTTATTCATGAAGAGAACTATTGTTATTCCATTGCTTATTATTCTATTGGAATAACCTGTATACGCGGTTTACCCTATACTTGGTGACATTCTTCTATTATTCTCGTTGGAACATCCTCATCTATGTGTTTTTTACAGGACCACACGGTTCCGCTCTTTATTATTATTCGTTGGAACATCCTGTACATGTGTTTTACGGACCTAGTTTACATCTTTATTATTATTCGTTGGAACATCCATTGTGTTTTACTTGGGACCTGGTTCCATTCTTTATTATTCGTTGGAATATCCTCGTCTGCATGCATTTTACGTGGGACTGGTTCCGTTATTTATTATTTCTGTTGAATAACTGCGTATGTGATCTCATCGAATGCATGGTGATTTCTTTTGTTATTCCATTCTTTATTATACTCAGTTGGTTAAAACTTTGACTTCTATACTCCATGTAATTAGTGGAATATCTTTGATATTTGCGCTTCATCTAGTATCTTTTCATGGAAATATTCTTTTGAGCATTCTTGAATTTTACTCTACAAAGTAGTATCATGTTGACAATTTGGACGTTATTAGTTCCTAGATAAATTAATTCTTGAACTTGTTTTATTGAATTCTTATATCATTGTCATCATCCTCATGTTTATAATATGTTTAAAAGTCATCTATGGCTCTGAAAGTGCATAGATGGACTTGGTATGATTATGACTGTGGATTATTGAAGGTAATCATAGTACCGTAATGTTACAAATGATGTGGTAAAGTTGTCATTGGCCCATAGTGCATTGATGGACGATTGTTTGCATGATCATGACCATTAATGAATACACGAATGTCCTTGGTCATGTAGTGCATGGATAATTTGTGGTCGTGATACTAAAGAATATCCTCGTCAGAAGTAGTGTGAGGGTGATTCGATGATGTGGATTATTTATTAAGTTGAGTCCCAATGATAAAAGTCATGAAAAACCTTTTAAATCATAAAAGATAGTAGATTTTATTCTTTACTTGACTCTTTTAATGGATTGCTTGTTTCACCGCAGCTTAAACTTGATGTTGTTATATTTTATCGGTTTAACATCATTTGTTGAAGGCTAACGATAATTTATTTCGCATTATCTTAGTCATAATATTTCTTCTTGGGCTAGTTGAGCTCACCCTTTCTTTCTTTGTTTTCTTGTGAAATGAGAACATAGCGAGGACTAGTCGGGGACAGAGTGACGGTCCCAGAGGATAGCATTAGTAGTCCTCACTATTCTGTGAAATAGTGTGTTAATAATTGTAATGAGGACTCCTTTTGAGTTTGTATAATCTCTAGTAGACAATAATTGTATTCAAACTCGCAGTTATGTTTTGTTGTATTGTATTAGTAAGTTGTATTTGAATTTTGTACCATGTATCTGACGACCCAAGATGGGTGATGTATACCTAATTTTGGGGGCGTCACATCAATAACCAATACCGTGTGCTACTATGCAACCACTTTACTTTTACTACCGGGTAGTTCAACAGTTTTAATGGTAACACTTCTGTCGTTATTTTTATAAAAAAATAATTCTGTCATTTTTTTACTACGACAATACTTCTGTTGTGGGGTCCACCAATGATTGTGCCATCGTACGAATATTCTCTACAAAAAGAATATTCCCCGACCAAACGAATATTTTATAACAACTTGCATATTTTGCAAAATTTGTAAATATCACCCACAACTATAACATTATTTCAAATCCACACCATAATATTAAAAAAAAAAATCGAGAAATTTAAATCTTTATTCATAAAATTTGGGGTCTCACAATCTCCCCTCCTTATGAAATTTCGCCCTCAAAATTTACGTACGTACTTGGTATGCCGAAGAGATGAGGATACCTTGACTTCATTTCAGATTATAACTCTTGAGGTATAACCTTTGAGTGTTGAATACGATCCTTCTTATCCAAGATTTTAACACGTATCTCCTCATACGTTAAATCTTCTACTATCTCGTCTGGTTCTAATTTAATAATGTGGTTCGGGTCATCCACATATTTACGTAACATCGATACGTGAAAAACGTTATGAACACGCGACATACTTGGCAGTAAAATTAGTCTATAGGCCACATTTCCTACTCGATCTAGGATTTTGAATGGGCCAATAAAATCGAGGGTTGAGATTTCCTCTCTTCATCAACTCTTGCTTCTAGAATAACACCCTCTTGAACCTTTTTCTTCACATTCATCAGCTCCGGGAGTGTAGCTTGAGCGGCCTTTAACTTTATCGATTAGAGTCGATTCTACTCGTATATTTAATATCACCACGTGGGTCCCTAGAGTCTTTAACTCCATCTTCATCATTTGTAAGTTATACGAAATGGGTTTTTGTACTGGGGTCAATACAAAATTCGTTTTCACGCTTTGGGGGTAGGCTAGGAAGTTCTTCGAAAATACGTCAGGAAATTTATTAACGATAGAAATATCATTCAAAACTGTGACCCTCATCCCAAGACTTGGATAGTACGTCACATTGATACCTATCAACTTGTCATCGTCATTCATGACGTCGCCTACAAAAAGTCTAGCTTCGGTGCATTCCACACAAGGAAGTCACCCGATAAAGGCTAAGGGCTCTTTACTTATGGCTTGATATGACAATGATTGACTTTAGTGGTTTGGTTGCTTGAATTCGCATAACAGGTTGGTTAGGAATATGAAAGCTAACAACCTTACAAAAAGCTTGATGAGTAGTTAACCAATCGATTCCTAAAATCACATCAAAGGCAAGTATTTTCAAAGAGATAAGATCGACAGGTAACGTGAAAGTGTCGATTTGAATCAACAAGATTTATAAACAGTGGAGGTAACGAAGGTTTCTACTATCGAAGTTTCAACCAATAACTCAAAGTTTAATTTCTCCGAAGTCAAATTTAAACATTGAGCGCAAGCAAGAGAGATAAAAGAATGGGTATAATCGGTATCTAATAAGGTATAAAATTCATAAGAATTTATAATTAACTAACCCATGCTAACTTCATTTGGGTTACTCGTTTTTTGAGAAGTCACAAAAAATGCTCTTCCTGAAACCACCGACTTTGTTTTGTCCGTATCAGCCTTTGGTGCCACATTTCCAGCTGGACTTGACTTCACTATACGACAAAATCGAGCTAAATAACCTTTTCTTCTTGAAATTTCCACTTCTATTATCTTGGCAATGATTACCACCGAAGTGGTTACCATTCTTGGCATGATAATTTCCCCCATGATGGTTTTCATTGTTCTGATGGCCATTGCCACCGGTATAATTATTATCAAGTTGTTGCTCGCTACCTTTTGGTTGTGCTGACTCATTATCGTGCTCCAATAACTGAGCCCTATTCACAACATCTGAATATAAGCAAAGTTTGTGAGAAATGAGGTATTGACGTATATTGGGTTTCAAACCTCTTAGAAACATTCGCGTCATTCACTCCTCATTATCGACCAAATGGGATGCAAACCGGGATAACTCGGCAAACTTAGCTTCGTAATACGACACGTTCATATTGTTTTGCTCTATGGCACATCTCAAAATTTTTAGAGGTCATTCTCAAATACTGTCACAAAACAAGGGTTAATTAAACAAATTAACATATCACATGTTATCCCTATACTCTAACCGACCAATTAAATACCAAATAAACCTAGGTAGGTCATACTAGCGAAGGAATTCCCCGTCTCTCCCCTCCTAGTTCTTGTCTCACATCTCAGCCAGGGATCATATCCCTAAGCTTTGATACCAACTATAACGCCCCCAAAATAGGCATACATCACCCATTCTGAGTCGCCAATACATGGTACAAAATTCAAATACAACTTAATTATACAACAGTCATGTAAAATACGACAAAACATAATCTCAGAGTTTTAATACGTATATTGTCCTCTAGACAGTATACAAACTCAAAGAAGTCCTTATTACATTTATTATCACACTATTTCATAGAATAGTGAGAACTACTAATGCTATCATCTCGGACCGTCACTCCATTCCCCGACTAGTCCCGGCTACGTTTTCATTTCCTGAAGAGAACAATGAAAGCAAAAGGGTGAGCTCAACTAGCCCAGTAAAAAATAATATGACTAAGATAATGCAGAATAAATTATCATTAGCCTTCAACAATGTTAAACTGATAAAATACAATAGACATCAAGTTTAACTGCAGCGGAACAAGCAATCCATTAAAAGATTCAAGTAGAAAATAAAATCTACTATCTTTTATGATTTAAAAAGGTTTTTCATCACTTTTATCGTTGAGACTCAGCTTAATAATTAAACCACATTATCGAATCATCCCTGCACTACGGGCCAAGGATATTCATTAAATCATCAATGGTCATGACTATACCGAATAATCTCTGGTCATAATCATACCAAAAATTGTCCATCAATGCACTACAGGCCACTGAGGACTTTCACCACATCATTTGTCACATTACGGTCATGATTATACCGAATAATCCCTGGTCATAATCATACCAAGTCCATCTATGCACGTAAGCCAAAGATGACTTTCATCACAATATAAGCACGAGAATGATGACAAAGATATAAGCATTAATCAAACAATAACAAGGATAAATATTAAAGAATTTAAATTTATCCAAATATTATCACACACTTAATAAACTCATAATCTAATATTATTAATATTATAACAATATTTTATCACTTCTTAAACTTATAAACAATTTATTTCAATTGTTTATACTTTAACAAATAATGCATTTAATCATTAAAAAATGCCATACTCATAAGATTTCATCACCAATGATCAAATCCCTTATCAAAAATCTGTATATACCCTATATAGGATTCCCAAGCCATAAAATCCTATTTTCCAATTTTGTTACTTCACATAACATATTTAACTCATATGTTCGTAACTAAACCATTTTCATGAAAAATTACCAAATCAACTTGTTATTTTTCTATCCTTTGCCCAAACATATATACATATATTTCATACACAACAAGTATTTTTTTATAATTTTTCAACACCCTTAAGTATTTTTCAAAAATTAATTTCTCATTAATTCCTTAAGAAATTAGCTACTTCACGTTTAACTCCAGAAATTCTCAAATCTTGACAGGATCTTACACAAGTTAATGCGAGCTTCCAGTTTAAATTTCATGGTCATCGGAGTTATAGAACATCGGTTATAGCGTTTTTCATCGGAAAAACCTAAATATTGAAATAGTCATAACTTGCTCATTTTAATTCGAAATGAACTCATATTTGGACAGGAGGTACTTTATACCATATATTTTCATGTCCCAAAAGGCCGGAATTTATTTCATAAGCTAAGTTGCCAAAAATTCCCTTTTAAACTTCTGGGCAGTAGCCTTTTCAGTAATTTGCAGTTTTTGACTCCTTTGCTAAAATAAGTCCACATGAAAATATAAAACACCTTTTCTAGTGATTCCACTTGGATAAGTTAGAAAACTCATAGATCTAACTCTAGAACTTGACCACACTCAAAAATTCAAAATATAATAGTAGATATGGTCAATTGAATTTCATACTCCATTTTTACCAAAATCTGATTTCCAACCCTTTGTGATTTCTAAGAAACTTTCATGTTTTCACATAATAACCAACATAACTCATTATGACAATGACATAATAATTTAATAAAATAAATTCAATAATAGGTTTTAAAGATTTAAAAGTTAATTTATCCTGAACTTAATAATGTCCAAATTGTCAACATGATACTGCTTTGTGGAGAAAAATTCAAGAATGCTCAGAAGAATATTTCCACGAAAAGATACTGGATGAAGCGCAAATATCCAGGATATTCCACTAATTTCAAGGAATATAGAAGCCAAAACTTTAACTAACAGAGTATAATAGAATGTATGAAACTATAAATGGATTTTCACCTGTCATGCGGTAATCCACATAAATAGATCATTTCCATAATTTAATAAGGAATGAATACAAAGGATCATTCACCATACATGTGGTAATCCACATAGACAGGTTATTCCAACAGAATAATAAAGAATGGAATAACAGAGGATATCACCATGCGTGCGATGATAGATCGCATGATGTGTTATTCCCAATGTAATAATAAATAATAGAACCAGTCCATGCGTAAATGCACGCAGATATGATATTCCGACAAAATAATAAATAATGGAACCCAGTCCCTGTAAACGCATGTATGTGATATTCCGATAAAATAATAAATAATGGATATTCGACGTAATAATAAAGAACGAAATATTAGAAGAATTTCACCATGTATGTGGTACTCAGATAAACAAAAGTTATTCCAATGTAATAATAAAGAATGGAATAATGAAGAATTTCACCATGTATGCGCAGACTTGCATATATAGATTATTCCAACATAATAATAAAAAATGGAATAACAGAAGTTCTCTTCATGAATACGAAAGAAATAATACCCCTTACGAGTACAATAAATAATATCCCTTACCTTAGAAGAAACTGGATATTAGAGTAGTGAAGTAGCGAAATATTTTTCTTTTTTCTCTCTATAGTTTCTCTCTCTAGAGTTTCAGTGAATTCGTAAGAAATAATGAAGGAATGAGCTTCTATTTATAGAAGAATGGACTGAATAGTAACTAATTCATGAACAGTCTAGATTGATTTACTTTTTAAACTTAAAGCAACGGTCCATACTGATTTACTATTAAAACTTTAAACCAGCGATCTATATTGATTTACTATTATAACTTTCCACGAGCGGTCCATATTGATTTACTATTATATCTTCAACCAACGGTCTGGAAAATTATCACATCTCCTCATGGAATAATATTGTACCTAAAAATGATTTGGACCGAAAAGAATTATATTTTTCAGGTGAATAGTACCCCGTGAATAGTAACTTATGAATAGTAGCTCGTGAATAGTAATTAATGAATAGTAACTCATGAATAATAACTCATGAATAGTAACTCGTGAATAGTACTCCGACATAAAAAGTGCCCCGAATACCCGATTGAACAATATAACCTCCAGACATCAATTATTATCGAAATAAATGTCGATTTCCATTTCAACACACTGGAACTATAAAATTCATCTCTAATAAACACGAACTTATTCATCATTAATATTATAACTCACAATATTTAATAACCAGGTCGTTCTCAGGAAAGAGGGGGCTTTCCAATAAGGATTTCTCCTTATTGGTGCACAATTAGGTGACCAAAACTCTCCTTGACATCACTTCTAGACATTGTAAATATTGTAATTTAATAATATGAATAACTTTGTCGTCTCAATTATTGATTTAATAATATAACATATTATGCAGATGATACTGTGACAATAATCGAATCAATAATATGAGAGATATGATGCAGCAATTACTATAGCAATAATTAAGTATTACTGAGTGACTTCTCATGTAAGCATCAATAACCAATATAGTGTGCTACTATGCAACCACGCCAGACATCGTACTACTGTACTTTTACTACCGGGTAGTTCAATAGTTTTAATGGTAACACTTCCGCCGTTATTTTTATAAAAAGATAATTCTGTCATTTTCTTACTACGACAATACTTCCGTTGTGGGATCCACCTATGATTGTGCCGTCGTACGAATATTCCCTACAAAAAGAAAATTCCCCGACCAAACGGATATTTTATAACAACTTGCATACTTTGCAAAATTTGTAAATATCACCCACAACTATAACATTATATCAAATTCACACCATAATATTAAAAAAAAATATTTCGAGAAATTTAAATCTTTATTCATAAAATTTGGGGTCTCACACCATTAATACTTCTCGTACTCTACGCGTATAACTCCCGTATTCTCTTCGTCAAATACTCATACGATATTCGTATTATATGTCGTACTATTCTTCATACAATACTCGTATTCATACTAGTATAATACTCGTATCTCATATGTATAATCATCGAAATGACTATACGCATTTCATTTCCCTTTCGAAAACCTCTTTCACAAACCCTTAGGTTTTAAGTCCGCAGGCGAAAACTTCGTTTGCCATAACGGAAATATTATTGGATATTCCATAATATCTTCATATTCTATCATTACGCGTTTCTCGGAATTTCAAACCTAAGCTCTGAACGAAATTAGATGAATAGTGTTTTTACGGAAAACTTCTCGAAAAACATTCATTTTCATCTTGATAATTCACAACAATTAATCCTAGCACAAAGCTAGAATACTAACCACATCCATATATTCTAGGTCATAGAACGACCTTCGAACATCTTATTCACATAATAAATCAATTAAATTCATTTAATTCAATTTATTCAAAATAAAAAAATTCTCCAAAATTCTAGACCCTACAATGGAATTATTGTTTAATTAGAAAAACAATGAAATAACTTTTTATAAAAATAACGGCAAAAGTTTTACCGTTAATGCTGAAATACCGTTGGTAAAAGTACAAAGAATACGCTGTGCGTGGTTGCATAGTAGCACACGATATTGTATATTATCTTTATTGATGCTTACGTGAGAAGTTACTCAGTTTTATTCAATTATTGCAACAGTAGTTGTTACATATTATCTCATATTATTGATGCAATTATTGTCACAGTATCATCTGCACAATATTTTATATTATTAAATCAATAATTGAGACGAAAAAAGTTATTCATATTATTATTTGCATTATTAACGATGTTTAGAAAGTTATGTCGAGGAAAGGGTTTGGTCACCTAATTGCGCGCCAATAAGAAAAAGTCCTTATCGGAAAGTCCCATCTTTCTTGGGAATGATCTGGTTGTTAATATTGTGAGTTATAATATTAATAATAAATGTTATTAAAAACGTGTTTTGTGAAGCCAAGTGAATTGAGATAAATAGTGGTATATTTTATGAACTATTTGTTGTAAATTTTGTTTATTACATGGACCCCCAGTTAACCATTTTTCAAAACTGCGGGTGAAAGTTATCTAAGTTTTGTTTTTATATATATATATATATATATATAATAACGGTCAGAGAGGGGGGGAGGGGGAGGGAACTGTTATTATATATATATATTATATAAGTTTTGTTTTTTATGTATAATAGAATATATTATATTTTATATTTTATTATGCATAGTACTGCATAGCGTGCATAGTGTGCATAGTGAAACATAGTAAAAAAAAAAACGTTGAATTCTTCCGTGAATTCGCCTGAGAAATTTCTCCTGTGCATCCTTGATTTTCTAAATTCAATTAGTATCTTGCCATTCTCCTATTAATAGGATGCTTAGTTAGAAATAAAAATCACACCAGAATAAGAGAATTCTTGGTAGATGAGTAAATTTTAATTTAGGAATTTTTATATTGGATAGAGTAATTAATTTTTATTTTTAATTTAATAATTAAATCATATTCTCGATTAGAATATTATATTTTTATTTTTAGAATAATAACAATTATATTACCTGAATAATGATAAAGTCTTACTTACACTCGAAGCATTAATTATACTTATATTTTAATAATAGTACCAAATTTAAGTTTGGTAGATGAGTAAATTTTAATTTGGTAATTTTTATATTGGATAGAATAATTAATTTTTATTTTTAATTTAATAATTGAATCATAAAAGTCGATTAGAATATTATATTTTTATTTTTAGAATAATAAGAATTATATTACACGAATAATGATAAAATCTTACTTACACTCGAATCATTAATTATACTTATATTTTAATAATATTACCAAATTTAAGTTAGGTAGATGAGTTTTATGAGAATTTTCGTTTCTTATCAAATCATATTATCTAAGTGGTAATATAATTTTACTTAAACTTGTATTATTATTATTATTATTATTATTATTATTATTATTTTATTATATATTTAAATAAAAGAAACCAATTAGTATTTGGTAATCTTATTTTGATTATTTTCTTATAAAACTATATAATGAATTCATGTTTTTTTACAAAACTACGATACTAATTTTATTTTTGAACAAAAATAACTAACTAATATTAGGTAGACGATCTATTTTGATTCTATTAGGAACTTTGATGATTGGTTCCTATTCCTAGCCATCCATGGTTAAGTTGTTAAGCAAAGGGGACTTGTGCAGGTTGTCTATTGGCATGGCAGATTTGGGATCACTGCAATTGTGTTATACATGGAAAACTTGAGGGGAATTTTAATGTGTTGGCTGGGAGGTGTCTCAATTTCTTTCATCAATTTTCTGAAAATTTGAGATTTATTAGGTACTTTCTTGTTCAACCTGAATTAAGGCAAGTTACTAAATGGTGTAAACTTATCAGCCATGTCGTTAAAATAAATTGTTATGCCTCGGTGAAAGGTAATGGTTTTTGCAGAATTGGTTTTGTTTTCGAGATGAGCATGGGCCTGTTTTAGGAGCTGGAGTAGACAGTTTGGTCGGTAATTTACAGGTTGCATGTGCCGAAGCAATTGCTATTCGTCAAGCTATTAAATTTTCTATTGAGATAGGTCTTAGTAACATTGTTATTGAAGGAGCTAGATTGTAAGACGATGATTACACGTCTATCAAAAGAGATTGTTGAGGATTCAGATTAGAATTTCAGAAGGTGAGTTTCGCCAAGAGAAAGCTATCAAGTAGCTCATGAACTAGCAGATTTAGCTCAGTTAGATAATATGTTTTTTCCTACATATTGGATGGATGATTGCCATCATAGCTTGCTTTCTTTAATTATAAATTAATTTGCACATGAATAAAAGTTTGTGTCATGTATGAAGAAGTTATTTCAAAAAAAGAAATAAAATTATATCAAAATTAATTAAATGTAAATAAATATGATTGACCCAATAGTTTTTTATTTATATTGTCATGTCTAAATGTGACAAACCATCATGTAATACATAGGATTAACAAGGATATTTACAGAAGCAAGTATCAACAAGTATACATCTTCCTGAAGCAAAGTGACCCTTTTCTTGCTTGCACTTTTTGGCACATGCATCTTCAACACAATTTTTAGTAGGATCTGAAAATTGTACCTCACATGCATCAACAATCGTCAGCTCATTACCTACATTATTGAAATACATAAACGAAATCAATAGACAAAATAATATAATTTGGTGATTTTATGTAAATTTTTTGTTATCTATATAATCCTTGTGTTTTAGAATTAGAGTTGCATTTTTAACATTTGTAAGTTAATTCACATTTTTTGAAATATAATACTAATACATATTAATTTATTTACTTTAAATAAAAAATATATATAATTATTGTATACTAATTAAAAGATAGTACTTATTAAAATATTTAGTCTTTCAAAAGTTAAATCAATTTTGAATTTTAAGAATTTAAAATTTGACTTAAAAATCAAAACGTATCTCTATTTTGAAACAAAGTAATTATATATTTAACAAATCAATTATATGTAACTACCGTAAAAAAAGATTACTACAATTGAACTCATGATTTTTTTATTTTACAAAGACATGTATTATTAGGGTCATTATTACTTGAGCTAATATGACAGAGTTAGTAGAGTTAAACTTCCATCATAGCATCCTAACACCAGAAAAATGAGTTTTATATGATAATTTTGAGAAGTAAAATAAAAAAAATTATATATAACAAAATAAACAAAGGCATGAGCATGAGGCATAATAATTATTTAATAAAATTAGAAGACTTTCCAACAACAAAAAAAGGGTCATGGTTTTCTTAAGCTCTCATGGTTATTATCTAAATTACCTTTGTAATAAAAAATACAAAATGCTAATAATCTTAAATAATTTTGATCTATTCATGTTACTCAATATATGAAATCTATTGAAACATTTATATAGTAAGAAATAGAATTTTTTTTAAAATGAAATACATGATTAAAAAAGCATAGTGTGTTTATATGTAACTTTAGTTAAACATAAACACCCATATATTATATACTAAATTAGTGTTTACCTGTAAAAAGGACTAGCAAGAGAAGAACGCTAGCAAATGTAATGGAATACTTCATACTTAATTTTTTTTCAAGTGTCTCCAAAAAATAAGATATGTGATTTGTGAACAAAACAATTCAGTTCCTACAATTTATAGCGCGAGAGGATAAAAACTTCTTAAAACTTTTCTTTTAATTTTCTTCTATAAATATAAATGTGCAATTAATGCATTTATTTAGGATCTCTTTTAAAAATTGGATACTGATATATGCACATTATATGTTAATGGATGCACACCATATGCATAGTAATATTGTATTTAAGATATTGCAGTATTAGTAATACAAGCATTCACTGCGTATTATTAGAGTACGCATAATTATCAATATAAGATGCGTAGATATCTAACATCCTTGAGATTTATAAAATTTTTAGAATGTGATTATATGAATCAAATTTTGCACTTATTATACACCTAAAAATATTAGTATATATTTATTATATATGAATTAAATTTTGCATTATTATATACTATTTTTGAGAAACGCATTATTATATACTTAAAAAGCACAAAAACAAATAATGAGCGAAGACCCCGAGATTATGAAAATTTAGTCACATGAATCAAATTTTGAATTAGTACATTGTACATACATAAAAGTAAAGTAGTAAAAATATATAGGCAATGATGATAGGTGGTGGTGTCATTCCTATCGACTAGTTAGATTGTCAATTTTTTTTAATAATGTTACTATCACATAAAAAAGGGTCACATAATACTCACATACACACACATGCATACTGTGGGTCCCCGTTTGACATTTGGGGCCCGCAGTATATATATGTGTATATGTGAGTATTATGTGACCCTTTTTTATGTTATAACATAGCATTATTTATTTATTTTCTCTAATTTAAACCACAAAAAAGTGTACTTGTTAAATATATTCATTTAATATCAAAATATGTAAATTTGAATCAATTCCAAATATATTTTGAAAATCAATCATTAGTGAAAGGTTATTCAACTTTGTAGATATTTTTTTAAAATTTAGCACATCTATACACTAAGTAAATAAAGTAAGCTTGAGTTATGGTACAAATCATTGTCACTAATTTATAATTAATTAGTGATGTGAAATTACAATATACAATCTACTATCTATATATACAACTACTAGTTGATATATATATATATATATATATATATATATATATATATATATATATATATATATATAACGTGCAATGCACGAGCTAGTTTAAATAATGAATTAACATAAGAATTTAATCCATAACAACTGACCTATTATTATATTTGTGAAATACTCTAGTCACATAGATGATAAGTAGTACCTAGTAGAGAATGACATCTTATTTCAAACTTTCATTAGTTGTACAATTGTTTGTAATAAACATGCGAACAAACACACATCACCCCAGATGACGATCAAGCATTTTATCAAACATGTCTTGTACATTACATTTTACTTAGTGTATTAAATTCAAAAAAAATAGGAATGAAATTGAGGCAAAAGTTTGTTATATTAAACTTTGGATTCAGAGAATTGCATCTATCTATATACTAATACTTCTATATGAATTGTGAAGCATTAACTTGATAAGCATCAAGAGTCGATAATATTTTTCTTGTAGTTATTGGCTTGATAAACATCAAGAGTCGATACTTCTATATGTACTTACAACCAAATAAATGTAAAAGAAATGTACCTAGGGTCTCGAGTTTGAAAATTTTTGGTAGTAGAGAACTTATTGGAGAGTTGAATCATGAAGCACTTCGTTATAGTGAAAATTGTCACTGTGAGTGACGACTCACTTTGTTGACAAAGTAATAGTGAAGAAAGAAGAACATGAAACCAAATCATATAAGTTTAGCCATTAATGACATGATAAAGGAAGAGGATGGGCTCTTCCCTTGCTAGCTCCACTTGTGGAACGACGTCCTGCAGCCTAAAATGATAGAAGACCTTTCCATTTAAATTAATCTGAAAATTTTCTAAACTTATCAAGCGAATATAAAGTTACACATTTAAATTAAATTAAAAGTCCAATCCTCGTAAAAGGCCATCTAAAATGAAAATAAGTTTGTCTCTTGGAAAACAATTTTCTATTTAAACAAAGTTCATAAACCTCAACCTCAAGATCTGACGGGTGGTAGACTGACATTGGTTGGGGAACAAGGAATTGAAAAGGCTCAACATGTGGATCCAGGCGGGCCAGTCTCTCAACCAAAGCAGTGTTGAAGCTATTTTGTGTAGAAAATATATGCTCTTGTCTCGCTGCTAATCGTTCCATCCTTTTATCCACTAGCTTATTCCGTGCGTCAAAATATTGTTGGAGACTCCGAAATTGGATACTGAAATTATCTTTTGAACGAGATGAATTGGATGGTCCGACTGAATCTTGCTCTTGGTCCTCCTCATCAAAGTCTACATCTTCTTCTTCATCCTCCTCATCATCAGAATCAGTCAAAAAGGTAAAATCAAGGCCTCATGGGGTGAGATTTCCCTCCTTTCCAAATCGAATAGCGTTTAATCATCATGTGGTTCAAGAGTTACAACAGTTGTTAAACCGGCTCATCTGCACTCTATTTCACCCCCGGCTGCAGTATACCATTTCACAAATGAGAGAAGGATGGGGTAATCTTCCTTGAAGAGGGCCCCACAGACAACGACGAATGGAATGATGTATTATGAGGCCTACATCTATTGGACAATCCTTGATGATAGAGTACAATAATACAACCTTCTCTTTGGTAACATCGCTAGTGTGCTTTGAAGGCATCAATTTAGCGTAAAGGAATGCATGCCATATCTTTCCATAATGACTAAGATAATTTCTTGGAAAGTACGTACCCTTTAAGGACCGTGAGGACTTTGGCTTGCATAACTCACTCAGTATTTGCTCATAATTTAAGCCATAGTCCATATATGCCATATACTTACAAACAGCTGGAGATTGGAGATTGTAATAATCATCGATTTCTTAAATAGTAAACGACACCATTTTACCCCGGACGAATGCAAAAAATGGTGATTTATCTGGTGCATTGGCATAAAACTCTTTCACTAAAGCCACCACTGCTGCTTCTGGTAGATCGGTAAAGGTCCCCCATCCCCATTCTATTATCTAGTGGCCCATCTCACCATTAAACTCATTGAGGCTTAGTCCATGCTCCTGAATAAGGGATTTGGAGGCTAAGTATTCAAATCTGGTCGCCACCTCAGAAGTTATAAATTTCCTTATATCAAACTGTTGGAGGGGGGTGGACGATCCCTCACCCCATTTTCTTTTTGATGCTTTTGGCGTCATTGTGTATGTCATTGAACTGTAGTTCCAAACTTATCAAAACGTTCACAAGATGGTTTACCCCCAAATCTCAGTTATCTCAATGAAACCCCCATTATAGTGTCTAGAATCTATCCAGGTAGTCGACTGTTGAAACAAATATAACTAGGAACCATGTCAATCACTCTATGGATACCTTGTGTGCACTAAATTGTATGTTCAAAATTTCCCCAACCTTAGTGTTCAATCGAACTTGCAAGTCACAAAGTAGTGTATAGCATTATACCTGATCAAATGCAATAATTACCAATAACAAACATTTTACAGTTGAAGTAATTAGTCTAGTAATGAAAATCCCTACTCACGCTTCCAACTTACCCAAATCAGATGAACAAGTCTCCAAATAGGCAAAGTATGTGGGTTTACTTAATGAGATGTCTGATGATCGACCACAATCCTAATGAGTTTACCCAATTTCATGTAGAATTATTCATGTCGAGAGGAAGGCTGGAAGCACTTGGAGCCCTAGTTTGGGTCAAGTTCTTGATGAAATTTGAGAACTAGAGATCCCTTGAATCCGTGCGCAGTGATTTGGGACAAGAATTTAGTCGAATTTGGTTCAACATCGAGATGGGGGTCAGTTATTGGGGGTTAGGGCACTGGTGTATGTGTGTTTGGAATGAAAAGGAAATGTTTTAAGTCGAATGAAAGAGGAATTTTAAAAGCTAAAAACTATGATTTGCGTCGGGGCGAGGTTTGACAGAGGAGTCTGCACTTATGAGCGATGAAAAGCCTGCTAGGGTGAAGTCTGACAGAGAGCTCTGCGCCTGGGCGCAATTTTATTTTCCTAATTTCTCTGCTAGGGCGCATATACTGTTTTCCTGAAAAATTTTCTTTTGCTTTTGAATCCACTTAATTGCTTAGAACACTAATCATACTTCCATTTACTTGATTCCTCATGTTTTTTGATGGAAATTACTCTCCGCATACTAATCTACTCATATGTGCACTGCCATCATCCTTTCAGAACCTTACCTAATGGTTGTCTCGTGATTTACTCTTGTGAATGTCAATCTCAACCTTGAAATGATGATGATTAAATCGGATTAGGGTACACGTGGAGAATGAATAAGAAAAGTTGTACTACAACAATACTATTCTAAACTTGCTACAAATTTTCTAAGTGTGAAATTAAAAGAAAAACTAAATACTGATTGGGTTGCCTCCCATCAAGCGCTTGATTTTAAGTCTTTCACCCTGACTACTCCCTATTTTTATGGTGAATCCGCGAGAGTGATAGAGGTCTTGTGTCGATCCACAATTCCACCCTAGTAATGTTTTAATTGATGTGCATTGACTTTAAATGTTTTGTCTTGATTTTGACCAACTAATTCAACGGCGGCATGGGGAAATACTTCTTTGATTATGAATGGGCATGACTAACGTGATTTGAGTTTTCCCGAAAATAGTTTCAACCTAGAATTGTAGAGTAGCTCGGTTTGACCAGGTTCAAGCTTTCGATCCATAATTTTCTTATCGTGCCACCGTTTTATTTTCCCTTTGTACAGCTTTGCATTTTCATACGATTAAAGTTGATATTCTTCCATCTCATTGAGTTGTAACAATCTTTTCCCGCCTGCTGCATGCAAGTCAAAATTTAATTTCTGAATAGCCCAATATGCATTTTATTCTAACTCCATGGGAAGATGGCAAGATTTTCCATACACCAATCGATATGGTGACATCCCAATTGGTATTTTATATATTTTTCGGTATGCCCACATTGCGTCGTCCAATTTAATTGGCCAATCCTTCCGATTTTGGTTAACCATTTTTTCCAAAATACGCTTCACCTCTCTATTCGATGCTTCGGCTTGACCACTAGTTTGGGGATGATAAGCCGTGGCTATTTTGTGAATGACTCCATACTTTGCAAGCAATGTTGAGAAGTATTTGTTGCAAAAATGAGTACCTTCGTCACTAATGATCGCCCGAGGTGTACCAAATCTAGTGAATATGTTTTTCTAAAGAAACTTTAGGACTACCTTAGCATCGTTGATGGGTAATGTGGATGCTTCGACCCATTTTGAAACATAGTCTACCGCAACCAGAATGTACTCATTGTTAAATGACATGGGGAAGTTGTAAGACCCCAACTTTTATGAATAAATATTTAATTTTCTATAAATATCATTTTGAGTAATAAGGTGTGGATTTGATATAATGTTATGGTTGTAAGTAATATTTAAGAATTTTGCAAAGTAAGGAAGTTGTTATAAAATATTCGTTTGGTCAGAGAATATTAAATGCGACGACGATTAACAATCATTGTGGACCTAACAACGTAATTCTTGTCGGAGTTAGAAAAGCACGTAAATAACTTTTTTATAAAAATAACGGCAAAAGTTTTACCGTTAACTGTTAAAATACCCGGTGGTAAAAGTACAGTAATACGCGTGGTTGCATAGTAGAACACGGTATTGTATACTATCTTTATTGATGTTTACATGAGAAGTCACTCAGTTTTATTCAATTATTGCAACAGTAGTTGTTGCATAGTATCTCATATTATTGATGCAATTATTATCACAGTATCATCTGCACAATATTTTATATTATTAAATCAATAATTGAGATGACAAAAGTTATTTATATTATTATTTGCATTATTGACGATGTTTAAAAAGTTTTGTCAAGGAAAGGGGTTTGGTCACCTAATTGCCCTCCAATAAAGAGAAGTCCTTATCGAAAAGCCTCATCTTTCCTAGAAATGATCTGGTTATTAATATTGTGAGTTATAATATTAATAATAAATATTATTAAAAACGTGTTTTGTGAAGCCAAGTGAATTGAGATAAATAGAGGGATATTTTATGAAGTATTTGTTGTAAAAAAAAATTATTACATGGATCCCCAGTTACCCATTTTTAAAACTATAGGTAGAAAGTTAGTTATCTATGTTTTTTATATATATATATATATATATATATATATATATATATATATATATATATATAAGTTTTGTTTTTTATGTATAATAGAATATATTATATATTATATTTTATTATGCATAGAATATATTATTAGTATATTTTTTGTATCAGGCATCATAGTACAATCAAAAAAAATTAATTGAATTAAATCAGTGGATTCACACAATAAATTTCTCCTGTGCACCCGTGATTTTCTAAATTCAATTAGTATCTTGCCATTCTCCTATTAATAGGATGCTTAGTTAGAAATGAAAATCACAGCAGAATAAAAGAATTCCTGGTAGATGAGTAAATTTTAATTTAGGAATTTTTATATTGGATAGAGTAATTAATTTTTATTTTTAATTTAATAATTGAATCATATTATCAATTAGAATATTATATTTTTTATTTTAGAATAATAAAGTTATATTACGAACAATGATAAAGTCTTACTTACACTCGAAGTATTAATTATACTTATATTTTAATAATAGTACCAAATTGAAGTTTGGAAGATGAGTAAATTTTAATTTGGGATTTTTATATTAGATAGAGTAATTAATTTTTATTTTTAATTTAATAATTGAATCATATATAGTCGATTAGAATATTATATTTTTATTTTAGAATAATAACAATTATATTACGAATAATGATAAAGTCTTACTTACAATTGAAGCATTAATTATACTTATATTTTAATAATATTACCAAATTTAAGTTAGGTAGATGAGTTTTATGATATTTTTTCTTTTCTTATCAAATCGTATTATCTAAGTGGTAATATAATTTTACTTAAACTTGTATTATTATTATTATTATTATTATTATTATTATTATTATTATTATTATTATTATTATTATTATTATTATTATTATTATATATTTAAATAAAAGAAACCAATTAGTATTTGGTAATCTTATTTTTATTATTTTCTTATAAAACTATATAATGAATTCATGTTTTTTACAAAACTACGATACTAATTTCTATTTTTGAACAAAAGTAACTAACTAATATTAGGTAGACGATCTATTTTGATTCTATTAGGAACTTTGCTGATTGGTTCATATTCCTAGCCATCCATGGTTAAGGTGCTAAGCAAAGAGGACTTGTGCAGGTTGTCTATTGGCATGGTAGATTTAGGATCACTGCAATTGTGTTGTACATGGCAAACATGAGGGGAATTTTAATGTGTTGGCTGGGAGGTGTCTCTATTCCTTTCATTAATTTTATGAAACTATGAGATTTATTAGGTACTTTCTTGTTCAACCTGAATTAAGGCAAGTTACTAAATGGTGTAAACTTATCAGCCATGTTGTTAAAATAAATTGTTATGCCTCGGTGAAAGGTAATGGTTTTTTGCAGAATTAGTTTTGTTTTTCGAGATGAACATGGGCATGTTTTAGGAGCTTGAGTAGGCAGTTTGGTCAGGAATTTACAGGTTGCATGTGTGACGATCCCAAAACCAGTATACATCACCCATCTTGGTTTGTCAGATACAAGGTACTGAATTCAAATACAACTTAATTATACAACCGTCGTGTACAATACGATAAAACATAACCTGTGAGTTTGAATACAAATATTGTCTACTAGAAAGTATAAAAACTCAAAAGGAGTCCTCGTTACAATTATTATCACACTATTTCACAGAATAGTGAGGACTACTAATGCACCATCTAGGACCATCACTCTGTTCCCCGACTAGTCCCTGTACGTTCTCATTTTCTCAAGAGAACAATGAAAGCAAAAGGGTGAGCTCAACTAGCCCAGTAAGAAATATTATGACTAAGATAATGCAGAATAATTTATCGTTAGCCTTCAACAATGTTAAACAGATAAAATATAATAAATATCAAGTTTAACTGCAGCGTAACAAGCAATCAGTTGTCTATCCTTGCACTGCTGACCAAAGATATTTAACTATAAAATCAATGGTCATGATCATACCAATCAATTGCATGTCAGTGCACTACAGCCAAAGACATTCAACTGTTAACTAATGGTCATGATCCTGCTAATCATATCATCGAATTATCCCTGCACTACGACCAAGGATATTCATTAGTATCACCAGTGGTCATGATCATGTCATACACCTGTCTATCATTGCACTACGGGCCAAAGCTATCAAACAACAGATCATCTTTTCACTATAGGTGTGACGCCCCCAAAATAGGTATACTTTACCCATCTTGAGTCGCCAAATATATGGTACAAAATTCAAATACAACTTAATTATATAACAGTCGTGTAAAATACGACTAAACATATGCTGTGAGTTTTAATACAAATATTGTCATCTAGACAATATACAAACTCAATGGGGGTCCTCATTATATTTATTATCACACTATTTCACAGAATAGTGAGGACTACTAATGCACCATCTAGGACCATCACTCTATTTTCCCCGACTAGTCCTTGCTACGTTCTCATTTCCTGAAGAGAACAATGAAAGCAAAAGGGTGATCTCAACTAGCCCAGTAAGAAATATTATGACTAAGATAATGCAGAATAAATTATCATTAGCCTTCAACAGTGTTAAACTGATACAATATAATAAACATCAAGTTTAACTGCAGCGGAACAAGCAATCCATTAGAAGAGTCAAGTAGAGAATAAAATATACTATCTTCTATGATTTAAAAGGGTTTTTCATCACTTTTATTGTTGGGACTCAGCTTAATAAATAATCCACATCATCGCATCACCCCTGCACTACGGTCAAGGATATTCTTTAGTATCACGACCACAAATTATCCATGCACTACGGGCCAAGGACATTCGTGTATTCATTAATGGTCATGATCATGCCAACAACTATCCATCAATGCACTGCGGGCCAATGAGGACTTTTACCACATCATTTGTAACATTACGGTCATGATTACAACGAATAATCCCTTGTCATAATCATACCAAGTCCATCTATGCACTATAGGCCACAGATGACTTTCAACAAAATATAAACATGAGGATGATGATAATGATATAAGAATTCAATAAAATAAGTTCAAGAATTAATTTATCTAGGAACTGATAACGTCCAAATTGTCAACATGATACTTCTTTGTAGAGTAAAATTCAAGAATGCTCAGAAGAATATTTCCATGAAAAGATACTGGATGAAGCGCAAATATCAAGGATATTCCACTAATTTCATGGAGTATAGAAGTCAAAGTTTTAACCAACTGAATATAATAACGAATAGAATAACAAAACAAATCACCATGCATGCGATAGACCGCACATGCAGGTTATTCCAACAGAATAATAAATAACGAAACTAGGTCCCAAGATAAACACACGTACAGGATATTCCAAATGTAATAATAAAGAATGAAACCAGTCCAACAGAAACGCATGTATGTGATATTCCAACAAAATAATAAAGAATGGAACCAGTCCTGCGTAGAAATGCAAAGACATGATATTCCAATGAATAATAAAGATCGGAACTAGGTCCCACAGAAAATGCATGCAGACACAGGATATTCCAATGTAATAATAAAGAATGGACTAATGTAAGAATTTCACCAAGTATAGGGTAGCAGCGTATCTGAGTTATTCCAATGTAATAATAAATAATGGAATAACTGAAGTTCTCTTCATGAATACAAAAGAAATAATACCCCTTACGGGTACAACAAATAATATTCCCTACATTAGAAGAAATTGGATATTGGAAAAGTGAAGTAACAAAATACTTTTCTTCTTTCTCTCTATAGTTTTTCTCTCTAGAGTTTCAGTGAATTCGTAATAAATAATGAAGGAATGAGCTTCTATTTATAGGAAAATGGACTGAATATTAACTAATTTATGAACGGTCCAGATTGATTTACTTTGAAACGGACGGTCCATATTGGTTTACTATTAAAACTTAAAGCAACGGTCCATACTTATTTACTATTAAAACTTTAAACCAGCGATCCATATTGATTTACTATTATATCTTCAACCAACGGTCTGAAAAATTAGCACATCTTCTCATGGAATAATATTGTACCCAAAAATGATTTGGACTGAAAAGAAATATATCTTACGGGTGAATAGTACCCCGTGAATAGTAACTCATGAATAGTAACTCGTGAATAATAACTCGTGAATAGTAACTTGTGAATAGTAACTCGTTAATAATAACTCATGAATAGCAACTCGTGAATAGTACTCCGACACGAAAAGTGTCCTGAATACCCGATTGAAAAATATATCCTCCAGACATCAATTATACTAACACAAATAAGTCTAACACAATGGAACTATAAAATTCATCTTTAATCAACACGAATTTATTCATCATTAATATTACAATTCACAATATTTAACAACCAGGTCGTTCCCAGGAAAGAGGGGGCTTTTCGATAAGGATTTCTTTTTATTGGCACGCAATTAGGTAACCAAACACCTCTCCTTGACAGAACTTCTAGACATTGTCAATATTGTAAATAATAATATGAATAACTTTGTCATCTCAATTATTGATTTAATAATATATCATATTATGCAGATGATACTATAACAATAATTTAATCAATAATACGAGAGATATAATGCAACAACTACTGTAGCAATAATTGAGTATAACTGAGTGACTTCTCACGTAAGCATCCATAATCAATACCGTGTGCTACTATGCAACCACGCGTATTACTGTACTTTTACTACCGGGTAGTTCAACAGTTTTAACGGTAACACCTCCGCCATTATTTTTATAGAAAGAAAATTTTGTCGTTTTCTAACTATGACAATACTTTCGTTGTGGGGTCCACCAATGATTGTGCCGTCGTACGAATATTCCCTGTAAAAATGAATATTCCCCGACCAATCGAATATTATATAACCACATGCTTACTTTGCAAAATTTGTAAATATTACCCACATAAATAACATTATATCAAATCAACACCATAATATGCAAAAATATAATTCGAGAAAATTATTCTTTATTCATAAAAGTTGGGGTCTTACAGCATGTGCCGAAGCAATTGCTATTCGTCAAGCTATTAAATTTTCTATTGAGATATGTCTTAGTAACATTGTTATTGAAGGAGCTAGATTGTAAGACGATGATTACACGTCTATCAAAAGAGATTGTTGAGGATTCAAATTAGAATTTCAGAAGGTGAGTTTCGCCAAGAGAAAGTTATCAAGTAGCTCATGAACTAGCAGATTTAGCTCAGTTAGATAATATGTTTTTTTCCTACTTATTGGATGGATGATTGCCATCATAGCTTGCTTTCTTTAATTGTAAAAGAATTTGCACATGAATAAAAGTTTGTGTCCTATATGAGGAAGTTATTTCAAAAAAAGAAATAAACAAATATCCAAATTAAGTAAATGTAACTAAATATGATTGACCCAATAGTTTTTTATTTATATTGTCATCTCTAAATGTGACAACCCATCCTGTAATAACATAGGATTAATAACGGTATTTACAGAAGTAAGTATCAACAAGTATACATCTTCCTGAAGCAAAGTGACCCTTTTCTTGCTTGCACTTTTTGGCACAGACATCTTCAACACAATTTTTAGTAGGATCTGAAAATTGTATCTCATATGCATCAACAATCGTTAGCTCATTACCTACAATTATCGAAATACGTAAACGAAATCAATAAACAAAATAATATAATTTGGTGATTTTATGTAAAATTTTTGTCATCTATATAATCCTTATGTTTTAGAATTAGAGTTGCATTTTTAACATTTGTAAGTTAATTCATAATTTTTGAAATATAATACTAATACATATTTATTTACTTCAAATAAAAAAATATATAATTATCGTATATTAATTAAAAGAAAGTACTAATTACAATATTTAGTCTTCAAAAGTTAAATCAATTTTGAATTTTAAGAATTTATAATTTGACTTAAAAATCAAAACGTATCTCTATTTTGAAACAAAGTAATTATATATTTAACAAATCAATTATATGTAACTACCGTAAAAAAAGATCACTACAATTGAACTCATGATTTTTTTTATTTTTTTATTTTACAAAGACATGTATTATTAGGGTCATTATTACTTGAGCTAATATGACAGAGTTAGTGGAGTTAAACTTCCATCATAGCATCCTAACACCAGAAAAACGAGTTTTATATGATAATTTTGAGAAGTAAAATAAAAAATAATTATATATAACAAAATAAACAAAGGCATGAGCATGAGGCATAATAATTATTTAATAAAATTAGAAGACTTTAAAAAAAAGGGTATGGTTTTCTTAAGCTCTCATGGTTATTATCTAAATTACCTTTGGAATAAAAAATACAAAATGCTAATAATCTTAAATAATTTTGATCTATTCATGTTAGTCAATATATGAAATCTATTGAAACATTTATATAGTAAGAAATAGATTTTTTTTAAAATGAAATACATGATTAAAAAAGCATAGTGTGTCTTTAAGACCCCGAATTTTATGAAATAAAAGTATTCAATTTTTCTATTTTGGTAAATAGTTAAATTGATAAAAGATTAAAGTTAAGGGTGATATTTAAAAATTTTGCAAAGTAAGCAAATTGATATAAAATATTCGTTGTGTCGGGTAATATTCGATTGGTCGGGGAATATTCATTTTAAAAGGGAATATTCGTACGACGACATAATCATTGGTGAACCCCACAACAGAAGTTTTGTCGTAGTTAAAAAATGACAGAAATATAATTTTATAAAAATAACGGCGAAAGTTTTACCGTTAAACTGTTGAACTACCCGGTAGTAAAAGTATAGTAATACGCGTGGTTGCATAATAGCACACGATATTGATTATTGATACTTATGTGAGAAGTCACTCAGTTTTACTCAATTATTGCTACAGTAATTGCTGCATCATATCTCTCATATTATTGATTCAATTATTGACACAATATCATCTACATAATATTTTATATTATTAAATCAATAATTGAGATGACAAGTTATTCATATTATTATTTGCATTATTGACGATGTCTGGAAAGTTCTGTCGAGGAAAGGGGTTAGGTTATTTAATTGCGCGCCAATAGGGAGATATCCTTATCAGAAAGCCCCCTCTTTCCTGAAAATGATCTGGTTGTTAAATATTGTGAGTTATAATATTAATGATGAATAAGTTCGTTTTGATTAAAGATGAAATTGATATTTCCATTGTATTGGGATTATTAGAGTTAGTGGAAATTGACATCTATTTCGATAATAATGGATGTCTGGAGGTTATATTGACCAATCGGGTAATTAATCGGATAAATGAGTAATTAATTGCTATTAATTCACATGCTTATAACTATTTTTTCACATGTGTGTACTATTGATTCACATTCATGTACTATTAGGGGAGGTGGTGCAAGATTGATAATACTTGCATGACTAAATTAAAAATAGAGGTATAGATTAAGGTACTATACTGTAATTATTTTTTTCACATGATATACTATTAGGGGAGGTGGTGCAAGTTTGATAATACGTGCATGGCTAAATTAAAAATGAAGGAAAAGATGAAGGTATTATACTGTAATATTTCAAGTCCCAAAACATGCAATTATCGAAACTATATTTTCCTATAAATAGAAGCTCATTCTTCCTTCATTCTCACCTATTTACTAAGACTCACAAGAGCAATTATAGATAGAGAAGCTATAGAGAGAAAGAAGAAGAGTAGTCTGCTACTTCACTATTCCAATATTCAGTCTTCTTCTGAGGTAAGGGGTATTATTTCTTTCGTATTCGTAAGGGATATTATTTTTGTTCAATATTCGTAAGAAATAATATTTTCTTCCCCACTGTGTAGTATGTAAGTAATATTATTTCGTTTCGTATCCCTAATTCTACACTCATTTTTTTTGAAGTATTGCTTATATACTCCGTGAAATTAGTAGAATATCCTTGATATTTGCGCTTCATCCAGTATCTTTTCATGGAAATATTATTCTGACCTTTCTTGATAATTATTGATCTTTTTATGCTGAAATACTATTCATGGGTTACTATTCATGAATTACTATTTACGGGTTACTATTCACCTAGTTACTATTCACTCGAATATTATTCACTCGGGTATTTGGGGCACTTTTCATGCCGAGGTACTATTCACGAGATAATATTCCCGAAGTACTATTCATAGGGTACTATTCATGGGGTACTATTCACCCAAAAAATATATTTCTTTTCTGTCCAAATTATTTTTGATACATAAAAATTATTCTTTAATTTTTGCTACACAAAGCAGTATCATGTTGACAATTTGGATATTCTTGAACTCTAGATAAATTGAATTATAAATATTTAATATTTATCCTTTATCTCATTTGATTGATTCCTTATATCATTGTCATGATCCTCATGTTTATATTGCCTTAAAAGTCATCTTTGGCCCGTAGTGCATAGATGGACTGTTGGTTATTGGTTTTATAGTTGTATATCTTTGGCCTGTAGTGCAAAGATGATCTGTTGTTTGATAGCTTTGACCCGTAGTGCAGAGATAGACAGGTGTATGACATGATCATGACCACTGGTGATACTAACGAATATCCTTGGTCGTAGTGCAGAGATAATTCGATGATGTGATTGGCAGGATCATGACCATTAGTTAACAATTAAATGTCTTTGGTCGTAGTGCACTGACATGCAATTGATTGGTATGATCATGACCATTGGTTTTATAGTTGAATATCTTTGGCCAGTAGTGCAAGGATAGACAATTGATTGGTATGATCATTGTTATTACATTTGAATATCTTTAGCCTTTGGGGTAAGGATATTGAGTGAACGTTCTATTAAGCCTTTGTGACAAGGAGAAACTATTGATTCACATTATTATAAACATGAATTGTGAATTTAACTAAAATCTTTGGTGGTTCAGGTGAAGAAAGTTCTCTTTGTCTTGGGTATTACAGCGATAAAATTGATGATAAACTTTTTACATCATAGAAGATAGTAGATATCATACTCTGCTTGACTCTTCTAATGGATTGCTTGTTCCGCTGCAGTTGTTGATCTAAAACTTGTTGTCTATTGTATTATATCAGTTGTTATACTGTTGAAGGCTAAGGATAATTTATTCTGCATTATCTTAGTCATAATATTTCTTACTGGGCTAGTTGAGCTAACCCTTTTCTTTCATTGTTCTCTTCAGGAAATGAGAATATAGCTGGGACGAGTCGGGGAATGGAGTGATGGTCCTGGATAAGTGGATTTAGTAGTCCTCACTATTTCTGTGAAATAGTGTGATAATAATTGTAATGAGGACTTCATTGAGTGTGGATATTGTCTAGAAGACAATATTCATTTTAAAACTCTCAGCTATGTGTTGTCGTATTTTACACGACAGTTGTATAAAAGAAGTTTGTAGTTGTATTATGTATCATGTATTTGGCGACCCAAGATGAGTGATGTATACCTATTTTGGGGGTGTCATAGTGTCTATATGTAACTTTAGTTAAACACATACACCCATATATTATATACTAAATTAGTGTTTACTTGTAAAAAGGACTAGCAAGAGAAGAACACTAGCAAATGTAATGGAATACTCATACTTAATTTTTTTCAAGTGTCTCCAAAAAATAAGATATGTGATTTGTGAACAAAACCATTCAGATCCTACAGTTTATAGCGCGAGAGGATAAAAACTTCTAAAAAATTTTCTTTTAATTTTCTTCTATAAATATAAATGTGCAATTAATACATTTATTTAGGATCTCTTTTAAAAATTGGATACTGATATATGCACATTATATATTAATGGATGCACACCATATGAATAGTAATAATGTATTTAAGATATTGCAAAGATTAGTAATACAAGCATTCAATGCGTATTATTAGAGTCACGATAATTATCAATATAAGATGCGTAGATATCTAACATCCTTAAGATTTATAAATTTTTTAGAATGTGATTATATGAATCAAATTTTGCATTTATTATACACCTAAAATTATTAGGATATATTTATTATATATGAATTAAATTTTGCATTATTATATACTATTTTTATGAAACACATTATTATATACTTAAAAAGCACAAAAACAAATAATGAGCGAAGACCCCGAGATTATGAAAATTTAGTCACATGAATCAAATTTGAATTAGTATATTGTACATACATAAAAGTAAAGTAGTCAAAATATATAGGCAATGATGATAGGTGGTGGTGTCACCCCTATCAACTAGTTAGATTGTCAATTTTTTTAATAATGCTACTATTACATAAAAAATGGTCACATAATACTCACATACACACACATGCATATTGTGGGCCCCCGTCTGACATTTGAGGCCCGCAGTATACATGTGTGTGTGTGTGAGTATTATGTGACCCTTTTTTATGCTATAGTAGCATTATTTATTTATTTTTCTCTAATTTAAACCACAAAAAGTGTACTTGTTCAATATATTCATTTAATATCAAAATATGTAAATTTGAATAAATTTCAAATATATTTTGAAAATCAATCATTAGTGAAAGGTTATTCAACTTTGTAGATATTTTTTAAATTTTAGCACATCTATACACTGAGTAAATAAAGTAAGCTTGAGTTATTGTACAAATCATTGTCACTAATTTTTTATTAATTAGTGATGTGAAATTACAATATACAATCTACTATCTATATACAACTAGCTAGTTGATATATATAATGCGTGCAATGCACGAGCTAGTTTAAATAATGAATTAACATAAGAATTTAATCCATAACAACTCACCTATTATTATATTTGTGAAATACTCTAGTCACATAGATGATAAGTAGTACCTAGTAGAGAATGAGATCTTATTTCAAACTTTCATTAGTTGTACAATTGTTTGTAATAAACATGCGAACAAACACACATCACCCCAGACGACGATCAAGCATTTTATCAAACATGTCTTGTACATTACATTTTACTTAGTGTATTAAATTCAGAAAAAATAGGAATGAAATTGAGGCAAAAGTATGTTATATTAAACTTTGGATTTAGAGAATTGCATCTATCTATATACTAATACTTCTATATGAATTGTGAAGCATTAACTTGATAAGCATCAAGAGTCGATAATATTTTTCTTATAGTTATTGACTTGATAAACATCAAGTGTCGATACTTCTATTTGTACTTACAACCAAATAAATGTAAAAGAAATGTACCTGAGGTCTCGAGTTTGAAAAAATTCGGCAGTAGAGAACTTATTGGAGAGTTGAATCATGAAGCACTTCGTTATAGTGAAAATTGTCACTGTGAGTGCCGACTCGCTTTGTTGACAAAGTAATAGTGAAGAAAGAAGAACATGAAACCAAAGCATATGAGTTTAGCTATTAATGACATGATAAAGGAAGAGGATGTGCTCTTCCCTTGCTAACTCCACTTGTGGAACGACGTCCTGCAGCCTAAAATGATAGAAGACCTTTACATTTAAATTAATCTGAGAATTTTCTAAACTTATTAAGTGAATATAAAGATACACATTTAAATTAAATCAAAAGTACAATCCTTGTAAAAGGCCATGTAAAATGAAAATAAGTTTGTCCCTTGGAAAATAATTGTCTATTTAAACAAAGTTCATAAAACTCAACCTCGGGATCTAACGGGGGGTAGACTGATATTTGTTGGGGAATAAGGAATTGAAAAGGCTCAACATGTGGATCCAGGCGGGCCAGTCTCTCAACCAAAGCAACGTTGAAGCTGTTTTGTGTAGAAAACATATGCTCTTGTCTCGCTGCTAATCGTTCCATCCTTTTATCCACTAGCTTATTCCGTGCGCCAAGATATTGTTGGAGACTCCAAAATTGGATACTGAAAGAGGCTTTTGAACGAGATGTATTGGATGGTCCGACTGAATCTTGCCCTTGGTCCTCATCATCAAAGTATGCATCTTCTTCTTCATCCTCATCATCATCAGAATGTGTTTAAACATCATGTGGTTGAAGAGTTGCAATAGTTGTTAAATCGGCTCATTCGCACTCCATTTCACCCCAACTCGTGCACACAGCCCATAAATGAGAGAAGGATGGGGTAATCCTCCTTGAAGAGGGCCCCACAGATAACGACGAATGGAATGATGTATTATGAGGCCTACATCTATTGGACAATCCTTGATGATAGAGTACAATAATAGAACCTTCTCTTTGGTAACATCACTAGTGTGCTTTGAAGGCATCAATTTAGCTTAAAGGAATGCATGCCATATCTTTCCATAATTTTCTTATCATGCTACCGTTTGATTTTCCCTTTGTACAGCTTTGTATTTTCATAGGATTGAAGGCGAAACTCTTCCATCTCATTGAGTTGTAACAATCTTTTCTCGCCTGCTGCATGCAAGTCGAAATTTAAATTCTGGATAGCCCAATATGCATTATGTTCTAACTCCACGGGAAGATGGCAAGCTTTTCCATACACCAATCGATATGATGACATCCCAATCGGTATTTTATATGTTTTCCGGTATGCCCACAATGCGTCGTCCAATTTAATTGACCAATTCTTCCGATTCGGGTTCACCATTTTTTCCAAAATACGCTTCACCTCTTTATTTGATACTTCGGCTTGACCACTAGTTTGGGGATGGTAAGCCGTGGCTATTTTGCAAGTGACTCCATACTTTGCAAGCAATGTTGAGAAGTATTTTTTGCAAAAATGAGTATTCGTCACTAATGATCGCCCAAGGTGTACCAAATCTAGTGAATATGTTTTTCTAAAGAAACTTGAGGACTACCTTAGCATCGTTGGTGGGTAATGTGGATGCTTCGACCCATTTTGAAACATAGTCTACCGCAACCAGAATGTACTCATTGTTAAATAACATGGGGAAGGTGTAAGACCCCAACTTTTATGAATAAAGATTTAATTTTCTCTAAATATCATTTTGAGTAATAAGGTGTGGATTTGATATAATGTTATGTTTGTGAGTAATATTTAAGAATTTTGCAAAGTAAACAAGTTGTTATAAAATATTCGTTTGGTCGGAGAATATTTGTACGACGACACAATCATTTGTTGACCCCACAACGGAATTACCGTCGGAGTTGGAAAACGGCAGAAATAATTTTTTATAAAAATAACGGCAAAAGTTTTACCGTTAACTATTGAAATACCCGGTGGTAAAAGTACAGTAATACGCGTGATTCCATAGTAGCACACGGTATTGTATATTATCTTTATTTATGCTTACGTGAGAAGTCACTCAGTTTTATTCAATTATTGCAACAGTAGTTGTTGAATAGTATCTCATATTATTGATTCAATTATTGTCACAGTATTATCTGCACAATATTTATATTATTAAATCAATAATTGAGACGACAAAAGTTATTCATATTATTATTTGTATTATTGACGATGTTTAGAAAGTTTTATTGAGGAAAAGGGTTTGGTCACCTAATTGCGCGCCAATTAGAAGAAGTCCTTATCAGAAAGCCCCATCTTTCTTGGGAATGATTTGGTTGTTAATATTGTGAGTTATAATATTACTAATAGATGTTATTAAAAACTTGTTTTGTGAAGCCAAGTGAATTGAGATAAATAGAGGTATATTTTATGAAGTATTTGTTGTAAATTTTATTTATTACATGGATCCCCAGTTACCCATTTTTCAAAACTGTCGATAGAAAGTTATATTAGTTTTGTTATATATATATATATATATTATAAGTTTTGTTTTTTATGTATAATAGAATATATTATATTTTATATTTTATTGTGCATAGTACTGTTTAGTGTGCATTGTGCAGCATAGTAAAATCAAAAAGTTTCGTTGAATTCGTTCGTGGATTCGCACGAGAAATTTCTCCTGTGCACCCATGATTTTCTAAATTCAAATAGTATCTTGCCATTCTCCTATTAATAGAATGCTTAGTTAGAAATGAAAATCACACCAGAATAAGAATACTTTGTAGATGAGTAAATTTTAATTTAGGAATTTTTATATTGGATAGAGTAATTAATTTTTATTTTTAATTTAATAATTGAATCATATTATCGATTAGAATATTATATTTTTATTTTTAGAATAATAACAGTTATATTACCCGAACAATGATAAAGTCTTACTTACACTCAAGCATTAATTATACTTATATTTTAATAATAGTACCAAATTGAAGTTTGGTAGATGAGTAAATTTTAATTTGGGATTTTTATATTGGATAAAGTAAGTAATTTTTATTTTTAATTTAGTAATTGAATCATATAGTCTATTAGAATATTATATTTTTATTTTTAGAATAATAACAATTATATTACGAATAATAATAAAGTCTTACTTACACTCTCAAGCATTAATTATACTTATATTTTAATAATATAACCAAATTTAAGTTAGGTAGATGAGTTTTATGATAATTTTCATTTCTTATCAAATCGTATTATCTTAGTGGTAATATAATTTTACTTAAACTTGTATTATTATTATTATTGAAAGACCCAACTTTTATAAATAAATATGAATTTTCTATAAATATAATTTTGAATATTATGGAATGAATTTGATATAATGTTATAGTTGTGGGTAAAATTTATAAATTTTAAAAAGTACGTAAGTTGTTATATAATATTGATTAATTAGGAAAATATTCGTTTTAACAGGAATATTCGTATAACGGCACAATCATTGGTGGACCTCGCAACGGAATTATTGTCGGATTGAGAAAACGACAAAAATACTTTATGAAAATAACGGCGGAAGTTTTACCGTTAACTGTTGAAACACCCGGTGTTAAAAGTACAATAATACGCGTGGTTGCATAGTAGCACACGGTATTGATTATTGATGCTTACGTGAGAAGTCACTCAGTTTTGTTCAATTATTGCTATAGTAATTGTTGTCAATTTTGGTTATTATATGGACCCCCCATTTACCCATTTTTCAAAATAGTCAGTAGAAAATTATTTAATATAATAATAGGTGGGGGCCCACATATGGGGCCCATAGTTGATGGCTGAATTATTTGTTATCATGTGTGGTTGCTTGTGATATATATATATATATATATATATATATATATATTGGTTATAGGAAAGTGGGGAGGGGGGGTGCTTGATTGCAGGAAGGAGTATAATAATTAGTATTATATATAATATATATTTATAAGGAGTCACGTGAATCCTGTTGATTCACGGAAGGGAGGGAGTTATTCGCAGGTTTTCTATATATATATATATATATATATTATTTATAGATTTTGTTTTATTAGAATATTTTATAGTAAACCAATCTGAACCGTCCGTTTAAAAGTAAATCAATCTGGACCGTTCATGAGTTAGTTACTATGCAGTCCATTTTTCTATAAATAGAAGCTCATTCCTTCATTATTTTTTTTGCGAATTCACTGAAACTCTAGAGAGATAAACTATAGAGAGAAAGAAGAAAGTATTCTACTACTTCACTACTTATATATCCAGTACTCTTCTTCTTAAGGTTGGGAATATTATTTGTTGTACTCGTAGGGAGTATTATTTCTTTTGTATTCATGAAGAGAACTTCTGTTATTCCATTCTTTATTATTCAGTTGGAATAACCTGTATACGCGGGCTACCCTATACTTGGTGACATTCTTTTATTATTCCGTCTTTACTATTCTGTTGGAATATCCTATTTGTGCATTTTACGCCGGACCTGATTCTGTCTTTATTATTCTATTGGAATATCCCGTCATGTAAATGCGTTTACGCGGACCGCCTGCTTTTTATTATTATTCATTTGGAATATCCACGTCTTTGCGTTTTTCTGTGGGATTCGATTAAAATCCTTATTAGTATTCTGTTGGAATAACCTGTTTATTCGAAGTATTGCATGCATGGTGATTTCTGTTGTTATTCTATTCTTTATTATTCTATTGGATCATCTTGTCGGTGCGAATTTTGCCTGACCTGGTTTCGTTATTTAGTATTCTGGTTGAATAACCTGTCTATGCGAAGTACCGCATGCATGGTGATTTCTTTTGTTATTTCATTCTTTATTATACTCAGTTGGTTAAAGTTTTGACTTCTATACTCCATGAAATTAGTGGAATATCCTTGATATTTGCGCTTCATCCAGTATCTTTTCATGGAAATATTCTTCCGAGCATTCTTGAATTTTACTCTACAAAGCAGTATCATGTTGACAATTTGGACGTTATTGGTTCTTGGACAAATTAATTCTTGAACTTGTTTTATTGAATTCTTATATCATTGTCATCATCCTCATATTTATATTTTTTGAAAGTCATCTGTGGCATGTAGTGCATAGATGGACTTGGTATGATTATGACCGAGGATTATTCGGTGTAATCATGACCGTAATGTTACAAATGATGTGGTAAAAGTCCTCACCGCCCGTAGTGCATTGATGGGATGATTGTTGGCATGATCATGACCATTAATGAATACACAAATATTCTTGGCCCGTAGTGCATGGATAATTGTGGTCGGATACTAAAGAATATCCTTAGTCGAAGTAGTGGGTGATTCGATGGCGTGGATTATTTATTAAAATTTGAGTCCCAATGATAAAAGTGATGAAAACCTTTTAAATCATAAAAGATAGTAGATTTTATTCTCTACTTGACTCTTTTAATGGATTGCTTGTTCATCTGCAGATTAAACTTGATGTTTGTTATATTATATTAGTTCGGCATACCATCCTCAAACGGACGGACAGTCAGAGAGGACTATTCAAACTCTTGAAGATCTATTAAGACTCTGTGTCCTAGACTTCAAGGGCAGTTGGGATAAGTATTTACCATTGGTGGAATTCTCCTACAACAATAGTTATCAGGCAAGTATAGGTGTGGCTCCATTTGAAGCATTATATGGACGAAAGTGTCGCTCTCAATATGTTGGGATGAGGTGGGTGAAGCACCATTGTTGGGACCCGAAAGTTAATACGATATGACTCACCGAAAAGATCCAAATGATTCGACAACGTATACAAGCGGCACAAGATAGACAAAAGAGTTATGTGGATCTTCATCGAAAGGACGTGGAATTTAGTATGGGGATCATGTATTGTTGCGAGTTGCTCCATGGAAGGAGTTACAAGATTTGGGAAGAGAGAAAAGCTCAATCCACGATTTATTGGTCCATTTCAAATTCTTGCCCGAGTAGGAAATGTAGCCTATATACCGTGCATTACCTCCGAGTATGTCTCGTGTTCATAATGTGTTTCATATCTCGTGCTTTCGTAAATATGTGAAAGACCGAACCATGTTATAAAGTTAGAACCTAGGACGAAATAGCCAAGACTTAACGTATGAGGAGGTACTGTCAAGATCTTGGATAGGAAGGAGCATGTCCTACGCTAAGAAAGGTCATACCACAAGTTAAAGTTTTGTGGAGGAATCATGCTATAGAGGAAATGACACGGGAATTGGAAACGGAAATGAAAGCGAGGTATCCTCACCTTTTGAAAACACCAGTGTATCGCACGTCAATTTCGAGGACGAAATTTCATAAGGAGGGAGGTTGTAAGACCCCAACTTATTATTAATGAAATTTAATTTTCTATTTATTATTTTGAAATAGTAAGGGTTGATTTGATTAATGTGGATAGTTATGGATAAAATACATAAATATTTCAAAATAAGCAAGTGGTTATAAAATATTCATTGTTGTAGGGAATATTCGTTTGGTCGTGGAATATTCAGACGACGGCAGTGCGACCATGTGTGGGCCCCATAACGAAAAGCGATTGGATGAAGAAAACGACAAATATAAGTTGTTTAAAAATAATTGGCGTAGTTATTCAGATTAATCTTGTTAAAATACTAAATTGGTTAAAACACACGAAGATTACGGTATTGCACCAATTATTGATTCTTACGTAAGAAGGCACTACTCAATAATGGTTACGATAATTACCGTTCAGAGATTTTATTTTATTGATTTAATAATTGCCGCATTGATATTTTATATTCATCATTATTTCAATAATTGTCATTACATAAAGTATTTTTCATTATCGAAGCAATAATTCATATTATCCGAATAATATCATTAGATAACATTATTGGCAATGTCTAGAAAGTTACATCTAAGGAGAGGTTTGGTCACCTAATCAAGGCTACCAAAGAAGGAGAAATTCTTATTGGAAAGCCCTTCTTTCTTGGGAAGCTGCTGGTTGTCAATATTGTGATTACAGAATATTATTTGTGAATAATTAATTATTGATTCATATAATGAGGAAAATATTGATTTTATGTGAATATAGATGGAGAAATTTTTAATGTGATAATTGTTGAAAATTGAAATTTTATCTTTTACGATAAAATAATTCATTTAAATATATTATTATATTTTAATAATATAATAATGGTGATATTTTTACAACGAAATGGGATATATGAGTATACGAGGTGGAAGAGTATTTTTGTTGCAATAAATGTTTAAAACATGTTAAACATGCTTCGGTGGACCCCATTTATCGATTTGAAATTTGATTATAGCACAACAAAATCGCTGGTTTGTGGATTTTTGCCAATTTTTGTTTGGAATTCGGAAAAACTTTCTTACGTAAAGTTGTAGAGAATTAAATTTCCTATAAAAATTCGTGAGTTTCAATTTTCCGACAAAAGGCTATTTATTGTGAATTATTGAAGTTTCAAGTTCAAATAATTGATTTTGGAAGTATAAAATATTTAAAATGACAAAAACGTTTTTTTGTCATTATTGTGGGTCTTGCATGTGTTAGAAGTGGCTGAATTCAGATCTCTAAATGTGGGCGTAGGAATAAAATTAATAAATTAATATTTTAATAAATTTTACGCTTTGGTGTTCTAAAGCATTTTCTATAAATAGGTACTTAGGTTAGAATTGAAAATCACACCGTAAATCGAAGTTTTCTCTCTATATTATCGGCGTATTCTTGTGAGTATTTTGAGTATATTTTGAGTATTGCTATCTACGGCAAGTTCAAGTCATAGCCTATATCCTGTGGTTTCATTTGTAAGACTTGATCTTTCGAGGTAAGGGATATTATTTTTTTTCGTAATGATATTATTTCTTCAATATCATTATGTTGAAATATTGATCTGAAGTTTTTTATCAAATTTGGAACTTTTAGTGTCTGGAGTTACTATTCACGATACTGACACTATTCACGATACTCTGATTATTCACGAATCGACATTATTCATCTCAAAAATGAAAAATTTTCTTTTCGTCCAAAATATCTATTCGGATACAAGCTTTGATTGTATCCATGTTTTGATCATTCTTGAATTTTACACCACTATAATTATTTTTGAGGTATTTTTGGACATGGATAAAACAAAGTACGAATCCTTAATCCTTAATCCTTGTCATTTTGTTTCAATTGGATTCGTTTCTTTAAAAATATTTTTCATCATCCTCGGTCTTAAATGATGATATTATTGAATATCTTTTACCAGTAGTGCAAAGATGAATGATTTGAAGAATATCTTCGACCCGTAGTGCAAAGATGAGCATGTGTTTAGATGAACATGACTAACTAATGAATATCTTTGGCTCAGTAGTGCAAAGATGAATATTTGATTCAGATATATATTGATTGATGTTACAGGATAAAAGATAGAGCGATGAACTTTTAAATTCATACATAGAAGATAGTAGTTTGCATTCTCTACTTAACTCTTCTAATGAATTATTATTTCCATGCGAATATTGATTTAAAATTTGTTGTCTATTGTATTCTATTAGATTTTTTCCCGTTGAAGACTAACGATAATTTGTTGTATATTATCTTAGTCATAATATTCTTCTTGGGCTAGTTGAGCTCACCCTTTTCCTTTTTGTTTCATTTTTCTTCTCGGAGGCGAGAATATAGCGAGAATGCAGCTCTGGGGTATGGAATGAAAGTTCTAGAGAGAGTTATTTAGTAGTCCTCACCATTTTATAAAATAATGTATCAATAAATGTGATGAGGATTTATCGAGTATAGATATTGTCTAGAAGATAATATTTGTATTCAAACTCACAGATTTTATTGTTGTAATAATAAAGTTGTAGTTGTTTTACATACCATGTATTGACAACTCAGAATGGGTGATGTATACCTATTTTGGGGGCGTCACAAGGAGCGAATGACGCGAATGTTTTTAAGAGGTTTGAAACTGGAGATACGTCAATATCTTATTTCTCATAAACTATGTTTGTACTCAGATGTTGTAAATAGAAATTTGAGTTATTGGAGCGTGATAACGAGTCAACGCAACTGAGGAGAAAGCAACAAACATGAAAATACCGGTGGTATCGCTTATCTAAAGCGGTGACAACAAACGTGGAGGAATCAACATGCGAAATGGTAACCACGGTGGTAATCGTACAAGACAATAAAATGGACATTTCAAGAAAAGGAGATTCAGCAATGATGGAAGGACGTCAACACCAACACCCGTTGTTAAGGAAGGAGAACGACCACCTATCATATGCTTCAAATGCGGAAGGGAGGTACACATCAGTCCAAACTGCGCGATGTCGTCCAAAGCATGTTATAATTGTGGAAGAGAAGGTCACTTAGCCCGATTTTGTCGTTCACCGAAGACAAGTTCAGCCAGGATGGAGGCACCAAAGGCCATCCTAGAAAAGTCAAAGCCGGTAGTGCAAGGGAGAGCATTTGTTGTGACCTCCTAGAAAGCAAGGAACCCGAATGAGGTCATCACGGGTAAGCTTATCATAAAATCTAGCGAAGTCTATACCTTATTTGATACCGGTTCTACCCATTCTTTTATTTCTCCTACTTGCGCTCAACGATTAAATTTGACTACGGAGAAACTAGACTTTGACTTATTTGTAGAAAATCCGTTGGGAGAAACCTTCATTACATCCACTGTTTATAAGTCTTGTTTGGTTCAAATCGGTACCCTCACATTACCTGTCTATCTTATTTCATTAAAAATACTTGCATTTGACGTAATTCTAGGGATTGATTGGTTAACTACTCATCATGCAAAAATTGATTATTTTCGTAAGGTTGTTAGCTTTCATATTCTTAACCAAACTGTTATGCAAATTCAAGCCACCAAACCATTAAAATCAATCACTGTCATCTCAAGCCATAAAGCTATTCGTTTATTAAAAAACGGATGTCAAGCTTTCTTAGCTCATGTCACGGATCTAAACAAAAATACGTCAGTTTTGAATAATATTTCTATTGTTAATGAATTTCCTGACGTATTCCCTGAAGAACTTCCTGGCCTACCCCAGAGCGTGAAATCAAATTTTGTATCGACCTTGAACCTGGTACAAAACCTATTTCCAAAGCCCTATATCGAATGGCTCCTATTGAACTTCAGGAGTTAAAGACCCAACTACAGGAATTGTTAGACATCGGTTTCATTCATCCTAGTACTTCTCCTTGGGGTGCTCCTGTTCTATTCGTGAAAAAGAAAGATGGGAGTATGCGACTTTGTATTGATTATCGGGAGTTGAATCATGTCACCATCAAAAATAGGTATCCATTGCCACGTATTGATGACTGTTTGACCAACAAGTAAGGAGCCAAATTCTTTTCAAAGATTGATCTTTGTTAGGATATCACCAATTGAAGATTAAAACCGATGACATTCCAAAGACGGCTTTAACTCCCAGGTACGGGCATTATGAATTCCTAGTCATGTCTTTTGGATTGACTAATGCTCCTGCTGCCTTCATGGATATGATGAAACGAGTATTCAAGGAATATTTGGATCACTTTGTGGTTGTCTTTATTGATGACATCCTTATTTATTCCAAAAGCCGTGAAGATCATGAGCAACACTTGAGGCTGATACTCCAAAAGCTTCGTGAATACAAGCTTAATGCCAAGTTGAAGAAATGCGAGTTCTGGCTTGAGGAAGTAGCATTCCTTGGGCACTTGGTATTAAGTCATGGAATATCTGTTGACCCAGCAAAGATTGAAGCTATTCAAAGCTGGGAGCAACCTAAATCAGTGATCGAAGTACGTAGCTTTCTTGGCTTAGCTGGTTATTATCGGAGATTCGTAGAAGGGTTTTCTCGAATCGCTACTCCACTAACTCAGCTGACTCGGAAAGATACAAAGTTCGGTTGGAGCGAGGAATGTGAGAAGAGTTTTCAAGAACTCAAGATAAGACTCATTTCAGCACCTGTTCTGACAATACCATCTGGTTCGGAGGGATTTGTCATCTACAGTGATGCTTCGGGTAAAGGGTTAGGATGTGTTCTCATGCAACATGGGAAAGTCATAGCCTATGCCTCATGACAACTCAAAGAATATGAGAGGAATTATCCTACTCATGATCTAGAGTTTGCAGCTGTTGTCTTCGCACTAATGATTTGGAGGCATTACTTGTATGGGGAGAAAGTGGAGATCTTTACGGATCATAAAAGCCTCAAATATTTCTTCACTCAAAAGGAACTCAACATACGACAATGACGTTGGCTTGAACTGTTGAAAGATTATGATCATACCATCCAATACCATCCTCGGAAAAGCGAACGTGGTAGCCGACGCGATTGAGTAGAAGATCATATGCGGTACGAAAAGTGCAATATTGTCAACTTAAAGGCCCATTTTGTATGACTTGCAAAGGATGCAGATAGAGATAAAGACTCCAGGGACCCACGTGATGATGGCGAATATACGAGTAGAACCGACTTTAATTGATAAAATTAAAGTGCGCCAAATTCTGAATCCGGAAATGATGCGTATGAGGAAGAAAGTGAAAGAAGGTGCGATGCTGGAAGCAAGAATCGATGATGAAGGAATACTTCTAGTCAACTCCAGACTTTGTGTTTCTAACAATCCTGAGTTAAAGTATAAAATCATGATGGAGGCGCATAATACACCATTTGCAATCCATCCTGGGAGTACCAAAATGTATCATGATATTCATCATACATTTTGGTGGAGCAATATGAAGAGAGAGATAACATTGTTTATCTCAAGGTGTCTAACTTGTCAACGAGTCAAGGCGGAGCATCAAGTACCAAAATGTCCATTGCAACCACTTGAAATTCCAGAATGGAAGTAGGAGCACATTACAATGGATTTTGTTACTGGTCTTCCCAAGGTTTCTCATGGCATTGATGCAATTTAGGTCGTTGTTGATATATTAACCAAATCTGCTCATTTCTTACCAATACGAGAAACTTATACACTTGAACGTCTTACTCATATGTACATAAACGAGATTGTAAGACTGCATGGTATGCCAGTATCCATAGTTTCTGATCGAGACCCAAGATTCACTTCACGATTTTGGGTTAGTTTGCAAAAAGCTATGGGCACAGACTTATGATTTAGCTCAACATATCATCCTCAGACGAATGGACAATTGGAGAGGACTATTCAAACTCTTGAAGATCTATTAAGACTCTGTGTCCTTGATTTGAAGGGAAGTTGGGACAAGTTCTTACCATTGGTAGAGTTTTCCTACAACAACAGTTATCAAGCAAGTATTGGCATGGCTCCATTCGAAGCGATGTATGGAAGAAAGTGTCGTTCTCTAGTATGCTGGGATGAGGTGGGTAAAGCAACGTTGTTGGGACCGGAGTTGGTACGTATGACTACGGAAAAGATTCAAATGATCCGGTAACGTATGAAAACCTCACAAGATCGACAAAAGAGTTATGCTGATCTTCATCAAAAGGATGTGGAATTCGATATAGGAGATCATGTGTTGTTACGTGTTGCTCCATGGAAAGGAGTTATGAGATTTGGAAAGAGAGGAAAGCTCAATCCTAGATTCATCGGCCCATTTTTAATCCTTGATCGAGTAGGAACTGTGGCCTATAGACTCGCTTTACCGCCAAGTATGTCTCGTGTTCATAATGTTTTTCACATATCCATGTTACGTAAATATGTGGAAGACCTGAACCACATTATTGAGTTAGAACTGGACGAAATAGCGAAAGATTTGACGTATAAAGAGGTTCATATTCAAATCTTGGATAAGAAGGAACATATTCTACGCTCCTAGGTTATACCTCAAGTCAAAGTTTTGTGGAGAAACCACGATGTTGAGGAAATGACTTGGGAGTTAGAATCTAAAATGAAATCAAGGTATCCTTACCTCTTCGATATACCAGGTATGTACCCTAATTTCGAGGGCGAAATTTCATAAGAAGGGGAGGTTGTAAGACCCCAACTTTTATAAATAAATATGAATTTTCTATAAATATCATTTTTGAATATTATGGAATGAATTTGATATAATGTTATAGTTGTGGGTAAAATTTATAAATTTTGCAAAGTACGAAAGTTGTTATATAATATTCGATTGCTCAGGGAATATTCGTTTTAACAGGGAATATTCGTGCAACGACACAATTATTAGTGGACCCTGGCAACGAAATTATCATCGGATTGAGAAAACGATAAAAATATTTTATGAAAATAACGGCGGAAGTTTTACTTAGTTAATCTGTTGAAACACCCACCGTTAAAAGTGCTGATGTCTACGCGTGGTTGCATAGTAGCAGACACAATATTAATTATTGATGCTTACGTGAGAAGTCACTCAGTTTTGTTCAATTATTGCTATAGTAATTGTTGTCAATTTTGGTTATTATATGGACCCGCCCATTTACCCATTTTTCAAAATAGTCGGTAGAAAATTATTTAATATAATAATAGGTGGGGGCCCATATATGGGGCCCATAGTTGATGGCTGAATTATTTGTTATCACGTGTGGTTGCTTGTGATTTATATATATATATATATATTGGTTACAGGAAAGTGGGGAGGGGGGTGCTTGATTGCAGGAAGGAGTATAATAATTAGTATTATATATATAATATATATTTATAAGGAGTCACGTGAATCCTGTTGATTCACGGAAGGGAAGGAGTTATTCGTAGTTTTTCTATATATATATATATATATATATATATATTATTTAAAGATTTTGTTTTATTAGAATATTTTATAGTAAACCAATCTTAATCGTCCGTTTAAAAGTAAATCAATCTGGACTGTTCATGAGTTAGTTACTATGCAGTCCATTTTTCTATAAATAAGCTCATTCCTTCATTATTTTCTTATTTAATTCCTTTGAAACTCTAGAGAGATAAACTATAGTAGAGAAAGAAGAAAGTATTATGCTACTTCACTACTTATATATCCAAAGATTTTCTTCTTAAGGTAGGGAATATTATTTGTTGTACTCAGTAGGGAGTATTATTTCTTTTGTATTCATGAAGAGAACTTTTGTTATTCCATTCTTTATTATTCTATTGGAATAACCTGTATACGCGGGCTACCCTATACCTGGTGACATTCTTCTATTATTCCATCTTTACTATTCTATTGAAATATCCGTCTCATGCGCTTTTTTGGACCGGACTGATTCGTCTTTATTATTTTGTTGGAATATCTTGTTCGAACGTTTTTTCATTCGGACTGGTTAAATCTTTATTATTATTCTTGGAATATCATATCCGTGCGTTTTTACGCCGGACCGATTCCATCCTTATTAGTATCTCGTTGGAATAACTCGTCTATCATAAGCACCGCATGCATGGTGATTTATGTTATTATTCCATTCATTATTATTCTGTTGGAAGATCCTGTGGGTGCCAATTTTGCTCGATTCGGTTCCGTTATTTAGTATTCGTTGGAATAACGCCTATGCCAAGTACCGCATGCATGGTGATTTCTTTTATTATTCCATTCTTTATTATCAGACTCGGTTGGTTAAAGTTTTGACTTCTATACTCCATGAAATTAGTGGAATATCCTCGATATTTTGCGCTTCATCCAAAGATCTTTTCATGGAAATATTCTTGAAAGCATTCTTGAATTTTACTCTACAAAGCAAGATATCATGTTGACAATTTGGACGTTATTGGTTCTTGGACAAATTAATTCTTGAACTTGTTTTATTGAATTCTTATATCATTGTCATCATCCTCATATTTATATTTTTTTGAAAGTCATCTGTGTTTTGTAGTGCATAGATGGACTTGGTATGATTATGACTGAGGATTATTCTTGTAATCACGACCGTAATGTTACAAATGATGTGGTAAAAGTCCTCATTGGGTCCGTAGTGCATTGATGGATGAGTTGTTGGCATGATCATGACCATTAATGAATACACAAATATTCTTGGCCTAGGTAGTGCATGGATAATTGTGGTCGTGATACTAAAGAATATCCTGGCCGTTAATGCGGGGTGATTCGATGATGTGGATTATTTATTAAGCTGAGTCCCAACGATAAAAGTGATGAAAAAACTTTTAAATCATAAAAGATAGTAGATATTATTCTCTACTTGACTCGTTTAATGGATTGTTTATTCCGCTGCAGTTAAACTTGATGTTTGTTATATTGTATCAGTTTAACATTGTTTAAGGCTAATGATAATTTATTCTGCATTATCTTAGTCATAATATTTTTCATCGGCTAGTTGAGCTCACCCTTTCTTTCACTTTGTTCTCTTGTGAAATGAGAATATAGTGGGATGAGTTAGGGAACGGAGTGATGGTCCTAGATGGTGCATTAGTAGTTCTCACTATTCTGTGAAATAGTGTGATAATAATTGTAATGAGGACTCTTTTTGAGTTTGTATACTCTCTAGTTGACAATATTTGTATTCAAACTCACAGTTTATGTTTTGTCGTATTGTACACGACAGTTGTATTTGAATTCTATACCATGTATCTAGCGACTCAAGATGGGTGATGTATACCTAATTTTGGGGGCGTCACAGTTGGTATAAAAGCTTAGGGATATGATCCCTGGCTAAGATGTGAGACTAGAACTAGGAGGGGAGAGACGGGGAATTCTTTCGCTAGTATGACCTACTTAAATTTATTTTGTATTTAAATTGGTTGGTCAGAGTTTAGAGATAATATGTTACATGTCAATTAACCCTTGTTTTGTGGCAGTATCTGAAAATGACATCCGAGAATGTTAAGAATAGCAATGGAGCACAAGAGACCGTTGAGTCTCCACATATCAATAATCAGGATAATGTGCATCAAGAAGGCGACAATCCTCATGCAAACAATAACACGGACCAAATGATGAATGATGGATTGTTCAGAGGCTTTATGCAATTCATGCAACATCAGGCTAGAGCTGCTCCTGTCCGAAATGTAGGTGGAAACACTGGAAACTCTCGGACGGTCACCGCGAAACAGTTCAAGGAGCTGGGACCACCGGAGTTTATTGGAGAGCCAAAACCACTTAAGGCGGAAGCATGGATAAAGCAGATCACCAAGATATTTGATGTCTTGGGATGCTCCGAGGAGCAAAAGGTTCCCTTCACCACCTTCATGTTGTGTGAAGAGGCAGATTACTGGTGGGAATCTGTAAAACATACCCAGTCTGACGCACTCAAGATGTCTTAGGAGAAGTTCCAAGAGCTATTCAACGAAAAGTACTTTCCCGAGAGTATTCATCACATGAAAGAAGTGGAGTTTATCAAATTGGAACAAAATAATATGACCGTGTCGCAATACGAGGCTAAATTTGCAGAGTTATCCTGGTTTGCATCCCATTTGGTCAATAATGAGGAGCGAATGACGCGAATGTTTTTAAGAGGTTTGAAACCGGAGATACGTCAATATCTTATTTCTTATAAATTGTCTTTGTACTCAGATGTTGTAAATAGGGCTCAGTTATTGGAGCGCGGTAATGAGTCAACGCAACCAAGAGAAAGCAGTCGGCAGCATGAAAATACCAGTGGTATCAGTCATCAAAACAGTGACATTAAACGTGGAGGGAATCAACATGCCAGAAATGGTAACCACTTTGGTGGTAATCAGGGCCAAGACAGTAAAAATGGACATTTCAAGAAAAGGAGATTCAACAATGATGGAAGGACGTCATCACCAACACTAGTTGTTAAGGAAGGAGAACGACCACCTATCATATGCTTCAAATGCGGAGGGGAGGGACACATCAGTCCAAACTGCGCGATGCCGTCCAAATCATGTTATAATTGTGGAAGAGAAGGTCACTTAGCCCGATTTTGTCGTTCACCGAAGACAAGTTCAGCCAGGATGGAGGCACCAAAGGTCATCCCAAAAAAAAGTCAAAGGTGAGTCTGAGTAAGGGAGAGCGTTGTTGTGACCTCCAAGAAAGCAAGGAACCCGAATGAGGTCATCACGGGTAAGCTTATCATAAACTCTAAATAAGTCTATACCTTATTTGATACCGGTTCTACCCATTTTTTATTTCTCCTACTTGCGCTCAACGAATAAATTTGACTCCAAAGAAATTAGACTTTGACTTATCTGTAGAAACTCCGTTGGGAGAAACCTTCATTACATCCACTGTTTATAAGTCTTGTTTGGTTCAAATCGGTACTCTCACATTACCTGTCGATCTTATTTCATTAAAAATACTTGCATTTTACGTAATTCTAGGGATTGATTGGTTAACTACTCATCATGCAAAAATTGATTGGCTTGCATAACTCACTCAGTATTTGCTCATAATTTAAGTCATGGTCCTTATATGCCATATACTCACAAACAACTGGAGATTGGAGATTGTAATAATCATTGATTTCTTGAACAGTAAACGACACCATTTTACCCCGGACGAATGCAAAAAATTGTGATTTATCTGGTGCATTGGCATAAAACTCTTTCACTAAAGCCACCACTGTTGCTTCAGGTAGTTCGGTAAAGGTCCCCCAACCCCATTCTATTATCTACTGGCCCATCTCACCATTAAACTCATCGAGGCTTAGTCCATGCTCCTGAATAAGGGATTTGGAGGCTAAGTATTCAAATTTGGTCACCACCTCAGAAGTTATAAATTTCCTTATATCAAACTGCCGGACGGGGGTGGACGATCCCTCACCCCATTTTCTTTTTGATGCTTTTGGCGTCATTGTGTATGTCGTTGAACTGTAGTTCCAAACTTATCAAAACGTTCATAGGACGGTTTACCCCCAAATCTCAGTTGTCTCAATGAATCCCCCCATTATAGTGTCTAGAATGTATCCAAGTAGTCGACTGTTTAAACCAATATGACTAGGAACCGTGCCAATCACTCTATGGATTGTGACGCCCCCAAATCCGTGTAACATCGATTATAGAACTTAGTGCTCACGATACAACATACACCATCATCTAACTAAGTAAACCTTAACAATAAGGAATAATAATATTAACTATTACATAATTATTCAAAATAAAATCCCAAGTCTTTACAACCTTAAAACATCTCTTGGAACTCGGTCTTAGCGTTTATCGCCACAATCTCACATATATGGAAATAATTATTTTATTACATAACCATTAGCATCACTTCATCTTGGACTTTCCCTTGTCCTTGCCGAAGCCCCTGACCTTCTCATCCTTAATCGAAAGGTTTAAACAAGAATGAGCACGAATTGCCCAAAGAAGTATATGCGTAAATTTGAAAACATACATCAGAGTGAAAAGCAGTTGAATAGCTAAACCTCAACAGTTGAAAAGATTATCAAGTGTTAAATAGGAACATCAAGAATGGAAATTTAAGAATTTTCAATATCATACTAAGGGGTGTAAAAATACCCTGAACATATTTATTTCATCAAAAATCATCAGACGGTTTAACAATCAAATAGATCAGAAACGGTCTCTCGCAAATCACGCCAGTGATCAGCCCATTGTACCCTACATTGTGCACATGTATTAAGTTTAAAATGCATAAGCATAAATGAGACTATTTGCCCGACGTCTGTTTTTCCCGTTCATTCGGGTTGTTCATCTTAGTAATCATGCGAGACCTCACCAAGGCAACTTGGATTGGTAAACATTCAATAACTTCGAAAGATGTGTTTTAAATCATTTTCATCAATAATAACTAATGAAACTAAAGGCTAGGAACATACATAAACAATTCTATGATGACATGAAACTTAAAAGCATAGCCATTAGAATAATAACTAAATAACCATTGAAAAGCTTGCAAGATAATTGGAGTTTGTATTACTTTTCAACGAAGAAACTTGCACGAATAAATAACTAACACAAGTCCAATATTTACCCTTACTGCGATAATATTAGTAAGGATTTAATAAATACCCAAAAGAAATTAGGATTAGGAAACTTGCCTGATGAGCCTGCTACAATACACGCTAGTAATTAACCTTCACGTAACCTAATTACATGTGTCTCGTTAATCACCATTCATACACAATCTTGTTTGAAAGTATAAGGGTCTCCTATTGGATAAGCTATAAACATCATAAGAGAATATATTAAAAAAATATATGCCACCCATTTTAGACATCATAGGCAGCCCAAAACAGAACTTAAAAATGCCCAAACATAACAGTTTTTACATTTTTTTTTCTCAGCTTTACCATATCTCACTAAAACAGTCATAACTAATTCGTTTTAAAACATTTTTGAGCGATTCTTACGCCCACGCGAAGCTAACTTCTGGGGCTACAACTTTCGTTCATGGACCATCTTCAAACTCCAAGCACAAAATTCCAGAAAATCCGTGCAAGAGGACTGCACCGAATTTGTTGGACAGATTTGACACAACTACTTTGAAAAGTCATAACTCCTTGTTCAAGTCGGAATTAGTCCGTTTCGAGTCTATGGAAAGCTTATTCAGTGTACTATAATAACCCAAAAGCCCACAATTTTTGGAAACTGTAGCTAGCACCGAATTTTGTCTTTAGGGTCAGCAGTTCACAGTTTTTTTCCGGTTTCTAACATGTTTGCTTACGATTTCATATATCTCACTCAATATAGCTTCGATCCGAATGAAATTTGGACATGTTATACCTCATGCTACATACTATTTTACAAAATTATTACATGCACGAAATGGATTATCTAAGACATGATTTGAGTGACCAAAATCCTAAAAAAAATCATGCAAACTAGTTTAACCCAACTTTTGAGAAAATCATGATTTTGATTCTAGCACGTACATGGGTTTGATTCCTATTATCCGGACCACTTCTAATAACATATATATACATGTTACAACAATTCATTTCTCTAACTTTTCATGTTTTGATCAAATTAGCATGTTAGAGACATTTTATCAAATAGCTAGCATACATGGCATGATTTCTTGACTTTCTATGAATTAGTAGCATGTACTAAACCGTAATTTTCACTCTACTACCACATATCGAAATAAACCCTAGCATGACATTACAAAGTCAAAACAAACCATCTACCATGTTTATACATTAATTTTCTTACTAGTTTTCTCATAACATAAGAAATGGTTTGAAAGCTTACCTTTTGGACGAAATTTCCTCTTGGTTTAATCTTGCTAGAGTCTCACCCCTTTACTTGCTAACTCCTTTGCAACCTCCAGAATTCTTAGGCCACCTAGCACCACTCTCAACTCCCAATATTTTTTCTCTCGGTTGGAACTTGTTGTGAAAGGAAGAAAACTTTGATGGAATGTACATATATCATATATGGTGTATTCAATGAACTCTCCACCCTTGTAACTCCCCATGATCGAGATATCATTATGTTACCATTCATTCCTCTAATTATTAGCCTAGTTATGGAGGGGGTTTAGAAAATGAAAAGGTTCGAGTTTAGAGAATAAACTAGCTCCCTCCTCTTCTATCTTACTAAATACGTATATACTCCTTCCTTTTTGTCCCAATATGCAGGTCACATGGCCCCACATCGCTCATATGAACTTAAAATATTATTTTAATCATTTAATCGTTAAATAATTATTTTGACCATTTTGCCCCTCAGTAGTAAAAGCGATCGATACCTATATCGATTCCTACTAAATTCGACGTCCCGGACGTCACGGAACTATCCGTTTCGTCAAACTCAACTTCAAAATTTCGTAGTTGACTTTTTCCCAGAAAAAGTCAACCGGTTGACTTTGACTAAAAAGTCAACCGTGACACATTTTCGTGGTTACAGTCTATCCTGACTAATTTCAACGTTTCGGACTCAAATACGCAGACCGCGTCTCTAAATTCCGCTCCAAACTCAAACTCATATTTGTAAGTCATCCCACGAAATTAATTAGAATTAAATTCCATCCTTAACCAATTTAAATAATTGGCCTAACTGTAACAACCATTAATATGCATCTTATCACATAACATATAATAAAAATAAATAATTCATCTAAAAATAATTTGTCATCTAAAAATAATTGTCACGTAAGAATTTTACATAAGTTTGTTTATTGAAATTGTTTAATTACATGGAAAAATCTAGGATATTACATGGATACCTTGTGTGCACTAAATTGTATGTTCAAATTTTCCCCAACCTTAGTGTTCAACCTAACTTGCAAGTCACAAAGCACTGTATAGCATTATACCTGATCAAATGCAATAATTACAAATAACAAACATTTTACAGTTGAAGTAATTAGTCTAGCAATGAAAATCCCTACTCACGCTTCCAACTTACCCAAATCAGATGAACAAGTGTCTAAATAGGCAAAGTATGTGGGTTTACTTAATGAGAAGTCTGATGATCGACCACAACCCTAATGAATTTACCTAATTTCATATAGAATGATTCATGCCGAGAGGAAGGCTGGAAGCACTTGAAGCCCTAGTTTGGGTCAAGTCCTTGATGAAATTTGAGAACTAGAGATCCCTTGAATCCGTGTGCAGTGATTTGGGACAAGAATTTAAACGAATTTGGTTCAACATCGAGATGGGGGTCGGTTATTGGGGGTTAGGGCACTAGTGTGTGTGTGTGTTTAAAATGAAAATGAAGTGTTTTAAGTCGAATGAAAGAGGAATTTTACAAACTGAAAACTGTGATTTGCGTCGGGGCGAGGATTTTTGTTCAGTAAACTTCGTCGGGGCGAGGTTTGACAGAGGAGTCTGCACTTAGGAGCGATGAAAAGCATGCTGGGGTGAAGTCTGGCAGAGAGCTCTGCGCCTAATCGCAATTTTTTTTTTAAATTTCTCTGCTAGGGCGCATATACTGTTTTCCTGAAAAAATTTCTTTTGCTTTCGGATCCACTTAATTGCTTAGAACACTAATCATACTTCCATTTACTTGCTTCCTCATGTTTTTTGATGTAAATTACTCTCCACATACTAATCTACTCATATGTGCACTGCCATCATCCTTTCAGAACCTTACCTAATGGTTGTCTCGTGATTTACTCTTGTGAATGTCAATCTCAACCTTGAAATGATGATGATTAAATCGGATTAGGGTTCACGTGGAGAATATATAAGAAAAGTTGTACTACAACAATACTATTCTAAACTTGCTACAAATTTTCGAAGTGTGAAATTAAAAGAAAAACTAAATACTGATTGGGTTGCCTCCCATCAAGCGCTTGATTTTAAGTCTTTCATCTTGACTACTCCATATTCTTATGGTGAATCCGCGAGAGTGATAGGGGTCTTGTGTCGATCCACAATTCCACCACAGTAATGTTTTAATTGATGTGCGTTGACTTTAAATGTTTTGTCTTGATTTCGACCAACTAATTCAACGGCGGCATGGGGAAATACTTCTTTGATTATGAATGGGCATGACTAACGTGATTTGAGTTTTCCCGAAAATAGTTTCAACCTGGAATTGTAGAGTAGCTCAGTTTGACCAGGTTCAAGCTTTCGATCCATAATTTTCTTATCATGCCACCGTTTTATTTTCCCTTTGTATAGCTTTTCATTTTCATACGATTAAAGGTGATACTCTTCCATCGCATTGAGTTGTAACAATCTTTTCTCGCCAGCTGCATGCAAGTCGAAATTTAATTTCTGAATAGCCCAATATGCATTATATTCTAACTCAACGGGAAGATGGCAAGCTTTTCCATACACCAATTGATATGGTGACATCCTAATTGGTATTTTATATGTTTTTCGGTATGCCCACAGTGCGTCGCCCAATTTAATTGACCAATCCTTTCGATTTGGGTTCACCATTTTTTCCAAAATACGCTTCACCTCTCTATTCGATACTTCAGCTTGACCACTAGTTTGGGGATGGTAAGCCGTGGCTATTTTGCGAATGACTCCATACTTTGCAAGCAATGTTGAGAAGTATTTGTTGCAAAAATGAGTACCTTCGTCACTAATGATCGCCCGAGGTGTACCAAATCTAGTGAATATGTTTTTCTAAAGAAACTTGAGGACTACCTTAGCATCGTTGGTGGGTAATGTGGATGCTTCGACCCATTTTGAAACATAGTCTACCGCAACCAGAATGTACTCATTGTTAAATGACACGGGGAAGGTGTAAGACCCCAACTTTTATGAATACTGATTTAATTTTCTCTAAATATCATTTTGAGTAATAAGGTGTGGATTTGATATAACGTTATGGTTGTGAGTAATATTTAAGAATTTTGCAAAGTAAGCAAGTTGTTATAAAATATTCGTTTGGCCAGGGAATATTCGTACGACGACACAATCATTGGTAGACCCCAAAACAGATTTACTATCGGAGTTAGAAAATGACAGAGATAACTTTTTAAAAATAATAATGAAAAGATTTACAGATTAATCGTTGAAATACCGGTGGTAAAAATGCGATGTCTGGCGTGGTTGCATAGTATCACATGGTATTGTATATTATTTTTATTGATGCTTACGTGAGAAGTCACTCAGTTTTATTCAATTATTGCAACCGTAGTTGTTGCATATTATCTCACATAATTGATCTGATTATTATTGTCAAGATTATCGCATAATATTTTATATTATTAAATCAATAATTGAGACGACAAAAGTTATTCATATTATTATTTGCATTATTGACGATGTGTAGAATGTTTCGTCGAGAAAAGGGGTTTGGTCATCTAATTGCGCACCAATAAAGAGAAATCCTTATCGAAAAGCCCCATCTTTCCTAGAAATGATATGGTTGTTAATATTGTGAGTTATAATATTAATAATAAATGTTATTAAAAACGTGTTTTGTGAAGCCAAGTGAATTGAGATAAATAGAGTGATATTTTATGAAGTATTTGTTGTAAATTTTGTTTATTAGATGGACACCTAGTTACCCATTTTTCAAAACTGTCGGTAGAAAGTTATCTAAGTTTTGTTATATATATATATATATTATATATATATATATTATATATATAAGTTTTGTTTTTTATGTATAATAGAATATATTATATTTTATATTTTATTATGCATAAATCTTTTTCAATTAATGCATTATGCAAATATAGTAAAATCAAAAAATTTCGTTGAATTAAAATTAGTGAATTCAATGAGAAATTCTCCACAATGCACCCGTGATTTTCTAAATTCAAATAGTATCTTGCCATTCTCCTATTAATAGGATGCTTACTTAGAAATGAAAATCACACCAAAATAAGAGAATTCTTGGTAGATGAGTAAATTTTAATTTAGGAATTTTTATATTGGATAGAGTAATTAATTTTTATTTTTAATTTAATAATTGAATCATATTATCGATTAGAATTTTATATTTTTATTTTAAAATAATAATGCTTATATTATTACTAATAATGATAAAGTCTTACTTACACTCAAGCATTAATTATACTTATATTTTAATAATAGTACTAAATTTAAGTTTGGTAGATGAGTAAATTTTAATTTGGGATTTTTATATTGGATAGAGTAATTAATTTTTATTTTTAATTTAATAATTGAATCATATAGTCGATTAGAATATTATATTTTTATTTTTAGAATAATAACAATTATATTACACGAATAATGATAAAGTCTTACTTACACTCAAGCATTAATTATACTTATATTTTAATAATATTACCAAATTTAAGTTAGGTAGATGAGTTTTATGATAATTTTCGTTTCTTATCAAATCATATTATCTAAGTGGTAATATAATTTTACTTAAACTTGTATTATTATTATTATTATTATTATTATTATTATTATTATTATTATTATTATTATATATTTAAATAAAAGAAACCAATTAGTATTTGGTAATCTTATTTTTACTATTTTCTTATAAAACTATTTAATGAATTCATGTTTTTTTTTACAAAAATACGATACTAATTTCTATTTTTGAACAAAAGTAACTAACTAATATTATGTAGACGATCTATTTTGATTCTATTAGGAACTTTGCTGATTGGTTCATATTCCTAGCCATCCATGGTTAAGGTGTTAAGCAAAGAGGAATTGTCCAGGTTGTCTATTGGCATGACAGATTTGGGATCACTGCAATTGTGTTGTACATGGTAAACTTGAAGGGAATTTTAATGTGTTGGCTGGGAGGTGTCTCGATTTCTTTCATCAATTTTCTGAAACTATGAGATTTATTAGGTACTTTCTTTTTCAACCTGAATTAAGGCAAGTTAATAAATGGTGTAAACTTATCAGCCATGTTGTTAAAATAAATTGTTATGCTTCGGTGAAAGGTAATGGTTTTTGCAGAATTAGTTTTGTTTTTTGAGATGAACATGGGCATGTTTTAGGAGTTGGAGTAGACAGTTTGGTCGATAATTTACAGGTTGCATGTGCCAAAGCAATTACTATTCGTCAAGCTATTAAATTTTCTATTGAGATAGGTCTTAGTAACATTGTTATTGAAGGAGCTAGATTGTACGATGATGATTACACGTCTATCAAAAGAGATTGTTGAGTATTCAAATTAGAATTTCAGAAGGTGAGTTTCGCCAAGAGAAAGCTATCAAGTAGCTCATGAACTAGCAGATTTAGCTCAGTTAGATAATATGTTTTTTTCCTACTTATTGGATGGATGATTGCCATCATAGCTTGCTTTCTTTAATTGTAAAAGAATTTGCACATGAATAAAAGTGTGTGTCCTTTATGAGGAAGTTATTTCAAAAAAGAAATAAAGAAATATCCAAATTAATTAAATGTAACTAAATATGATTGACCCAATAGTTTTTTTATTTATATTGTCATGTCTAAATGTGACAACCCATCATGTAATACATATGATTAACAATGGTATTTACAGAACCAAGTATCAACAAGTATACATCTTCATGAAGCAAAGTGACCCTTTTCTTGCTTGTACTTTTTGGCACAAGCATCTTCAACACAATTTTGAGTAGGATCTGAAAATTGTACCTCACATGCATTAACGATCGTCATCTCATTACCTAAAATTATCGAAATACCTAAATGAAATCAATAGACAAAATAATATCATTTGGTGATTTTATGTAAAATTTTTGTCATCTATATAATCCTTGTGTTTTAGAATTAGAGTTGCATTTTTAACATTTGTAAGTTAATTCATAATTTTTGAAATATAATACTAATACATATTTATTTACTTTAAATTAAAAAATATATATAATTATTGTATATTAATTAAAAGATAGTACTAATTAAAATATTTAGTCTTTCAAAAGTTAAATCAATTTTGAATTTTAAGAATTTAAAATTTGACTTAAAAATCAAAATGTATCTCTATTTTGAAACAAAGTAATTATATATTTAACAAATCAATTATATGTAACTACCATAAAAGAAGATCAACTTCGCAATTGAACTCATGATTTTTTTTATTTTACAAAGACATGTATTATTAGGGTCATTATTACTTGAGCTAATATGAATGAGTTAGTGGAGTTAAACTTCCATCATAGCATCTAACACCGGAAAAACGCAGTTTTATATGATAATTTTGAGAAGTAAAATAAAAAATAATTATATATAACAAAATAAACAAAAGGCATAAGCATGAGGCATAATAATTATTTAATAAAATTAGAAGACTTTAAAAAAAAGGGTCATGGTTTTCTTAAACTCTCATGGTTATTATCTAAATTACCTTTGTAATAAAAATACAAAATGCTAATAATCTTAAATAATTTTGATCTATTCATGTTACTCAATATATGAAAAATAGAATTTATATAGTAATAAATAGAATATTTTTAAAATGAAATACTTGATTAAAAAAGCATAGTCTGTCTGTAAGACCCCGAATTTTATGAAATAAAAGTATTCAATTTTCTATTTTGGTAAATAGTTAAATTGATAAAAAATTAAAGTTGAGGGTGATATTTGAAAATTTTGCAAAGTAAACAAGTTGATATAAAATATTCGTTGTGTCGGGTAATATTCGATTAGTCGGGAAATATTCATTTTAAAAGAGAATATTCGTACGACGACATAATCATTGGTGAACCTCACAACGGAAGTTTTGTCGTAGTTAAAAAATGACAGAAATATCATTTTATAAAAATAACGGCGAAAGTTTTACCGTTAAACTGTTGAACTACCCGGTAGTAAAAGTACAGTAATATGCGTGGTTGCATAGTAACACACAGTATTGATTATTGATGTTTATGTGAGAAGTCACTCAGTTTTACTCAATTATTGCTACAGTAATTGCTGCATCATATCTCTCATATTATTGATTCAATTATTGACACAGTATCATCTGCATAATATTTTATATTATTAAATCAATAATTGAGATGACAAGTTATTCATATTATTATTTGCATTATTGACGATGTCTAGAAAGTTTTGTTGAGGAAAGGGGTTAGGTTATTTAATTGTGCGCCAATAGGGAGAAATCCTTATCGGAAAGCCCCCTCTTTCCTGGGAATGATCTGGTTGTTAAATATTGTGATTTATAATATTAATGATTAATGATGAATAAGTTCGTGTTGATTAAAGATGAAATTAATATTTCCATTGTGTTGGAATTATTAGAGTTATTGGAAATCGACATCTATTTCGATAATAATGGATGTCTGGAGGTTATATTGACCAATCGGGTAATTAATCGGATAAATGAGCAATTAATTGCTATTAATTCACATGCTTATAACTGTTTGTTCACATGTGTGTACTATTGATTCACATGCATGTACTATTAGGGGAGGTGGTGCAAGATTGATAATACTTGCATGACTAAATTAAAAATAGAGGTATAAATGAAGGTACTATGCCGGGGTACTATTCACGAGATACTATTTCCGAAGTACTATTCACAGGATACTATTTATGGGGTACTATTCACCCAAAAAATATATTTCTTTTCTGTTCAAATTATTTTTGATACATGAAAATTATTCTTGAATTTTACTCCACAAAGTAGTATCATGTTGACAATTTGGATATTCTTGAACTCTAGATAAATTGAATTATAAATATTTAATATTTATCATTTATCTCATTTGATTAATTCCTTATATCATTGTCATGATCCTCATGTTTATATTGCGTTAAAAGTCATCTTTGGTTCATAGTGCATAGATGGAATGTTGGTTATTAGTTTTATAGTTGTATATCTTTGGCCTATTGTGAAACCCCAGATTTTATGAATAAATATTTAATTTTCTCGAAATATTTTTTAGAATATTATGGTGTGGATTTGAGATAATGTTATAGTTGTGAGTAGTATTTATAAATTTTGAAAATTATACAAGTTGTTGTATAATATTCGGTTGGTTGGGGAATATTCTTTTTGTCGGGGAATATCCGTACGACGGTATAATCATTAGTGGACCCCACAACAGAATTATTATCGGATGGAGAAAATGACAAAAATATTTTTATGAGAATAACGGCGGAAGTTTTACCGTTAAAGCTGTTGAACTACTCATTAGTAAAAAGTACGATGTCTGGCGTGGTTGCATAATAGCTTAGCGGTATTGATTATTGATGTTTACGTGATAAGTCACTTTCGGTTTTGTTTTATTTGTATTATTAATGTAATAAAATGGAAAAGCTTTTTATATAAAACAAAATACTTTTATAAAGTTATTCTATAAATAGAATATATTATATTCTATTATGCATAGTGTTTTGCGTAGTAAAATCTTTTTTATATAAAGCAGAATACTTTAATAAAGTTATTCTATAAATAGAATATATTATATTTTATTATGCATAGTGTTGCATAGTGCTGCAAGATAGTATTTTGCATAGTAAAATCTTTTATATAAAACATAATACTTTTATAAAGTTATTCGTTTTATTAGATTATAAATAAAATATATTATATTTTATTTAAAAGATTTTGCTTTAAATATGGATCGTCCGATTAAAAGTAAATCAATCTGGACCGTTCATGAATTAGTTATTTATGCAGTCCATTCTTCTATAAATAGAAGCTCATTCCTTCATTATTTCTTACGAATTCACTGAAACTCTAGAGAGAGAAACTATAGAGAGAGTTCTTCTTCTATAATTTTGAGCGTATTTCTTTAGAGTTTTAAGAAGCTTTGAGCGTAGTGTAAGTTTTCTTCAAGAATATCCTCGCCCTACCAGTCGGAATACTATTCTTTTATGGTAAGAGATATTATTTGTTGTACTCGTAAGGGGTAAGAGATATTATTTGTTGTAATCATGAAAAGAACTTATGTTATTCCATTCTTTATTATTCTGTTGGAATAACCTGAATACGCGGGCTACCCTATACTTGGTGAAATTCTTTTGTTATTCCATTTTTATTATTACATTGGAACATCACATACGTGCTTTTACGCATGACTGGTTCCATTATTTATCATTCATTGGAATATCACATGCATGCTTTCTGGCGTGACTGGTTTAGATTAATTATTATTCTATTGGAATATCCATGCATGCTTTTTACGCATTTACATGGTTTTCTTATTTATTATTACATTGGAATAAACATGCATGCGTGCGGTCTCATCGCATACCGGTGATTTCTTTTGTTATTCCATTCTTGATTATACTCGGTTGGTTAAAGTTTTGACTTCTATACCCATGAAATTAGTGGAATATCCTTGATATTTGCGCTTCATCCAGTACCTTTTCATGGAAATATTCTTCTGAGCATTCTTGAATTTTTACTCCATAAAGCAGTATCATGTTGACAATTTGGACGTTATTGGTTCCTGGATAAATTAATTCTTGAATTTGTTTTATTGAATTATTATGTCATTGTCATCATCCTTAGGTTTATATTATGTTGAAAGTCATATGTGGCCTGTAGTGCATAGATGGACTTGGTATGATTATGACCAAGGATTATTCGGTATAATCATGACCGTAATGTTACAAATGATGTGAAAAAAATCCTCAATGGCCCGTAGAGCATTGATGGACAATTTTTGGTATGATTATGGCTATGGATTCTCTTTGGCTAAGGGTGCAAAGATGAATTATTTTATGGTATGATCAGGATCGTTGATGAAAACATGATTATCTTTGGCCCGTAGTGCATGGATAATACGTGGTCGTGATACTAAAGAATATCCTTGGCCTGTAGTGCAGGGATGATTTGATGATGTGGATTATTTATTAAGTTGAGTCTCAGCGATAAAAGTGATGAAAAATCTTTTAAATCATAGAAGATAGTAGATTTTATTCTCTACTTGACTCTTCTAATGGATTGCTTGTTCCGCTGTAGTTAAACTTGATGTTTGTTATATTATATCGGTTTTAACTTTGTTGAAGGCTAACGATAATTTATTACGCATTATCTTAGTCATAATATTTCTTCTTGGGCTAGTTGAGATCACCCTTTTGCTTTCATTGTTCTCTTTAGGAAATGAGAACGTAGCAGGGACTAGTCGGGGAAAACAGAGTGATGGTCTAGATGGTGCATTAGTAGTCCTCACTATTACGTGAAATAGTGTGATAATAAATATAATGAGGACCCCATTGAGTTTGTATATTGTCTAGATGACAATATTTGTATTAAAACTCACAAGATATGTTTAGTAAATATTTTACACCGTTATATAATTAAGTTGTATTTGAATTTTGTACCATATATTTGGCGACTCAAGATGGGTGATGTATACCTATTTTGGGGGCGTCACACCTATAGTGAAAAGATGATCTGTTGTTTGATAGCTTTGGCCCGTAGTGCAATGATAGACAGGTGTATGACATGATCATGACCACTGGTGATACTAATGAATATCCTTGGTCGTAGTGCAGGGATAATTCGATGATGTGATTAGCAGGATCATGACCATTAGTTAACAGTTGAATGTCTTTGGCTGTAGTGCACTGACATGCAATTGATTGGTATGATCATGACCATTGATTTTATAGTTAAATATCTTTGGTCAGTAGTGCAAGGATAGACAACTGATTGGTATGATCATTGTTATTACATTTGAATATCTTTAGCCTTTGGGGTAAGGATATTGAGTGACCGTTCTATTAAGCCTTTGTGACAAGGAGAAACTATTGATTCACATTATTATAAACATGAATTATGAATTTAACTAAAATCTTTGGTGGTTCAGGTGAAGACATGTGATGAAAGTTCTCTTTGTCTTGGGTATTACACCGATAAAATTGATGATAAACTTTTTAAATCATAGAATATAGTAGATATCATACTCTGCTTGACTCTTCTAATGAATTTCTTGTTCCACTGCAGTTATTGATCTAAAACTTGTTGTCTATTGTATTCTATCAGTTGTTATACTGTTAAAAGCTAAGGATAATTTATTCTGCATTATCTTAGTCATAATATTTGTTACTGGGCTAGTTGAGCTCACCCTTTTCTTTCATTATTCTCTTGAGGAAATGAGAATATAGCTGGGATGAGTCGGGGAATGAAGTGATGGTCCAGGATAAGTGGCTTTAGTAGTCCTCACTATTCTGTGAAATAGTGTGAAAATAATTGTAATGAGGACTTAATTGAGTGTGGATATTGTCTAGAAGATAATATTCGTTTTAAAACTCCCAGCTATGTTTTGTCGTATTTTACACGACAGTTGTATAAAAGAAGTTTGTAGTTGTATTATGCACCATGTATTTGGCGACCCAAGATGGGTGATGTATACCTGTTTTGGGGGCGTCACAGTGTTTATATGTAACTTTAGTTAAACACAAACACCCACATGACACCCCAAAATAGGTATACATCACCCATTTTGAGTCGCAAGATACATGATACAGAATTCAAAAACAACTTAATTATACAACTGTCGTGTAAAATACGACAAGACATAATCTGAGAGTTTTAATACGAATATTGTCTTCCAAACAATATCCACACTCAAATTCAATCTTATTAAAATTATTATCACACTATTTCACAGAATAGTGAGGTCTACTAGTGCAACCATCTGGACCGTCAATCCATTCCCCGACTAGTCTCAGGTATATTCTCAGTTCCTGAAGAGAACGGTGAAAGAAAAGGGTGATCTCAACTAGCCCAATAAGAAATATTATGACTAAGATAATGCAGAATAAATTATCGTTAGCCTTCAATAGTGTTAAACTGATAAAATATAATAAACATCAAGTTTAACTGCAGCGGAACAACCAATCCATTAGAAGAGTCAAGTAGAGTATAAAATCTACTATCTTCTATGATTTAAAAGGTTTTTCATCACTTTTATCGCCGAGACTCACTTTTAATAAATAATCCACATCATCGAATCACCCTCGCACTACTTGGCGAGGATATTCTTAAGTATCACGACCATGAATTATCCATGCACTATGGGCCAAGGATATTCGTGTATTCACCAATGGTCATGATCATGCCGACAACTGTCCATCAATACACTACGGGCCAATGAGGACTTTTACAACCTTATTTGTAACATTACGGTCAGGATTATACCGAATAATCCCTGGTCATAATCATACCAAGTCCATCTATGCACTACGGGCTAATGATGACTTTCATAACAATATAAGCATGAGGATGATGACAATGATATAAGAATTCAATTAAATAAAAGTAAAGGATAAATTTTAAAGATTTATAATTTAATTTATCCAGAATTCAATAATGTCCAAATTGTCAACATGATACTGCTTTGTGGAGTAAAATTCAAGAATATTATTATATCAAAAATAATTTCGACCGAAAAGAAATCAATTTTTATCATGAACAGTACCCCGGGTGAATAGTAACTGAGTGAATAATATCCATGAATAGTAACTTCGGGAATAGTAACCTCGTGAATAGTACCCTGGCATGAAAAAGTTAAATCTTATTAAGAATGCTCAGAATAATATTTCCATGAAAAGATACTAGATGAAGCGCAAATATCAAGGATATTCTACTAATTTCATGGAGTATAGAAGCCAAAAATTTAACAAAATGAGTATAGAATTCGAAATCTGAAATGAAATAATATTAGTTACATACTACAGAGTATGGAAGAAAATATTATTTCATGCGAATATTGAACAAAAATAACATCCCTTACCTTGAAAAGAAGAGTATTCCAACTGGTATAGCGGGGATATTCTTGAAGAAAACTTTTACTATTTTCTACGCTCAAAGCTTTCTAAAACTCGAAAGAAATACGGTTAATATTATAGAAGATGAATTCTCTAATTCTGGTGTGATTTTCAATTCTAACTAAGCATCCTATTTATAGGAGAATGGAAAGGATACTATTTGAATTTAGAAATCACAGACTGCACAGTGAAGAATGCACGGGTGCTCAACCGGCGAATTTTTTTGAATTTTGATTTTTACTGTGCATTACTATGCAATAAAATATTCTAATAAAACAAAAACTTTAAATAAAATATAATATATTCTATTTAAAATCAAATAAAACAAAACTTATATATATATATATATATATATATATATTATAATAATATAACTCCCTTCCTTTCCCCCCTGCCAATTTCAGATTTCCAAAGTCACATGTGGTCCCCACCTTTATTATAAAAAAATACTGAAATTTTTTTTACCGATTATTTTTAAAAATGGGTAAATGGGGGTCCAACAAATACTTCATAAAAATCCCCCCAATATTTTTAACAATGTTTATTCACATTATTATAACTCACAATATTAACGACCAGATCGTTCCCAGGAATGAGGGGGCTTTCCAATAAGGGTTTCTCCTTATTGGCGCGCAATTAGGTGACCAAAACCTTTCCTCGATAGAACTTTCTAGACATTGTTAATTATTGAAATAATAGTATGAATAACTTGTCATCACAATTATTGATTTAATAATATATAAAATATCGACAATAATTTAATCAAATAACGTGAGATACTATATAGCAATTACTGTAACAATAATTGAACAAAACTGAGTGACTTCTCACGTAAACATCAATAATCAATATCGTGTGCTACTATGCAACCACGCGTATTACTGTACTTTTAATACCGGTTATTTCAACAGTTAATGGTAAAATATTCGCCGTTATTTTTATAAAATAATATTTTTATCGTTTTTACATTAAATAATAATTTCGTTGTAGGGTCCACTAATGATTTGTCTTGGTCGCACGAATATTCCTTGTTAAAACGAATATTCCCCGTCCAATTGAATATAATATAACAACTTGCTTACTTTGCAAAATTTATAAATATTACCCACAACTATAGCATTATTTCAATTTCAAACCTTAATATTCAAAAATGATATTTATAGAAAAATTCATCTTTATTCATAAAAGTTGGGGTCTTACAACCTCCCATTCTTATGAAATTTTGCCCTCGAAATTAGGGTACATACCTGGTATGACGAAGAGGTGAGGATACCTTGATATCATTTCAGATTCTAACTCCCAAGTCATTTCCTCAACATCGTGGTTTTTCCACAAAACTTTGACTTGAGGTTATAACCTCGGAGCGTAGAATATGTTCCTTCTTATCTAATATTTTATTAGGAACCTCTTCATACGTTATATCTTCCGCTATTTCATCCGGTTCTAACTCAATAATGTGGTTCGGGTCTTCCACATATTTACGTAACATGGATATGTGAAAAATGTTATGAACACGAGACATACTTGGCGGTAACGCGAGTATATAAGCCACAGTTCCTACTCGGTCAAGTATTTCAAATGGACCAATGAATCGAGGATTGAGCTTTCCTCTCTTTCCTAATCTCGTAATTCCCTTCCATGGAGCAACACGTAACAACACATGTTCTCCAACATTGAATTCCACGTCTTTTCGATGAAGTTCAGCATAACTCTTTTGTCGATCTTGTGAGGTCTTTATACGCTGCCGGATCATTTAAATCTTCTCCATAGTCATACGTACCAATTCTGGTCCCAACAACGTTCCTTCAACCATCTCGTCCCAGCATACTGGAGAACGACACTTGCGCCCATATAATGCCTAGAATGGAGCCATGCCAATACTTGTTTGATAACTGTTGTTGTAGGAAAATTCCACCAATGGAAAGAACTTGTCCCAACTTCCTTTGAAGTCAAGGACACAGAGTCTTAATATATCTTCAAGAGTTTGAATAGTCCTCTCCGACTTCCCGTCCTTTTGAGGATGATATGCAGAACTGAATCGCAAATCCGTCCCCATAGCTGTTTGCAAACTAACCCAAAACCGTGAAATGAATCTTGGGTCTTGATCAGAAACTATGGATACTGGCATACCATGCAGTCTTATAATCTCATTTCTGTACATACGAGCAAGACGTTCAAGTGTATAAGTTTCTTGTATAGGTAAGAAATGAGCAGACTTGGTCAATCATCAATAATGACCCAAATTGCATATATGCCTTGAGAAACCTTGGGAAGACCAGTAATAAAATCCATGGTAATGTGCTCCCACTTCCATTCTGGAATTTCAAGTGGTTGCAATGGACCTTTTGCCAATTGATGCTCCGCCTTGACACGTTGACAAGTTAAACAACTTGAGATAAACTCCACGATCTCTCTCTTCATATTGCTCCACCAAAATGTATGTCGAAGATCACGACACATTTTGGTACTCCCAAGATGGATTACAAATGGTGTGTTGTGCGCCTCCATCATGATTTTATACTTTAAATCAGGGTCGTTAGGAACACAAAGTCTGGAGTTGACTCGAATTATTCCTTCTTGATCGATTCTTGCTTCTGGCATAGCACCTTCTTGCACTTTCTTCCTCATATGCATCAGCTCCAGGTCTGTATCTTGAGCAGCTTTAACTTTATCGACTAAAGTCAGTTCTACTCATATATTCGCCATCATCACATGGGTCCCTGGTGTCTTTAACTCTATCTCCATCCTTTGCAAGTCATACAAGACGGGACTTTGCGTTGATAATATTGCACTCGTACCCGCATATGATCTTTTACTCAATGCATCCGCTACCACGTTCGCTTTTCCAGGATGGTATTGAGTGGTATGTTCATAATCTTTCAACAGTTCAAGCCAACGTCTTTGCCACATATTGAGTTCCTTTTGAGTGAAAAAATATTTAAGGCTTTTATGATCCGTAAAGATCTCCACTCTCTCCCCATACAAGTTATGCCTCAAAATTTTAAGTGCGAAGACAACAGCTGCCAACTCTAGATCATGAGTAGGATAATTCCTCTCATATTCTTTGAGTTGTCGAGAGGTATAAGCTATGACTTTCTCATGTTGCATGAGAACACATCCTAACCATTTTCCTGAAGCATCACTGTAGATGACAAATCCCTCCGAACCAGATGGTATTTTCAGAACAGGTGTTGAAATGAGTCTCTTCTTGAGTTCTTGAAAACTCTTCTCACATTCCTCGCTCCAATCAAATTTTGTATCTTTCTGAGTCTGCTGAGTTAATGGAGTAGCGATTTGAGAAAATCCTTCCACAAATCTCCGATAATAACCAGCTACGCCGAGAATGCTACGTACTTCGGTCTCTGACTTAGGTTGCTCCAAGCTTTGTATTGCTTCAATCTTTGCCGGGTCAACATATATTCCACGACTTGATATCACGTGCCCAAGGAATGCAACTTCCTCAAGCCAGAACTCGCATTTCTTCAACTTGGCATAAAGCTTGTTTTCAAGAAGCTTTTGGAGTATTAGCCTCAAGTGTTGCACATGATCTTCACGGCTTTTGGAGTAAATGAGGATGTAATCAATAAAGACAACCATAAAATGATCCAAATATTCCTTGAATACTCGGTTCATCATATACATGAAGGTCGCATGAGCATTAGTCAATCCAAAAGACATGACTAGGAATTCGTAATGCCCGTACCAAGTTCTGAAAGAAGTCTTTGGAATGTCATCAGTTTTAATATTTAACTGATGATATTCAGAACGAAGATTGATCTTTGAAAAGAATTTGGCACCTTGCAACTGGTCAAACAGGTCATCAATACGTGGCAATGGGTAACTATTTTTGATGGTGACATGATTTAACTCCCGATAATCAATACAAAGTCGCATACTCCCGTCTTTCTTCTTCACAAATAGAACAGGAGCACCCCAAGGAGACGTACTAGGACGAATGAAACCAATGTCTAACAATTCATGCAGTTGAGTCTTTATCTCCTGAAGTTCAATAGGAGCCATTCGATATGAGGCTTTGAAATGGGTTTTGTATCGGGTTTAAGGTCGATACAAAATTCAATTTCATGTTCTGGGGTAGGCCAGAAAGTTCTTCAGGGAATACATCAAGAAATTTATTAACAATAGAAATATCATTCAAAACTGACGTATTTTTGTTTAAATTCGTGACATTAACTAAGAAAGCTTGACATCCATTTTTCAATAAATGAATAGCTTTATTGCTTGAGATGACAGTGATTGAATTTAATGGTTTGGTTGCTTGAATTCGCATAATAGGTTGGTTAGGAATATGAAAGCTAACAACCTTATGAAAAAAATTAATTTTTGCATGATGAGTAGTTAACCAATCAATCCCTAGAATTACATCAAATACAAGTATTTTTAATGAAATAAGATCGACAGGTAATGTGAGGGTACCGATTTGAACCAAACAAGACTTATAAACAGTGGATGTAATTAAGGTTTCTCCTAACGGAGTTTCAACAGATAAGTCAAAGTCTAATTTCTGCGGAGTTAAATTTAAACGTTGAGTGCAAGTAGGAGAAATAAAAGAATGGGTAGAACCGGTATCAAATAAGGTATATACTTCGCTAGAGTTTATGATAAGCTTACACGTGATGACCTCGTTCGGGTTCTTTGCTTTCTGGGAGGTCACAACAAACGCTCTCCCTTGAACTACTAGTTTTGACTTGTCTGGGATGACATTTGGTGTCACCGTTCCAACTGGACTTGGCTTCCCTGTACGATAAAATCTAGCTAGGTGACATTGTCTTCCATAATTGTAACATATTTTGGACTGTTGTGCACAGTTTGGACTGATGTGTCCCTCCCCTCCGCATTTGTAGCATATGATAGGTGGTCGTTCTCCTTCCTTAATAACGGATGCTGGTGATGACGTCTTTCTATCAATTTTGAATCTCCTCTTCTTGAAATATCCATTTTTATTGTCTTGGCCATGATTACCACCGAAGTGGTTACCATTTCTGGCATGATGATTCCCTCCACATTTGTTGTCATCGCTTCGATGACTGTTACCACTGGTATTATCATTTTGTCGGCTATTTTCTCTTGGTTGGGTCGACTCGTTATCGCGTTCCCATAACTGAGCCCTATTTACAACACCTGAATACAAACACAGTTTATGAGAAATTAGATATTGATGTATCTTGGGTTTCAAACCTGTTAGAAACATCCACATCATTCTCTCCTCATTATAAACTAAGTGGGATATAAACCGGGAAAACTAAAGAAACTTAGCCGTCTTTGCGACACGGTCATATTGTTTTGCTCCAGCTTGATGAACTCTACCTCCTTCATGTGGTGAATACTTTTGGGAAAGTACTTGTCGTTGAATAGTTCTTGGAACTTCTCCCAAGACATCTTCAGTGTGGTAGGTTGAGTACGTTTTACCGATTCCCATAAGTAATCTGCCTCTCCTCTCAACAAAGGTGGCAAAGGGAACCTTTTGCTCCTCGGAGCATCCCAAGATATCAAATATCTTGGTGATCTGTTTTATCCACGTCTCCGCCTTAAGTGGTTTTGGCTCTCCAATAAACTCTTGTGGTCCCAGCTCCTTGAAGCGCTTAGCGGTGATTGTCCAGAGTTGCCGGTGTTCCACACTATATTTTGGAGAGAGAGCCTCTCTCTACTTTGATGTTGCATGAATTGCATAAAGCCTCTGAACATCCAATCGTTCATCATTTGATCGGTGTTGTTGTTTACCTGAGGAATATTATCTTCCTGTTGCACATTATCCTGGGTATTGATCCGTGGTGATTCAACGTCTCTTGTGCTCCATCGCTATTCTCAACATTCTCGGATGTCATTTTCAAATACTGCCACAAAACAATGGTTAATTGACACACCACATAATATCCTTATATTCTGACCGACCAATTAAATAACAAATAAACATAGGTAGGTCATACTAGCGAAGGAATTACTCGTCTCTCCCCCTAGTTCTAGTCTCACATCTTAGTCGGGATCATATATCCTAAGCTTTGATACCAACTATAGCGCCCCCAAAATAGGTATACACCACCCATTCTCGAAAGTCGCCAGAATCGTAGTGCGTAATTCAAATTCAACTTAATTATACAACTGTCGTGTAAAATATGACAAAACATAATCTAAGAGTTTTAATACGAATATTGTCTTCTAGACAATATCCACACTCAAATTTAATTATTATCACACTATTTCACAGAATAGTGAGGTCTACTAGTGCAACCATCTAAATCGTCAATCCAGTCCCCGACTAGTCTTAGCTATATTCTTAATTCTTGAAGAGAACGGTGAAAGAAAAGGGTGAGCTCAACTAGCCCAGTAAGAAATATTATGACTAAGATAATGCAGAATAAATTATCGTTAGCCTTCAACAATGTTAAACTGATAAAATATAATAAACATCAAGTTTAACTGCAGCGGAACAAGCAATCCATTAAAAGAGTCAAGTAGAGTATAAAATCTACTATCTTCTACGATTTAAAAGGTTTTTCATCACTTTTATCGCTGAGACTCAGCTTAATAAATAATCCACATCATCGAATCACCTTTGCACTACGGCCAAGGATATTCTTAAGTATCACGACCACAAATTATCCATGCACTACGAGCAAATGATATTCGTGTATTCACCGATGGTCATAATCATGCCAACAACTGTCCATCAATGCACTACGGGCCAATGAGGACTTTTACCACATCATTTGTAATATTACGGTTATGATTATACCGAATAATCCCTGGTCATAATCATACCAAGTCCATCTATGCACTACGGGCCAAAGATGACTTTCATAACAATATAAGCATGAGGATGATGACAATGATATAAGAATTCAATAAAATAAAAGTAAAGGATAAATTTTAAAGATTTATAATTTAATTTATTCAGAATTCAATGAAGTCCAAATTGTCAACATGATACTGCTTTGTGGAGTAAAATTCAAGAATAATATTATATCAAAAATGATTTGGACCGAAAAGAAATCAATTTTTATCATGAATAGTACCCTGGGTGAATAGTAAGCAAAGTGAATAGTACCCATGAATATTAACCGAGAATAGTAACCCGTGAAGTGAATAGTACCCTGGCATGAAAAAGTTAAAAATTATCAAGAATGCTCAGAATAATATTTCCATGAAAAGATATTGGATGAAGCACAAATATCAAGGATATTCTGCTAATTTCATGGAGTATAGAAGCCAAAACTTCAACAAACTGAGTATAGAATTCAAAATCTGAAACGAAATAATATTAGTTACATACTACAGAGTATGGAAGAAAATATTATTTCAAGCGAATATTGAACAAAAATAACATCCCTTACCTTGAAAAGAAGAGTATTCCAACTGGTATAGTGGGGATATTCTTGAAGAAAACTTTTACTATTTTCTACACAAAGCTTTCTAAAACTCGAAAGAAATACGGTCAATATTATAGAAGAAGAATTCTCTGATTCTGGTGTGATTTTCAATTCTAACTAAGCATCCTACTTCTAGGAGAATGGAAAGGATACTATTTGAATTTAAAAATCACAGATCGCATAAATGAAGAATGCACAGGCGCTCAATAAGCGAACATTTTACAATTTTGATTTTTTTTTGTGCATTACTATGCAATAAAATATTCTAATAAAATAAAACTTTAAATAAAATATAATATATTCTATTTAAAATCAAATAAAACAAAACTTATATAATATATATATATATATATATATATATATATATATATATATATATATATATATAACCTTTGCTTACTAATAAAATGCAACTTACATTCATATATATATACAAAATTTATATATATATATATATATATATATATATATATATATATATATTATAATAATATAACTCCATTCCTTTCCCGTAACGTTTCCCCCTGCCAATTTCAGATTTCCAAAGTCACATGTGGGCCCCACCTTTATTATAAAAAAATACTAAAACATTTTCTAACGATTATTTTGAAAAATAGGTAAATGGGGGTCCAACAAATACTTCATAAAAATCCCCCCAATATTTTTAACAATGTTTATTCATATTATTATTGTGACGCCCCCAAATTCTCTACTTTCACTGTAGCCAATTTGATGCTCACGTAAATATTCTCTAAGATAATAACTCCTATAAATCCAAGATTCACAGTACTCATAGTAAATAGTAGTTCTCGTCAGAATAATTATTGTAACTATGTACCCTCGCTTAGATATGCAGGTTTAGTATCTCATAGATATTTCTTCCATATCTATAATTCTTATCTATCTAACCTCCATAGTATTAATGGTAGGGTTCTTGGAACTGAGTGAAGCGCTACCTCAGTGCATTAGAGAAGCCCAATGTCTGTTAACACTATCATTCAGATATATAGTTCATATAGATACTGTACACTTTTTTAATTTCATTAGAATAAAAACTAAACACTAGAACTAACCATTACCTTACACAATTAATAGACCATTACATTGAATCGGAATGCTGTCAAATATTACATTATAGTTTTCAAATGGATAACCACGTCTTAAGCCCTTCTATCCACAAATAATGCATCATTGAAATATATTCTTTCTATCTGCAAATTAAGAAAATATTTGCAGGGATGAGCTACAGAAAGCTCAGCAAGTTTTTGAACAATAAACGAAGTACATATACCAAATTTGTATTAAACGAACATAAAGTTCAGAGTTTTTCCACACACACTAAATCTGGATTGAATGAACATAAAGTTCAGAGTAATGCCACACATATATACCGAGGTTTGTCAGCCAAACCCTGCCCATTTCGAGTTACTGTCAGTCATATACACTTAGCAACCTGGGTTAATCCGTTCAACCAAACAAAACTAAGAGTATGCATATCATCCTCTAAATAATCCGATCATTGCTATAAATGTCGGTGACAGCTTACTACTGCCAAGGACAACCATAATTGCCCACCAACAGTCCATGACTGCCGGTTCTAATAGTGTCAGTATGTATATCGGTACCAAACAAAATTGGTTTCTCACAAACTATGTTTTGATATCAAATCAAACGTATTTTTCCATGATAATAACTCATATGACTTGGTTATGTTTGAACAAGAAATAATAACATTTGAATAACATAAACCATATACACTTTATATCACTAGATCATAACAAATAAATATAAAATTTTCATTTAATAAAATAATTTAAATGAAGATGGCATTTGAAATATGAGGTTTGCATAAAGTGCAGAAAAACTTGCATTTGAACTATAAAGTTGCACAAAGTGCAGAAAAACTTGCCTGCCCGACGATCAACTAATCTATAATACTTTGAACTGTCTAAGCAATCTAAATATGTTCATTGTAGTAATTAGAACCAATAGCAGTTGACATCTAATCCAATTATTAGTGTCTGGGATGTATTCGGTGTCTATTTGATATTTTATAACTTGATCAGATAGTTATCGAATTATCTTCCGAGTAAACTTTGTTTGAAAGTTTAAATATTACTCTAAATATTATTTATAATATTTTCTAGAAGCTTAAAACCATTTCTTAATGATTAATATTAATTTTAACTAATTTATTATTAATAAAAATGATTTTAAAATCATTAATATTATTTTTAGGTAATTAATAATCATTCGTAATGATTTTTAAATCATCACTATTATTCTCAAATAATTTTACTATTATTGATAATGATTTTAAAATCATTAGTTTTATTTTTAAATAATTTAATATTATTTAAAATGATTTATTATTATTATTATCTAATTTATTACCAATTAAAATTATTTTAGCAATCATTAAAATAATTATTAATTCTTCATAATAGTTATTAAATCATCAATATTATCTTTAAATAATTTATTATCACCGATAATGATTTTTAAATCATTAGTTTTAATTTATTATTATTTAAAATAATTTATTATCATTTTACTAATTTATTAAATAGCATTGTTAATTAATTTTATTATGATTAATATTCAAATTAATTTAATATTAATGAAATTTCATGTCAAAATATTAAAACTTATTTATTATAGTTTAAAATGTATTTTAGGAATTTATTATTAATTTATAATAATTATTTAGTATTTATTCTTATTTATTATATAATTTTTATTAATTTCATAGCTAATTGTCGCTAAAGGTCACTTATAGTGACAGAACTGTCGCTAATGGTGTTATTCACCAAACGAAGAACACGACTGTCAATGCTCAGGTGATGGGTTTGACCGGCTTTAATTTCCAACAGAATGTATTTTTGATCATGAAAATGGTTCAATGGTGTAGTACTGATGTAGTACTATGGACAAAAAAAATAATTGGGTGATCTAATTATATCATATAAGCAAATTATAGATGGTCAACTACCCTCGAGGCTCGATCTTGAGTTTCAGGTAACCCGAAACTTCGATCGATTGTCAACCCCTACTTTAACATCTATTATCTTGGATTCCATGTATTAGATAAACGTTCAAGTGTATTAAACATGTAATATGTATGTCATACTACAATAATGTAACATCTAACAGTTTATAATAACATCAGGATATCAAATTTGAGGTTGGTCAAACTGGCTATCAGGCGTATCTAAGAACTTTCTGGGTTACCCAGAAATCTTGGTAACCAGTTTCGAGACCCTACTTTTAATCTATCATATCTTGCACTCGTTTGATGTAATGAGTGACCTATTGGCATGGGCTTGTAGTCTAAATGACATGGTTCAAGTCCATTACACTTATATGATCCAAAAGCCTGTCAGAGTGAAGATCATGGTCTTTAAACATCTTGTCAGACACTATTCTTGAGTTCAGGGTTTTCCAGAAATTACCAATCTGATCGGTCAACGGGTTTTGACCACTAATATCTTGCAGTCTATACATCTTATGATCCTGTTTCCACTTCTAGACCACTAAGCTCCTAACATACTACAACTAAAATACATCAAACAACTAACAGATTCAGATATAAGAGGCCTGACATTCGGTTGTCAGACACGATTTTAGGGTTCTTGTCTGCTTTCTCAAATCTTCATTTTGAAGCTTTTAAATGTTATGAATTGATGTTTTAGCAACCCAGATCACTTATTAACATGTTATATCATATATATAAACATTAAATCACAACTTTTAATATATCTTCCAAGATCTAGGATTAGCGTTTGTAATCTTACCTTTTCAGAAAAACTTTAATTATTTCCTTCCTATTTCTGATCCGGCTTTTTGGTTACTGATTATAGACTATATATGTAGTATTTTGAGAGTATTATCAGTGACTTAGAGAAAAATGCCCTTATGGCTAGAAAGTTAAGATATTTCCTAACTTTTAAACCCTTTAACAAGCTAAGTCTTGATTCAATGACTTCAATTTGTTGCTAGGTACCAAGGACAACTGGTGATGTTTATTTTTAACACATGTTACAAATCTTTAGCGTGGTGAGTCATAGATTTAAGATTATCACTAAAATTTGGCAGATAAAGGGTATTTTAGTAACTTCCTATGTACTAAGGGTATTTTTGTGATTTCCCATTCAACCTTGAGGTTAATTTGGTCATTTATATATTTGATTTAGACACGTGGCTAATCTTGGTGATGAGTCACCAAGATTTGTGTTTATCTTTTGTTAAAAGATAAGCTTGAGGGTATTTTGGTCTTTTTACCCATACTAAGGGTATTTTGGTAATTTCCATATTATCCATAGGCTTATTTTACTCATTTCACATATTTCCCTAACATTTTTAATCCTTAGGTTTTGATAACCAGTATTAGGGTTCCCTAATTAGATTTTAGGGTTCCAAAATTAAAATCAGGGTTTACCGATTATGGTTTGGTAATCCGGGTTAGGGTTTCCTAATCCTCATTAAAATTCTCTGATAGAATTTTATACTTTATCCTACACCCACATACTTATTATAATATTCATTATCATAACTTCTTATTGATAATCCTAATTAGAGTTAGGGTTTACTTATCAGGGTTTAGGTTTCCTAGATTAAAAATTAGGATTTTTTAACATTTGATTAGGGTTTATCAATCACTGATTAGGGTTTTAAATCCTTTATTAGGTTTTACTGATTTTGTACTCTATCCGATCAATCACTGATCATCAATTATATATCATACCAACACAAACTCATCAATACAATTGTTTAATCAGTTTTTTTTTCTTAGAATCCTATCCAGAACTTAGGGTTAGGGTTTCTATTTCCTGTTAATCACAACTCTACTCATATTTCTTAGTCAATACACAAATTGACCACTTCTCTAGACTTGTATCACAGATATTTAGCACAATATTGGTAATCAATATAAATATTAAACAAATAAAAAATTATTCGTAAAATTTTGGATCCTCACATTCTCCCCTCCTTATAAAGATTTCGTCCACGGATCGAATCATCATCATTGTATACTTACTTTTATGTCTTATTGTAAGACCTTTATTCCACCATTAATTCCTTTTAGGAATAAAAACAATTCTTGGACCCCGCTTAAGTTTTATTTAACTTATTTTGCCCCATAATTTCCTTAGGAAACATAGTTCCATATCCACACATTTAATGCAAAAATTAAGATCATAAAAATTTTGAATTAATATATTCTCCCCTCCTTATAAGATTCTATATTACGATTCCTGATCCATTCTTTATTCGAAAGTTTATATAAATTGAATAAATAGACTTCACCATTGTATTTAAATTTAATTGTTAAACACATAGAACATTTAATACACATAACATTTATTTCTCCATGTCCTTATTTGTCGTGTACCACGACTATTTGTTAAGTTAAAAACTTAATCACTATTTATCCTTCTCTTAAATTGAACTCAAATTTCTCCTTCAACATTAATACTAATTTTGTCCCTGTTTAACTATAATACTCTTTTACTTATTGTCTTATATTTTATACCCTTGGTATTAACCATAGTATTTTACCAAATTGTAACCTCCATGGTTCAATCACCATATCTCACAATGGTACCCATCTATTTGTAACCGAACAAATCGGCGTGCCTACAGAAAATCTGGCTTCGGTGTCTTCCCCCTTATTAATTTGTCTCAAATTATTTCTTTATATCTTGTCTTCCCATCTCTATCTATTATCTTTTTCAAGATTTATCTTCTTTCTCATGACCTTTTCCTATAACTAACACTTCTGAATACAGTTAGCTGAACTCTTATCTCAATCTTAAATTTATTAAAAATCTTTTATCAATACCTCGTTGTTTTATTTAACTTTTAATATTATTGTTAAATATTTCCTCCATCATATGTCTCAAATCCAGATACGATTTACACTTATGGTAGTCAATTATACCTCTTATTTCAAGATACAGCTAATTTATTTCTCCGCTTGAATTACTTTATCATACTAGTAATAATGATATTTTGAAATCATTCCTTTACTTCTCAAACTTATCTCTAACTTTCTTCACTTCAGATTATTTGTAACGCCCCCAAAATAGGTCCAATCCAACCAACCTATTTTGAGTCGTCAAAAACATGGTACAGAAAATAACTACAACTTTATTACTACAATTGTCGTGCAAAATACAACAACACATATGTTATGAGTTTTGATACAAATATATATACCAACTGTGACTCATGTCCCAACCTTGGATAGTACGTCACAATGGCGACTATATAAAAGTGCAAGTTAATAAGCATTTTAGAAATTAAAATCTTTGGGAAGTGCTCAAGGAAACCTTCGTACATGGGAGGCCATGCGTCTAGGTTATGATAGATATCATATGCCCATAGAATTATCCTTGGTTGACCCAATAAACCGCAAAGAAAAACGAGAAGATTACTATCATATTCTTTCCAATGGTGAGTCTTCTCTTGACATATAATTATCTCCACCATCTCTAATTGAGAATTATACTTCAACCAAACTCCAAGATCATATAGGTAGTGCTTGTAGATATAATCAGCAAGTGGATGTGCACAACCTTGTCTTATGATAACACGAAGTCGCACGCCATTAGACATCTTGTATGATAGTGGCAAAACACCCTTCCAAACGTTGGGTTCGCCTCACCCTATTTGGTTCACCAAATATGACTACTAAATGATGTATAAAATACAACCCACTTTTTATACTATTTAGGGAGAACCTCCACAGCTAGAGACCACCGTTCTATTCCTTGTTACCCCGCTCGACCCAACTACACTCTTATTACGAAAGGAATTGTGAAGAAAAGGGTGAGCGTAACTAGCTCGAGAAAGAATATCATGACTAAAGATAATTAAATTCTCAATAGTCTTCATCAATAATAAATCAGAGATTTAGAACATATGGTAGATGATAAAACTTTTCAACCATAGTTGTAGCGGAACGAGCAATCCATTAGAAGAGTCAAATAGACTATAAAGTCTAATATCTTCTCCATGTTAAAAGTCCACCAACAATGTTTTAACCCTGTAACATCAATCAACAGTTTCAGTCCACAATCATGTGAATAACTCATAATCATAATTGTAGTTCTGAATTCATTTTCGCATTCAGGACGAAGATAATTTTCATCACCTGTCTTTACCTGAAACATCAAAGATCATGGTTATACCAAATCACAGTTCATGTTCATAATCATACTAATAAATTCATCTTTGCACTACGGGCCAAAGATATTCATCAACAGTTCATCTGTGCACTACAGGCCAAAGATATTCAACAACAGATCATCTTTGCACTACAGGCCAAAGACATTCATATCTCAAAGATATACATAATCATTTCAGAATTTATATAAACCATAATTATAACCATGTTGATCAATTCACCTTGCACTTAAGCTAAAAATATTTCATTGTAAATTCAATGGTCATGATCATACTAGTCAACAATTCAACTTTGCACTAATGGCCAAAGAGAACCCATAGTCACGATCATACCAATACTTTACCCATCTTTACACTCAAGTCAAAGAGAAATTCCATCACTAAGGTTATAAAAATGTTATATATGATAATAAAAACAATAGGATCAACAACTACATTTAATTTCAAGAGCAATATTCATAAATCACGATAATTTGGTCAGAAAAAGAAACCAATTTTGTCGTGAATAGTACCCGTGAATAGTAACTCGTGAATAGTAACTCATGAATAGTAACTCATGAATAGTACTCCGTATTCGTACATAGTACCGTATACGTAAAAAATGTCATATACATGAATAGTGTCGTATACGTGAATAGTACCGTATACGTGAATAGTAACCCTGACACAAAAAGGTAGAACTTCCACAATAAAATCCATACCAATATTTCGGTATAATGATATTGAAGAAAATAATATCATTTAAGAAGAAAACAACATCCCTTACAATCCCTTAAAATCCCTTACCTCAAAAGACAACACTTCTGACTAGAATACTGGATATAGTGCTGAAGGAACTTGCACCGTATAGCAACACTCAAAATATCAAAATACTCACAAGAATACGCTCGATAATATAGAGAGAAAAAGAGAGAGAAAACTTTAGTTTCTGATGTGATTTTCAATTCTAACCTAAGCACCCTATTTATAGGAAAATGCTTAGAACACCAAAGCAGAAATTTTAATAAAATATTAATATATATATATATATATATATATATATATATTATAAATTCTCGCACACCTCCAATTTGATCCAAAACATCACCACTCACCCAACAAAATAAAAAAAATGTTTTTCTTAAATAAAACATTTTAAACTCCAAAATCAATTATTCCGGAACTTTAATAATTCATAATAAATAGCCATTTATCAGAAAAATTCAAACCTCATGTCCTTTCCATAGAAAATTCCATTCTCTACAACTTTGCAGAAGAAAGTTTTTCCAAATTCCAAACAGAAATTGACCGAAATCCACAAACGGGCGATTCTACAGGCTATAATCAAATTTCAATCAAGAAATGGGCCCACAGACATGCTTAACATGTATTAAACAACTTTTGCAACAAAAATACTCTTCATCCTCATATATCCCACATTCATTATAAAAAATATCATCATTATTATATTATAATAATATAATAAAATATTATTTTATCAGAAAAGATAAAATATCTATTTTCAACAATTGTCACTTTATAAATTTTCTCCATCTATATCCACATAAAATGAATATTTTCCTCATCATATAAATCAATAATTAATTATTCATAAATAATATTACAGAATCACAATACTGACAACCAGGCAGTTCCCAAGAAAGATGGGGCTTTCCAATAAGAATTTCTCCTTACTGGCGAGCAATTAGGTGACCAAACCTCTCCTTAGACAAAACTTTATAGACATTTCCAATAATGTTATCTAATAATATTATTCAGATAATATGAATTATTGCTTCGATAATGGAAAATAGTGTGTAGTGACAATTATTGAAACAACAGTAATATAAAATATCAACGTAGAAATTATTGAATCAATAAAATATTGAACAGTAATTACTGTAACAATTATTAAGTAGTGCCTTCTTATGTAAGAATCAATAATTCAAAAATACTGTGCAATACCGTGTGATACTATGCAACAACGCGTATTACTTTACTTTACCCACCGTGTATTCCAACAGTGTTAACGGTAACAACTACGTCGTTATTTATAAAAACTTAAATTTGTCATTTTCTTCATTCGACAGTTATTCTGTTATGGGGCCCACAAATGGCTGCGCCGTTGTACGAATATTCCCCGACAAGAAGAATATTCCATGATCAAATGAATATTCCCTGATAACAATGAGTATTTTATAACCACTTGCTTATTTAAAATATTTACATATATCACCTTTAACTTTAAACTTTTATCAATTTAACCATTTACTGAATAATAATTATAAGAAAAATTAAATACTTTTATTTCATAAAATTTGGGGTCTTACATTATTAATCCTAGTGGTTTATTTAAGCAATTTCTTCTGCTATTGTTGTCTAATCCATTACTAATCTCATACTTTTGATATAAAGTAACCTTAATTACCTTTACTTCCTTTCATAACTGACTTTTCATCTATCACAAATTTCTTATCGACCAAAAGAATATGATCACCATCAACATTATTATTAGGGAATAACTTTTATTCAATCTTTTATAGTATCGTCTAAAATATTTTATTAAACTTATCATTAACCTACGTTTCTACCACGATTAAACATATTTAATGCATATATAAATATTCCTTTTCTTTAACAAATTTTACACTTTGCAAATACCTTCCAAATTTAAAATATATTTATTATATAACAACAAGTTTCACTAATTACATTTCAGTTCATCTTACCACTATATAATGTACATATCCCTTAATCATATACCAAAAAATGAAATCTATTACCTTTACCAAACTTATACAAAAACTGAAACTTCTACCGTACATATAGATGTATTCACATATACTTTTCAAAATACTATCCTAACATTCTTACTATTTCAAATATCACAAAACCTATCTTTCATCTTAGACGTTTCCGCTCCCTTCACCTGGTGGTTTGGATTTGAGATTTTGGTCCCCCTTTAGGCTAAGATTTCTGGGTTTTGGACAAAATTTTGCAATGTGTCCCTCCACCTCACAATTGAAACACCTAATCCCGATGATCTTATTGTTCCTACTATCCTTCTGCTGTGGGCATCTATTTGAATAATGTCCAATATTTCCACAAGTAAAACATTGAGTCCCTCAAAACATACATATCCCTATGTGCTTCTTCTTAAAAATACGACAACCTTCATTTCTTTGACTGGTGCTACTATGTCCCTTTTCCCCAGAGTTATTTGAAGAATTTACATCCCTCTTCCTTTTACGATCTCCCTTCGTTTGACATTGTCTCTCCTCATTATAAACTAAGTGGGACGCAAACTGGGATAACTCGGCAAACTTAGCTTCGTAGTGCGACACGGTCATATTGTTTTGCTCCAGCTTGATGAACTCTACCTCCTTCATGTGGTGAATACTTTTGGGAAAGTACTTGTCGTTGAATAGTTCTTGGAACTTCTCCCAAGACATCTTCAGTGCGGTAGGTTGAGTACGCTTTACCAATTCCCATAAGTAATCTGCCTCTCCTCTCAACAAAGGTGGCAAAGGGAACCTTTTGCTCCTTGGAGCATCCCAAGATATCAAATATCTTGGTGATCTGTTTTATCCACGTCTCGCCTTTAAGTGGTTTTGGCTCTCAATAAACTCTTGTGGTCCCGGCTCCTTGAATCGCTTAGCGATGACTGGTCCGAGAGTTGCCAGTGTTTCCACCTGTATTTTGGATAGGAGCCGCTCTCGCCTGATGTTGCATGAATTGCATAAAGCCTCTGAACATCCCATCATTCATCATTTGATCGGTGTTGTTGTTTACCTGAGGAATATTATCTTCCTGTTGCACATTATCCTGGGTATTGATCCGTGGTGATTCAACGTCTCTTGTGCTCCATCGCTATTCTCAATATTCTCGGATGTCATTTTCAAATACTGCCACAAAACAATGGTTAATTGACACACCACATAATATCCTTATATTCTGACCGACCAATTAAATTACAAATAAACATAGGTAGGTTATACTAGCGAAGGAATTACCCGTCTCTCCCCCTAGTTCTAGTCTCACATCTTAGTCAGGGATCATATCCCTAAGCTTTGATACCAACTATGACGCCCCCAAAATAGGTATACACCACCCATTCTGAGTCGCCAGATACGTGGTACAGAATTCAAATTTAACTTAATTATACAACTGTCGTGTAAAATATGACAAAACATAATCTAAGAGTTTTAATACGAATATTGTCTTCTAGACAATATCCACACTCAAATTTAATTATTATCACACTATTTCACAGAATAGTGAGGTCTACTAGTGCAACCATCTAATAAATCAATCCGGTCCCGACTAGTCTTAGCTATATTCTTAATTCCTGAAGAGAACGGTGAAAGAAAAGGGTGAGCTCAACTAGCCCAGTAAGAAATATTATGACTAAGATAATGCAGAATAAATTATCATTAGCCTTCAACAATGTTAAACCGATAAAATATAATAAACATCAAGTTTAAGCTGCGGTGAACAAGCAATCCATTAAAAGAGTCAAGTAGAGTATAAAATCTACTATCTTCTACGATTTAAAAGGTTTTTCATCACTTTTATCATTTGAGACTCAAACTTAATAAATAATCCACATCATCGAATCACCTTTAGACTCTGGCCGAGGATATTCTTAAGTATCACGACCACAAATTATCCATACTTCTACGAGCAAATGATATTCGTGTATTCACCAATGGTGGCGTGATCATGCCAACAATCGTCCATCAATGCACTACGGGCCAATGAGGACTTTTACCACATCATTTGTAATATTACGGTTATGATTATACCGAATAATCCTCGTCATAATCATACCAAGTCCATCTATGCACTACGGCCAAAGATGACTTTCATAACAATATAAGTAACGAGGATGATGACAATGATATAAGAATTCAATAAAATAAAAGTAAAGGATAAATTTTAAAGATTTATAATTTAATTTATTCAGAATTCAATGAAGTCCAAATTGTCAACATGATACTGCTTTGTGGAGTAAAATTCAAGAATAATATTATATCAAAAATGATTTGGACCGAAAAGAAATCAATTTTTATCATGAATAGTACCCTGGGTGAATAGTAACCGAGTGAATAGTACCCATGAATATTAACTTCGGGAATAGTAACCCCGTGAATAGTACCCTGGCATGAAAAAGTTAAAAATTATCAAGAATGCTCAGAATAATATTTCCATGAAAAGATATTGGATGAAGCACAAATATCAAGGATATTCTGCTAATTTCATGGAGTATAGAAGCCAAAACTTCAACAAACCGAGTATAGAATTCAAAATCAAACGAAATAATATTAGTTACATACTACGTAGTATGGAAGAAAATATTATTTCAAGCGAATATTGAACAAAAATAACATCCCTTACCTTGAAAAGAAGAGTATTCCAACTGGTATAGTGGGGATATTCTTGAAGAAAACTTTTACTATTTTCTACACTCAAAGCTTTCTAAAACTCGAAAGAAATACGGTCAATATTATAGAAGAAGAATTCTCTGATTCTGGTGTGATTTTCAATTCTAACTAAGCATCCTACTTCTAGGAGAATGGAAAGGATACTATTTGAATTTAAAAATCACAGATCGCATACGAAATGAAGAATGCACCAAGCTCAACCTAGCGTAACATTTTACGAATTTTGATTTTTCTTTGTGCATTACTATGCAATAAAATATTCTAATAAAACAAAAACTTTAAATAAAATATAATATATTATATTTAAAATCAAATAAAACAAAACTTATAATATATATATATATATATATATATATATATATATATATATATATATATATATAACCTTTGCTTACAAAAGGCAACTTACATTCATATATATATACAAAATTTATATAATATATATATATATATTATAATAATATAACTCCATTCCTTTCCCGTAACGTTTCCCCCTGCCAATTTCAGATTTCCAAAGTCACATGTGGGCCCCACCTTTATTATAAAAAAATACTAAAACATTTTCTAAAGATTATTTTGAAAAATAGGTAAATGGGGGTCCAACAAATATTTCATAAAAATCCCCCCAATATTTTTAACAATGTTTATTCATATTATTATTGTGACGCCCCCAAATTCTCTACTTTCACTGTAGCCAATTTGGTGCTCACGTAAATATTCTCTAAGATAATAACTCCTATAAATCCAAGATTCACAGTACTCATAGTAAATAGTAGTTCTCGTCAGAATAATTATTGTAACTATGTACCCTCGCTTAGATATGCAGGTTTAGTATCTCATAGATATTTCTTCCATATTTATAATTCTTATCTATCTAACCTCCATAGTATTAATGGTAGGGTTCTTGGAACTGAGTGAAGCGCTACCTCGATTGCATTAGAGAAGCCCAATGTCCTCATTAACACTATCATTCGGATATATAGTTCATATAAATACTGTACACTTTTTTAATTTCATTAGAATAAAAACTAAACACTAGAACTAACCATTACCTTACACAATTAATAGACCATTACATTGATTCGGAATGCTGTCAAATATTACATTATAGTTTTCAAATGGATAACCACGTCTTAAGCCCTTCTATCCACAAATACCGGTACCGCTGAAATATATTCTTTCTATCTGCAAATTAAGAAAATATTTGCAGGGATGAGCTACAGAAAGCTCAGCAAGTTTTTGAACAATAAACGAAGTACATATACCAAATTTGTATTAAACGAACATAAAGTTCAGAGTTTTTCCACACACACTAAATCAGGATTGAATGAACATAAAGTTCAGAGTAATGCCACACATATATACCGAGGTTGGTTAGCGAACCACGCTTTATTCGAGGAATTCTTATCGATTTCATATACACTTAGCAACCCGGGTTAATCCGTTCAACCAAATAAAACTAAGAGTATGCATATCATCCTCTAAATATTATCCGATCATTGCTATAAATGTCGGTGACTGTAAGACCTCGAAATTTTTTTAAATAAAAAGGAATTTCCTTTATTTATTATTTTGAAATAGTAAGGGTTGATTTGATTAATGTGGATAGTTAAGGGTTAAATACGCAAATATTTCAAAATAAGCAAGTGGTTATAAAATATTCATTTTTGTCGGGGAATATTCGTTTGGTCGTGGAATATTAAATGCTTTTGGGGAATATTAAATGCGGCCAGTAGCTTGACCATATGTGGGCCCATAACGGAAAGCGATTGGATGAGGAAAACGACAAATATAAGTTGTTTAAAAATAACGGCGTAATTGTTACCCTTAATATTGTTGGAATACCCGGTGGTTAAAACACACTAATACGGCGTTGTTCAAGCAAGAAGGCAGCACAGATTGCACCAATTATTGATTAAATGCGTGAAAGGCACTACTCAATAATTGTTACGTGAGTTCTTATTCAATAGTTTATTTTATTGATTCAATAATTGTTGCGTTGATATTTTATATTATTATTGTTTCAATAATTGTCATCGCACAATATTTCCCATTATCGGATCAATAATTCATATTATTTGAATAATATTATTAGATAACATTATTGGCAATGTCTAGAAAGTTACATCTAAGGAGAGGTTTGGTCACCTAATTGCGGCCGAGAAGGAGAAATCCTTATTGGAAAGCCCCTCTTTCTGAGGAACGACTTGGTTGTCATAAATGTGATTCTCGTAATATTATTTGTGAATAATTAATTATTGATTCATATGATAAGGAAATATTTATTTATATGAATATAAATGATGGATTTATTTATGTGGTTATTAATGAAGGAATTAATCTTTGAGATGTTTTATTTGTATTTTTGCCGGATTGGAGGTATTAAAAGATCAAATCGATTGTTATTCTGACTTTATTGTGTGAGTTATAATATTTAATCCGAATAGTTGGATCGTTTTAATTTTTGGATATGTTATACATATATAAGTTGAGTATATGTCCACAAATTTTGAACCGTTAAAGATGAGCGTATAATTTATTATGAATTTTAAGAGGTGGCTGATTCAGAAATTAGGTTATAAATGATTTTGGTGGAAAATTCTAGAATTGGTGGGCCCCACTTGTGGTTGGTGAAAAAAATGTGCTGAATTTTATTTCAAATGTGGTGGGTGGCAATAGTAGCAGGTAAAGCCATCAAAGTTGCGGAGTTAAGTGCGCTTCACAGTGCTAACATTTTCCTATAAATAGAGGCTAAGTTAGAATTGAAAATCACACCGTAAACAAAGTTTTCTCTCTCTCTCTCTATATTATTGAGCGTATTTTGTGAGTATTTAGATACTTTGAGAGTTCTTTATTGGTACAAGTTTCATTCAAAGATCACTTGAGCCTTTCCTTCCAAGTAATCGATTCTTTGAGGTAAGGGATATTATTTTTTTCGTAATGATATTATTTCTTCAATATCATTATCTTTGAAATGTTGATCTGAAGTTTTTATCAAATTTGGAACTTTTTCATGTCGGGTTACTATTCATGAGTTACTATTCACGAGTTACTATTCATGAGTTACTATTCACGAGTTACTATTCACGAAAGTACTATTCATGAAGCGTGAAGATGTTTTTGTGGAATTTATATCTTTTGGTGTCTGAGTTACTTATTCACATATACTAAGACTATTCACGATATCAAGACTATTCATAGAAAAATAAAATTTCTTCTTTTCGTCAAAATATCTATTCTCGGATACTAGCTTTGATTGTATCCATGTTTTGATCATTCTTGAATTTTACACCACTATGATTATTTTTGAGGTATTGTTGGACATGGATAAAACAAAGTACGAATCCTTAATCCTTAATCCTTGTCATTTTGTTTCTTTGGATTCGTTCTTTAAAAATATTTTTCATCATCCTCGGTCTTAAATGATGATATTATTGAATATCTTTGGCCGTAGTGCAAAGATGAATGATTAATCGATGAATATCTTTGGCCTCAGTAGTGCAAAGATTAATGATTACCGATGAATATCTTTAGCCTTTAGTGCAAAGATGAGCAGTGTTGAGATGAACATGACCGATTGATGAATATCTTTATTGTAGTGCAAAAGATGAATATTTGATTTGAGATGAATAATTGATTGATGTTACTGAGGATAAAATATTGATGATGGATCGTTAAATTTATAGATTATAGTAGATTTCATTCTCTACGTAACTCTCTTCTATGAATTATTATTTCATTGCGAATATTGATCCGAAACTTGTTGTCTATTGTATTCTATCGATTTTTCCTCGTTGGAGACTAACGATAATTTGTTGTATATTATCTTAGTCATAATATTCTTTCTTCGGGCTAGTTGAGCTCACCCTTTTCCTTGTTGTTCCATTTTTCTTCTCGGGAGGCGAGAATGTAGCGAGTACTAGTCTGGGGTATGGAATGAAGGTTCTAGAGAGAGTTGTTTAGTAGTCCTCACCATTTTTGTAGAATAATGTATCAATAATTATGATGGGGATTTATTTGCGTGTGGATATTGTCTAGAAGAGAATATTATATTTAAACTCATAAGATATATTATCGTATTTCACACACGACATTTGTATTATTGAAGTTATAGTTTGCTTCTTGTACCATGTATTTGGCGACTTCGAATGGGTGTTGTGTATACCTATTTTGGGGGCGCCACGGTTGGTATCGAGCTTAGGGATATGATCTCTGGCGGAGATCGGGAATAAAACTAGGAGGAGAGACGAGTAAAACCTTCGCTAGTGTGTCCTACCTAAGCTTATTTGTTGGTTGGTCATAATATAGGGTATTATGTGATTTGTTAATTTATTTAATTAACCCTTGTTTTATGATAGTTTTTAAGAATGGTCACGAGAAGCGTTAACAATGGAGTGAATGAGATCGTGGAGACACCTCTAATCGCCAACCAAGATAATGTGATGTCGGTGAAGAAGGAATTAGAGATATCCATGGTGAGTGAAGAATTGATAGTCAGACCAGAGATAGTCGCAGAGGCTTGGTGAGAGTGAGGAAGAAGAGGAAGAAGAGGTACCTGAAGAGAGTTTATTAGAGGTATTTTATGATCAAAATATAGAATTGCAAAATCGTATTCATGAGTTAGAAGAGCAGGCTGAAGAATTGCAGGCAGTCGTGGAGCAAAAGGATGCAACGATTCAAGCTTGTGTTACCCGATACGTGATGCTTGAACAGAAGCACTCTTTGGCAGAGTATAAGATGATAAAGCTGGAATCTGAGCTGAAAGAAGAAATAACTGAACGAGTGAGAATGAGTGATGCATGGGTAAAAGCCGCACGACGCGTTGATATTATGGAAAGAGATGTCCAATCTAAAAAGAGAAGATTTAACGATGACGGAAGATGTTGGCGTGACATCGGCACCATCAACAAATTCTAGGGAAGAGAACGATCGCCCAGTTAGATGCTACTGAGATGGAGAGGAGGGACATATAAGGTCAAACTGTTCAAAGCCTTCCAAGGTATGCTATAATTGTGGAAAAGAAGGACATATCGCTCGAGATTATACGATATCGAAACCAGATTCAAATGAGAATGGTGACTCAAAAGGATGTCCCGAAAAAGTCAAAGTCAGCGGTTCTTGGAAGAGCGTTTGTCGTGACCGGTCAAAATGCGAGGAACCCGACGAAGTTAGCATGGGTTAGTTAATTATAAATTCTTGCGAAGTTTATACCTTACTAGATATCGGTTCTACCCATTCTTTTATCTCTCTTTGCTTGCGCTCAACGTTTGAACTTGACTACGGAGAAATTAGACTTTGACCTATTTATGGAGACTCGTTAGGAGAAACTTTCATTACATCCGTTGTTTAAAAATCTTGCTTGATTCAGTTGGCACTATCACATTATCTCGTTAACCTTATTTCTATAGAGATATTTGCTTTTGATGTGATTTTAAGGTTAACTACTCATCATGCCAAAATTGATTGTTTTCGTAAGGTTGTTAGTTTTCATATTCTAAGCAACTCGTTATTCAATTCAAGCAATCAAACCATTGTAATCAAACATTTTCATATCAAGCCATGAAGTCATTCGTTTATTACGGATGTCAAGTTTTCTTAGTCCATGTTATGGATTTGAATAAAGACACGTCGATTTGAATAATATTCTTGTTGTTATTGATTTTTCGACGTATTTTCTAGAGAATTTCTTGGCTTACTTCCAAAGCTTCGATATTAAATTTTGTATCGACTTTGAACGGTACAAAACTCATTTCTAAAATCTCATATCGAATGGCTCTTATTGAACTTCGAGGAGTTAAAATTCAACTATAGAATTTGGTACCGAGCCTTTATCTTGTGACTTCCTTTGTGGAATTCACTAAGCCGAACTCTCTATAGGGGGACGTCATATTCGATGCGATAGTAAAGCGATAGGTGTCATTGTGACGTGCTATCCAAGATTGGAATATGAGTCACTGTTGAGAACAACCTAAGTCGTTAATCGAAATGCGTAGTTTTCTAGGCTTAGTTGGTTATTATCGGAGGATATTCTCGAATCGCTATTCCATTATCGCAGCTGACTCATAGAGATACAAAATTCGAATGGAGCAAGGAATGTGGGAAGAGCTTCGAAGAACTCAAGAGGAGACTCATTTCAAAGACATGTTCGACCATGCCATCTCGGAAAAGTTTAACGTGGTAGGTGGCGTGTTGAGTAGAAGATCGTATATAAGTATGAGTACGATATTGTCAAAGACTAATTTCGTATAATTTAAAAATAATAGAGATGGAGATGAAAACTCTAGGTACCCACGTGATAATATACGAGTATAATCAACTTTAATCAATAAAGTTTAAATTGCTCAAAGCCACCAGGCTTGAGATGATGCGTATGAAGAAGAAAGTACAAGAAGGAGCTTATTAAGCGAGAATTGATGAAGAAGGAATACTTGAGTCCACTCTAGACTTTGTGTTCCTAACGACTCGATTTGAAGAACAAGATTATGATGGAGGCACACAATACACCATTTGCAATCCATCTCGGAAGTACTAAAATGTATCGTGATCTTGACATACATTTTGGTGGAACAATATGAAGAGAGAGATTGCAAAGTTTATCTCAATGTGTTTAACTTGTCAGCGTGTAAAAAGGCGGAGCATCTAGTACCTAAGGGTCCGTTGCAACCACTTGAGATTCGGAATGGAAGTGGGAACACATTACCATGGATTTAGATTCTACGGGTCTTCCTACGATTTCTCAAGGCATCAATGCTATTTGGGTTATTGTTGATAGATTAACCAAATCTGCTCATTTCTTCTTAATACGGAGACTTATTCCTTGAACGTCTTGCTAGTATATACGTAAATGAGATTGTGAGGTTGCATGGCATGCCTGTATCCATAGTTTTGGATTGTGACCCAAGATTCACTTCAAGATTTTGGGTTAGCTTGCAAAAAAGCTATGGGCACGGATTTGCGATTTAGTTAAGCATACCATCCCCAAACCGGACGGACAATCGAGAGGACTATTCAAACTCTTGAAGATATATTAAGACTCGTGTCCTAGACTTCAAGGCGGTTGGGATAAGTATTTACCATTGGTAGAATTCTTCTACAACAACAGTTATCGAGCAAGTATAGGTGTAGCTCCATTTGAAGCATTATATGGACGAAAATGTCGTTCTCCAATATGTTGGGATGAGGTGGGTGAAGCAACATTGTTGGGACCCGAGTTAATGCACGATATGACTCACCGAAAAGATCCAAATGATTCGACAAGCGTATACAAAGCGGCACAAGATCGACAAAAGAGTTATGTGGATCTTCATCGAAATGACGTGGAATTTAGTGTAGGGGATCATGATATTATTGCGAGTTGCTCCATGGAAGGGAGTTACAAGATTTGGGAAGAGGAAAGCTCAATCCACGATTTATTGGTCCATTTCAAATTCTTGACCGAGTAGGAAATGTAGCCTATAGACTTACGTTACCTCCAAGTATGTCTCGTGTTCATAATGTGTTTTCACATATCGTACTCAGTAAATATGTGAAAGACCCGAACCACGTTATAGAGTTAGAACCAGGGACGAGATAATAGAAGACTTAGCGTATGAGGAGGTACTGTCAAGATTTTGGATAGGAAGGAGCATGTCCTACGCAAGAAAGGTCATACAACAAGTTAAAGTTTTGTCGAGGAATCATGCTATAGAGGAAATGACACTGGAATTGGAAACGAAATGAAAGCGAAGTATCCTCACCTTTTCAAACACCAGTCGTCACGTCAATTTCGAGGACGAAATTTCATAAGGAGGGAGGTTGTAAGACCTCAAATTTTTTTAAATAAAAAGGAATTTCCTTTATTTATTATTTTGAAATAGTAAGGGTTGATTTGATTAATGTGGATAGTTAAGGGTTAAATACGCAAATATTTCAAAATAAGCAAGTGGTTATAAAATATTCATTTTTGTGGGGAATATTCGTTTGGTCGTGGAATATTAAATCTTGTCGGGAATATTAAATGCGACACAAGTAGCCATGACCGTGTGGGCCCCATAACGGAAAGCGATTGGATGAGGAAAACGACAAATATAAGTTGTTTAAAAATAAGCAGTAATAATTGTTACCCTTAATCATGTTGGAATACCGTTGGTTAAAACACACTAATACGCGTTGTTGAACAAGTAGACATTGCAGTATTGCACCAATTATTGATTAAATGCGTAAGAAGGCACTACTCAATAATTGTTACGATGAGTTTCTTGTTCAATAGTTTATTTTATTGATTCAATAATTGTTGCGTTGATATTTTATATTATTATTGTTTCAATAATTATCATCGCATGATATTTCCCATTATCGGATCAATAATTCATATTATTTGAATAATATTATTAGATAACATTATTGGCAATGTCTAGAAAGTTACATCTAAGGAGAGGTTTGGTCACCTAATTAATTGCGCCAAGAAGGAGAAATCCTTATTGGAAAGCCCCTCTTTCTGGGAACGACTTGGTTGTCATAAATGTGATTACGTAATATTATTTGTGAATAATTAATTATTGATTCATATGATAAGGAAATATTTATTTATATGAATATAAATGATGGATTTATTTATGTGGTTATTAATGAAGGAATTAATCTTTGAGATGTTTTATTTGTATTTTTGCCGGATTGGAGGTATTAAAAGATCAAATCGGTGTTATTACTGACTTTATTGTGTGAGTTATAATATTTAATCCAATAGTTGGATCGTTGTAATTTTTGGATATGTTATACATATATAAGTTGAGTATATGTCCACAAATTTTGAACCGATTAAAGATGAGCGTATAATTTATTATGAATTTTAAGAGGTGACTGATTGTAAATTAGGTTATAAATGATTTTGGTGGAAAATTCTAGAATTGGTGGGCCCCACTTGTGGTTGGTGAAAAAATGTGTGCTGAATTTTATTTCAAATGTGGTGGGTGGCAATTGTAGAGCGGTAAAGCCATCGAGGTTCTGGAGTTAAGTCGCCTTGCTTGCTGCGTGCTAACATTTTCCTATAAATAGAGGGCTAAGTTAGAATTGAAAATCACACCGAAACAAAGTTTTTCTCTCTCTCTCTATATTATTGAAAGCGTATTTTGTGAGTATTTAGATACTTTGAGAGTTCTTTGTCAAGACAAGTTTCATTCAAAGATCACTTCCGACCTTTCCTTAGAAAATCGATTCTTTGAGGTAAGGGATATTATTTTTTCAGTAATGATATTATTTCTTCAATATCATTATCTTTGAAATGTTGATCTGAAGTTTTATCAAATTTGGAACTTTTTTATGCTTCGGGTTACTATTCATGAGTTACTATTCACGAGTTACTATTCATGAGTTACTATTCACGAGTTACTATTCACGCAGTACTATTCTATGAAGCGTGAAGATGTTTTTGTAGAATTTATATCTTTTGGTGTCTGAGTTCTTATTCACGTATACTAAGACTATTCACGATATCTGACACTATTCACGTATAATGACTATTCATAGAAAAAATAAAATTTCTTCTTTTCGTCCAAAATATCTATTCGGATACTAGCTTTGATTGTATCCATGTTTTGATCATTCTTGAATTTTACACCACTATGATTATTTTTGAGGTATTGTTGGACATGGATAAAACAAAGTACTAATCCTTAATCTTTAATCCTTGTCATTTTGTTTCTTGGATTCGTTCTTTAAAAATATTTTCATCATCCTCGGTCTTAAATGATGATATTATTGAATATCTTTGGCCCGTGGTGCAAAGATGAATGATTAATCGATGAATATCTTTGGCTGTAGTGTAAAGATTAATGATTACCGATGAATATCTTTAGCCTTTAGTGCAAAGATGAGCAGTGTTGAGATGAACATGACCGATTGATGAATATCTTTGGCTTTGTAGTGCAAAGATGAATATTTGATTTGAGATGAATAATTGATTGATGTTACTGAGGATAAAATATTGATGATGGAATTTGTTAAATTCATAGATTATAGTAGATTTCATTCTCTCACGTAACTCTTCTATGAATTATTATTTCCGCTGCGAATATTGATCCGAAACTTGTTGTCTATTGTATTCTATCGATTTTTTCCTGTTGGAGACTAACGATAATTTGTTGTATATTATCTTAGTCATAGTATTCTTATTGGGCTAGTTGAGCTCACCCTTTTCCTTGTTGTTCCATTTTTCTTCTCGGGGAGGCGAGAATGTAGCGAGTAATATAGTGGGTATGGAATGAAGGTTCTAGAAAGAGTTGTTTAGTAGTCCTCACCATTTTTGTAGAATAATGTATCAATAATTATGATGGGGATTTATTTGCGTGTGGATATTGTCTAGAGAAGAGAATATTATATTTAAACTCATTAATATATATTGTCGTATTTCACACGACATTTGTATTATTGAAGTTGTAGTTTGCTTCTTGTACCATGTATTTGGCGACTCGAGAATGGGTGTGTGTATACCTATTTTGGGGCGCCACAGTTAATGATTTTACTACCGCCAAGACAACCATAATTACCCCCACCAACAAATTCCATGACGCTTACGGTTCTAATAGTGTTTCAGATGTATATCGGGCATCAAACAAAATTGGTTTCTCACAAACTATGTTTTGATATCAAATCAAACGTATTTTTCCATGATAATAACTCATATGACTTGGTTATGTTTGAACAAGAAATAATAACATTTGAATAACATAAACCATATATAATTTGTATATCACTAGATCATAACAAATAAATATAAAATTTTCATTTAATAAAATAATTTAAATGAAGATGGCATTTGAAATATGAGGTTTGCATAAAGTGCGAGAAAAACTTGCATTTGAACTATAAAGTTGCACAAAGTGCGAGAAAAACTTACTTTGAGGCGATCAACTAATCTATAATACTTTGAGGCTATCTAAGCAATCTAAATATGTTCATTGTAGTAATTAGAACCAATAGTATTGACATCTAATCCAATTATTAGTGTTTGGGATGTATTTAAGTGTCTATTTGATATTTTATAACTTGATCGATAGTTATCGAATTATCTTCCGAGTAAACTTTGTTTGAAAGTTTAAATATTACTCTAAATATTATTTATAATATTTTCTAGAAGCTTAAAACCATTTCTTAATGATTAATATTAATTTTAACTAATTTATTATTAATAAAATGATTTTAAAATCATTAATATTATTTTAGGTAATTAATAATCATTCGTAATGATTTTTAAATCATCACTATTATTCTCAAATAATTTTACTATTATTGATAATGATTTTAAAATCATTAGTTTTATTTTTAAATAATTTAATATTATTTAAAATGATTTATTATTATTATTATCTAATTTATTACCAATTAAAAATTATTTTAGCAATCATTAAAATAATTATTAATTCTTCATAATAGTTATTAAATCATCAATATTATCTTTAAATAATTTATTATCAACCGATAATGATTTTTAAATCATTAGTTTTAATTTATTATTATTTAAAATAATTTATTATCATTTTACTAATTTATTAAATAGCATTATTAATTAATTTTATTATGATTAATATTCAAATTAATTTAATATTAATGAAATTTCATGTCAAAATATTAAAACTTATTTATTATAGTTTAAAATGTATTTTAGGAATTTATTATTAATTTATAATAATTATTTAGTATTTATTCTTATTTATTATATAATTTTTATTAATTTCATAGCTAATTGTCGCTAAAGGTCACTTATAGTGACAGAACTGTCGCTAATGGTGTTATTCACCAAACGAAGAATAATTTGTCGCCAATGCTCGGGTGATGGGTTTGAATTAGGCTTTAATTTCCAATGTAATGTATTTTGATCATGAAAATGGTTCGATGGTGTAAGATCTTGATGTATACTATGGACAAAAAAAATAATTGGGTGATCTAATTATATCATATAAGCAAATTATAGATGGTCAAAACTACCCTCGAGGTTCGATCTTGAGTTTCTAGTAACCCGAAACTTCGATCGTGTCAACCCCCTACTTTAACATCTATTATCTTGGATTCCATGTATTAGATAAACGTTCCAGTGTATTAAACATGTAATATGTATGTCATACTACAATAATGTAATATCTAACAGTTTATAATAACATCATGATATCAAATTTGAGGTTGGTCAAACTGGCTATCAGGCGTATCTAAGAACTTTCTGGGTTACCCAGAAATCTTGGTAACCAGTTTCGAGACCCTACTTTTAATCTATCATATCTTACACTCGTTTGATGTAATGAGTGACCTATTGGCATGGGCTTGTAGTCTAAATGACATGGTTCAAGTCCATTACACTTATATGATCCAAAAGCCTGTCAGAGTGAAGATCATGGTCTTTAAACATCTTGTCAGACACTATTCTTGAGTTCAGGGTTTTCCAGAAATTACCAATCTGATCGGTCAATGGGTTTTGACCACTAATATCTTGCAGTCTATACATCTTATGATCCTGTTTCCACTTCTAGACCACTAAGCTCCTAACATACTACAACTAAAATACATCAAACAACTAACAGATTCAGATATAAGAGGCCTGACATTCGGTTGTCAGACACGATTTTAGGGTTCTTGTCTGCTTTCTCAAATCTTCATTTTGAAGCTTTTAAATGTTATGGATTGATGTTTTAGCAACCCAGATCACTTATTAACATGTTATATCATATATATAAACATTAAATCACAACTTTTAATATAGCTTCCAAGATCTAGGATTAGCGTTTGTAATCTTACCTTTTCAGAAAAACTTTAATTATTTCCTTCCTGTTTCTGATCCGGCTTTTTGGTTACTGATTATAGACTATATATGTAGTATTTTGAGAGTATTATCAGTGACTTAGAGAAAAATGCCCTTATGGCTAGAAAGTTAAGATATTTCCTAACTTTTAAACCCTTTAACAAGCTAAGTCTTGATTCAATGACTTCAATTTGTTGCTAGGTACCAAGGACAACTGGTGATGTTTATTTTTAACACATGTTACAAATCTTTAGCGTGGTGAGTCATAGATTTAAGATTATCACTAAAATTTGGCAGATAAAGGGTATTTTAGTAACTTCCTATGTACTAAGGGTATTTTTGTGATTTCCCATTCAACCTTGAGGTTAATTTGGTCATTTATATATTTGATTTAGACACGTGGCTAATCTTGGTGATGAGTCACCAAGATTTGTGTTTATCTTTTGTTAAAAGATAAGCTTGAGGGTATTTTGGTCTTTTTACCCATACTAAGGGTATTTTGGTAATTTCCATATTATTCATAGGCTTATTTTAGTCATTTCACATATTTCCCTAACATTTTTAATCCTTAGGTTTTGATAACGAGTATTAGGGTTCCCTAATTAGATTTTAGGGTTCCAAAATTAAAATCGGGTTTCTGGATTATGGTTTGGTAATCCAGGGTTGGGTTTCTAATCCTCATTAAAATTCTCTGATAGAATTTTATACTTTATTCTACACCCACATACTTATTATAATATTCATTATCATAACTTCTTATTGATAATCCTAATTAGAGTTAGGGTTTACTTATCAGGGTTTAGGTTTCCTGGATTAAAAATTAGGATTTTCTAACATTTGATTAGGGTTTATCAATCACCGATTAGGGTTTTAAATCCTTTATTAGGTTTTACTAATTTTGTACTCTATCCGATCAATCACTGATCATAAATTCTATATCATACCAACACAAACTCATCAATACAATTGTTGTAACTGTATTTTTTTTACCGAATCCCTATCCGAACTTAGGGTTAGGGTTTCTATTTCCTGTTAATCACAATTCTACTCATATTTCTTAGTCAATACACAAATTGACCACTTCTCTAGACTTGTATCACAGATATTTAGCACAATATTGGTAATCAATATAAATATTAAATAAATAAAAATTATTAAGTAAAATTTTTGGATCCTCACATTCTCCCTCCTTATAAAGATTCCGTCCACGGATCGAATCATCATCATTGTATACTTACTTTTATGTCTTATTGTAAGACCTTTATTCCACCATTAATTCCTTTTAGGAATAAAAACAATTCTTGGGGCCCGCTTAAGTTTTATTTAACTTATTTTGGCCCATAATTTCCTTAGGAAACATAGTTCCATATCCACACATTTAATGCAAAAATTAAGATCATAAAAATTCTGAATTAATATATTCTCCCCTCCTTATAAGATTCTATATTACGAATCCTGATCCATTCTTTATTCGAAAGTTTATATAAATTGAATCAATAGACTTCACCATTGTATTTAAATTTAATTGTTAAACACATAGAACATTTAATACACATAACATTTATTTCTCCATGTCCTTATTTGTCGTGTACCACGACTATTTGTCAAGTTAAAAACTTAATCACTATTTATCCTTCTCTTAAATTGAACTCAAATTTCTCCTTCAACATTAATTCTAATTTTGTCCCTGTTTAACTATAACACTCTTTTACTTATTGTCTTATATTTTATACCCTTGGTATTAACCATAGTATTTTACCAAATTGTAACCTCCATGGTTCAATCACCATATCTCACAATGGTACCCATCTATTTGTAACCGAACAAATTCCAAGTGTTCTACTGTAAAAAAATCGCTTGATTGTCTTCCCCTTATTAATTTGTCTCAAATTCTTTCTTTATATCTTGTCTTCCCATCTCTATCTATTATCTTTTTCAAGATTTATCTTCTTTCTCATAACCTTTTCCTATAACTAACGCTTCTGAATACAGTTAGCTGAACTCTTATCTCAATCTTAAATTTATTAAAAATCTTTTATCAATACCTCGTTGTTTTATTTAACTTTTAATATTATTGTTAAATATTTCCTCCATCATATGTCTCAAATCCAGATACGATTTACACTTATGGTAGTCAATTATACCTCTTATTTCAAGATACAGCTAATTTATTTCTCCGCTTGAATTACTTTATCATACTAGTAATAATGATATTTTTAAATCATTCCTTTACTTCTCAAACTTATCTCTAACTTTCTTCACTTCAGATTATTTGTAACGCCCCCAAAATAGGTCCAATCCAACCAACCTATTTTGAGTCGTCAAAAACATGGTACAGAAAACAACTACAACTTTATTACTACAATTGTCGTGCAAAATACAACAACACATATGTTATGAGTTTTGATACAAATATATATACCAACTGTGACTCATGTCCCAACCTTGGATAGTACGTCACAATGGCAGCTTACATAAAGGTACAGTTAATAACTGTTTTAGAAATTAAAATCTTTGGGAAGTGCTCAAGGAAACCTTCGTACATGGGAGGCCATGCGTCTAGGTTATGATAGATATCATATGCCCATAGAATTATCCTTGGTTGACCCAATAAACCACAAAGAAAAACGAGAAGATTACTATCATATTCTTTCCAATGGTGAGTCTTCTCTTGACATATCATTATCTCCACCATCTCTAATTGAGAATTATACTTCAACCAAACTCCAAGATCATATAGGTAGTGCTTGTAGATATACTCAGCAAGTGGATGTGCACAACCTTGTCTTATGATAACACGAAGTCGCACGCCATTAGACATCTTGTATGATAGTGGCAAAACACCCTTCCAAACGTTGGGTTCGCCTCACCCTATTTGGTTCACCAAATATAACTACTAAATGATGTATAAAATACAACCCACTTTTTATACTATTTAGGGAGAACCTCCATAGCTAGAGACCACCGTTCTATTCCCTTGTTACCCCCGCTCGACCCAGCTACACTCTTATTACCTGAAAGGAATTGTGAAGAAAAAGGGTGAGCAGAACTAGCTCAGTAAAGAATATCATGACTAAAGATAATTAAATTCTCAATAGTCTTCATCAATAATAAATCAGAGATTTAGAACATATGGTAGATGATAAAACTTTTCAACCATAGTTGTAGCGGAACGAGCAATCCATTAGAAGAGTCAAATAGACCATAAAGTCTAATATCTTCTCCATGTTAAAAGTCCACCAACAATGTTTTAAACCTGTAACATCAATCAACAGTTCCAGTCCACAATCATATGAATAACTCATAATCGTAATTGTAGTTCTGAATTCATTTTCGCATTCAGGACGAAGATAATTTTCATCACCTGTCTTTACCTGAAACATCAAAGATCATGGTTATACCAAATCACAGTTCATGTTCATAATCATACTAATAAATTCATCTTTGCACTACGGGCCAAAGATATTCATCAACAGATTCATCATGCACTACTGCCAAAGATATTCAACAACAGATCATCTTTGCACTCAAAGCCAAAGACATTCATATCTCAAAGAGATATACATAATCATTTCGTAATTTATATAAACCATAATTATAACCATGTTGATCAATTCACTCTTGCACTTAAGCTAAAAATATTTCATTGTAAATTCAATGGTCATGATCATACTAGTCAACAATTCAACTTTGCACTAATGGCCAAAGAGAACCCATAGTCACGATCATACCAATACTTTACCCATCTTTACACTCAAGTCAAAGAGAAATTCCATCACCAAGGTTATAAAAATGTTATATATGATAATAAAACAATAGGATCAACAACTACATTTAATTTCAAGAGCAATATTCATAAATCACGATAATTTGGTCAGAAAAAGAAACCAATTTTGTCGTGAATAGTACCCGTGAATAGTAACTCATGAATAGTAACTGGTGAATAGTAACTCATGAATAGTACTCCATATTCGTACATAAGCATCAGTATCGTAAAAAAATGTCATATACATGAATAAAGGTCGTATCGTGAATAATCACGTGATATCGTGAATAGTAACTCGACACAAAAGGTAGAACTTCCACAATAAAATCCATACCAATATTTTGATACAATGATATTGAAGAAAATAATATCATTTAAGAAGAAAACAACATCCCTTACAATCCCTTAAAATCCCCTACCTCAAAAGACAACACTTCTGACTGGAATACTGGATATAGTGCTGAAGGAACTTGCACCGTATAGTAACACTCAAAATATCAAAATACTCACAAGAATACGCTCGATAATATAGAGAGAAAAAGAGAGAGAAAACTTTAGTTTCTGATGTGATTTTCAATTCTAACCTAAGCACCCTATTTATAGGAAAATGCTTAGAACACCAAAGCAGAAATTTTAATAAAATATTAATATATATATATATATATATATATATTATAAATTCCTACGCACACCTCCACTGATCCAAAACATCAGCCACTCACCCAACAAAAATAAAAAAAAATGTTTTTCTTAAATAAAACATTTTAAACTCCAAAAATCAATTATTCCGGAACTTTAATAATTCATAATAAATAGCCATTTATCAGAAAAATTCAAACCTCATGTCCTTTCTATAGGAAATTCCATTCTCTACAACTTTGCAGAAGAAAGTTTTTCCAAATTCCAAACAGAAATTGACCGAAATCCACAAACGGGCGATTCTACAGGCTATAATCAAATTTCAATCAAGAAATGGGCCCACAGACATGCTTAACATGTATTAAACAACTTTTGCAACAAAAATACTCTTCATCCTCATATACTCATATATCCCACATTCATTATAAAAAAGATCATCATTATTATATTATAATAATATAATAAAATATTATTTTATCAGAAAAGATAAAATATCTATTTTCAACAATTGTCACTTTATAAATTTTCTCCATCTATATCCACATAAAATGAATATTTTCCTCATCATATAAATCAATAATTAATTATTCATAAATAATATTACAGAATCACAATCATCGTGACGAGGAGGTTCCAGAGAAAGATGGGGCTTTCCAATAAGAATTTCTCCTTACTGGCAAGCAATTAGGTGACCAAACTTCTCCTTAGATAGAACTTTATAGACATTTCCAATAATGTTATCTAATAATATTATTCAGATAATATGAATTATTGCTTCGATAATGGAAAATAGTGTGTAGTGACAATTATTGAAACAACAGTAATATAAAATATCAACGTAACAATTATTGAATCAATAAAATATTGAACAGTAATTACTGTAACAATTATTAAGTAGTGCCTTCTTATGTAAGAATCAATAATTCAAAAATACTGCAATATCTGGTGTGATCTTTGTGCAACAACGCCAGACGTATTACTTTACTTTACCACCGTGTATTCCAACAATTGTTAATTCAGAATAACTACGTCGTTATTTATAAAAACTTAAATTTGTCATTTTCTTCATTCGATAGTTATTCTGTTATGGGGCCCACAAATGGCTGCGCCGTCGTACGAATATTCCCCGACAAGAAGAATATTCCACGATCAAATGAATATTCCCCGATAACAATGAGTATTTTATAACCACTTGCTTATTTAAAATATTTACATATATCACCTTTAACTTTAAACTTTTATCAATTTAACCATTTACTGAATAATAATTATAAGAAAAATTAAATACTTTTATTTCATAAAATTTGGGGTCTTACATTATTAATCCTAGTGGTTTATTTAAGCAATTTCTTCGGCTATTGTTGTCTAATCCACTACTAATCTCATACTTTTGATATAAAGTAACCTTAATTACCTTTACTTCCTTTCATAACTGACTTTTCATCTATCACAAATTTCTTATCGACCAAAAGAATATGATCACCATCAACATTATTATTAGGGAATAACTTTTATTCAATCTTTTATCGTATCCTCTAAAATATTTTTTTAGACTTATCATTAACCTACGTTCTACCATGATTAAACATATTTAATGCATATATAAATATTCCTTTTTCTTTAACAAATTTTACACTTTGCAAATACCTTCCAAATTTAAAATATATTTATTATATAATAACAAGTTTCACTAATTACATTTCAGTTCATCTTACCACTATATAATGTACATATCCCTTAATCATATACCAAAAAATGAAATCTATTACCTTTACCAAACTTATACAAAAATTGAAACTTCTACCGTACATATAGATGTATTCACATATACTTTTCAAAATACTATCCTAACATTCTTACTATTTCAAATATCACAAAACCTATCTTTCATCTTAGACGTTTTCGCTCCCTTCACCTGGTGGTTTGGATTTGAGATTTTGGTCCCCCTTTAGGCTAAGATTTCTGGGTTTTGGACAAAATTTTGCAATGTGTCCCTCCACCTCACAATTAAAACACCTAATCCCGATGATCTTATTGTTCCTATTATCCTTCTGATGTGGGCATCTATTTGAATAATGTCCAATATTTCCACAAGTAAAACATTGAGTCCCTCAAAACATACATATCCCTATGTGCTTCTTCTTAAAAATACGACAACCTTCATTTCTTTGACTGGTGCTACTATGTCCCTTTTCCCCAGAGTTATTTGAAGAATTTACATCCCTCTTCCTTTTACGATCTCCCTTCGTTTGACATTGTCTTAATACTTCATTTCCTGATTCCTCAGTCCCCTTCAATTCTGATGGTCCCACTAATTTAAAGTCCAAGGTAATCCTTAAAGTATTAGGTTCTACTTCTGGTGGATTCCCTGACCTCCATCGTGATGCGTTTAGTAAAACATTTACCAACTGTTGGGTTGGGTTTGTCTCTATCTGGTTTTCGTCAATCTCTGCTGGTGATCCTCCTTGTGATGCCATTTATCTAAAGATACCAAATAACTAAGTATAAGTACGAAAATCATTTTAATTTGACAAACAATAAGGTGTACATATATATATATATATATATATATGCTATATAGTCCAAGAAAATAATTTACCGACTAATGATTTATACATTTTCACTTGTTTTCTCCCACAAATTCTTACACTAGGAACACCATACTATTACAACTACAGCTCTTCTACTGCCATTTGTTTCCCTAGCCTCTCATGCTTTTTCATTTCCTTCTCTTAACTTAACTTTGATACCATTGATCAACTCTCTTGCGGATGTCCAAATTTCTCCAGCGTCTACTTAAAATCTATTCCATTTCTTTTCTTTTAATGTTATTTCAACTTCTTTTACTCCTCCTTCGGTTGTCCCTCCTTCAGACTCTATATGAGTCTTATAGAAACTTCAATTTCCTTCTTCACTTAACTCCACCCTCGATACTCTTTATGAACATTTTCTAATTCCACCATAGGTTTGCCTCTTATAACTTCCAACATTTTGTTACAACTACTTCAACGAACCCTCCTTTTATTCTATCCTTCGAATCATTCTCCATTACTACGACCTATTATGGTTCAAGTACTATTTTAAGTAGAACAATCAACTTTTCACTCATTATATGAATACACTTAACTCCTTCACTTACCAAAACATTAATTTGATATAACTAACTTATATAAACAATATATTCCTCCAACTTTGGCTGATGAATTTCCTTAATTCATCTCCTACAAACTTATCTTTAGTTAATCTCTTTATTACTACTCTCTCCCTGATACTAAGTCTATAAATTCTAAACTTCTTACCATATTCATCTTCCAATATCACCCTTTCAAGCCACAATTCCTAGATCCATCACTATCTCCTTTCTTACAACCTTAATTGTCTTCATATTTTATAAAACCTTTTATCTCCATAATCTTCTCATTCCTTATAACTTCCCTTATTGTTTATTCTAGACATTCCTAACATCTCCAGAATATTTCCCTGCAATGAGTACCTAAAATCATTCCATATCTCTAAGTTTATCTCCTTATTGCCTTCTCTACAATCTCTCAGGTCATATCCTAAGGTATTCCTACCCTAGATCTATAACCTACGGCTTTGATACCAAATTGTGACGCCCCCAAATTCTCCACTTTCACTGTAGCCAATTTGGTGCTCACGTAAATATTCTATAATATAATAACTCCTATACATCCAAGATTCACAGTACTCATAGTAAATTGTAGTTCTCGTCAGAACAATTATTGTAACTGAGTACCCTCGCTTAGATATACATGTTTAGTATCTCATAGATATTTCTTCCATATCTATAATTCTTATCTATCTGACCTCCATAGTATTAATGGTAGGGTTCTTGGAACTGAGTGAAGCACTACGTCAGTGCATTAGAGAAACCCAATGTCTGTTAACACTATCATTCAGATATATAGTTCATATAGATATTGTACTCTTTTCTATTTTCATTAGAATAAAAACTAAACACTGGAACTAACAATTACCTTACACAATTAATAGACCATTACATTGATTCGGAATGCTTTCAAATATTACATTATAGTTTTCAAATGGATAACCATGTCTTAAGCCCTTCTATCCACAAATACTGGTACCGCCAGAATATATTCTTTCTATCTACAAATGAAGAAAATATTTGCAAGGATGAGCTACAGAAATCTCAGCAAGTTTTTGAATAATAAACGAAGTTATACATATACCAAATCTGTATTAAACGAACATAAAGTTCAGAGTTTTTCCACACACACTAAATCTGGATTGAATGAACATAAAGTTCAGAGTAGTGCCACACATATATACCGAGGTTTGTCAGCCAAAGCCTGCCCATTTCAAGTTATTGTCAGTAATATACACTTAGCAACCCGGGTTAATCCGTTCAACCAAACAAAACTAGGAGTATGCATATCATCTTCTAAATATTATCCGATCATTACTATAAATGTCGGTGACAACTTACTACTGCCATGGACAACCATAATTGCCCACCAACAGTCCATGACTGCCGGTTCTAATAGTGTCAGTATATATATCGGTACCAAACAAAATTGGGGGCGTCGCAATTATAACATGCAATATTAACAACCAGATCGTTCCCAGGAAAGAGGGGGCTTTCCAATAAGGATTTCTCCCTATTGGCGCGCAATTAGGTGACCAAAACTCTCCTCGACAGAAGTTTCTAGACATTGTTAATTATGGAAATAATAGTATGAATAACTTTTCATCTCAATTATTAATTTAATAATATATAAAATATCGACAATAATTGAATCAAATAACGTGAGATACTATGCAGCAATTACTGTAGCAATAATTTAACAAAACTGAGTGACATCTCACGTACGCATCAATAATCAATATCGTGTGCTACTATGCAACCATGCGTATTACTGTACTTTTAACACCGGGTATTTCAATAGTTAATGGTAAAACGTTCGCCGTTATTTTTATAAAAAGATATTTTTGTCGTTTTCTCATTCCGACAATAATTCCGTTGTGGGGTCCACCAATGATTGTGCCACCATACGAATATTCCTTGTTAAAATGAATATTCCCCGACCAATCGAATATAATATAACAACTTGCTTACTTTGCAAAATTTATAAATATTACCCACAACTATAACATTATTTCAATTTCAAACCTTAATATTCAAAAATGATATTTATAAAAAAATTCATCTTTATTCATAAAAGTTGGGGTCTTACAACCCATTTATTATATACTAAATTGGTGTTTACCTGTAAAAAGCACTAGTAAGAGAAGAACGCTAGCAAATGTAATGGAATACTTCATACTTAATTTTTTTAAGTGTCTCCAAAAAATAAGATATGTGATTTGTGAACAAAACCATTTAGTTCCTACAGTTTATAACGCGAGAGGATAAAAACTTCTTAAAAATTTTCTTTCAATTTTCTTCTATAAATATAAATGTGCAATTAATGCATTTATTTAGGATCTCTTTTAAAAATTGGATACTGATATATGCACATTATATATTAATGGCTGCACACCATATGCATAGTAATATTGTATTTAAGATATTGCAGTATTAGTAATACAAGCATTCAATGCGTATTATTAGAGTACGCATAATTATCAATATAAGATGTGTAGATATCTAACATCCTTGAGATTTATAAAATTTTTAGAATGTGATTATATGAATCAAATTTTGCATTTATTATACACCTAAAAATATTAGGATATATTTATTATATATGAATTAAATTTTGCATTATTATATACTATTTTTGAGAAACACATTATTATATACTTAAAAAGCAAAAACAAATAATGAGCGAAGACCTTAGATTATGAAAATTTAGTCACATGAATCAAATTTTGAATTAGTACATTGTACATACATAAAAGTAAAGTAGTCAAAATATATAGGCAATGATGATAGGTGGTGGTGTCACCCCTATCAACTAGTTAGATTGTCAATTTTTTTAATAATGCTACTTTCACATAAAAAAAAAGGGTCACATAATACTTACATACACACACATGCATATTGTGGCCCCCGTCTAACATGTGGGGCCCGCAGTATACATTTGTGTGTATGTGAGTATTATGTGACACTTTTTTTATGTTATAATAGCATTATTTATTTATTTTTCTCTAATTGAAACCACAAAAAGTGTGATTGTTAAATATATTCATTTAATATCAAAATATGTAAATTTGAATCAATTCTAAATATATTTTGAAAATCAATCATTAGTGAAAGGTTATTCAACTTTGTAGATATTTTTTAAAATTTAGCACATCTATACATTTGAGTAAATAAAGTAAGCTTGAGTTATGGTACAAATCATTGTCACTAATTTATAATTAATTAGTGATGTGAAATTACAATATACAATATACTATCTATATATACAACTAGCTATATATATATATATATATATATATATATATATATATATATATATATATATATATAATAACGTGCAATGCACGAGCTAGTTTAAATAATGAATTAACATAAGAAATTAATCCATAACACTGACCTATTATTATATATGTGAAATACTCTAGTCACATAGATGATAAGTAGTACCTAGTAGAGAATAAGATCTTATTTCAAACTTTAATTAGTTGTACAATTGTTTGTAATAAACATGCAAACAAACACACATCACCCCAGACGACGATCAAGCATTTTATCAAACATGTCTTGTACATTACCTTTTACTTAGTGTATTAAATTCAGAAAAAATTTGAATGAATTTGAGGCAAAAGCATGTTATATTAAACTTTGGATTCAGAGAATTGCATCTATCTATATACTAATACTTCTATATGAATTGTGAAGCATTAACTTGATAAACATCAAGAGTCGATAATATTTTTCTTGTAGTTATTGACTTGATAAACATCAAGAGTCGATACTTCTATATGTACTTACAACCAAATAAATTTAAAAGAAATGTCTGTGGGGTCTCCAGTTTAAAAATTTTCGGCAGTAGAGAACTTATTAGAGAGTTGAATCATGAAGCACTTCGTTATAGTGAAAATTGTCACTGTGAATGCCGACTCGCTTTGTTGACAAAGTAATAGTGAAGAAAGAAGAACATGAAACCAAAGCATATGAGTTTAGCCATTAATGACATGATAAATAAAGAGGATGGGCTCTTCCCTTGTTAGCTCCACTTGTGGAACGACGTCCTGCAGCCTAAAATGATAGAAGACCTTTACATTTAAATTAATTTGAAAATTTTCTAAACTTATCAAGCGAATATAAAGATACACATTTAAATTAAATTAAAATTCCAATCCTCATAAAAGGCCATCTAAAAGGAAAATAAGTTTGTCTCTTGGAAAATAATTGTCTATTTAAACAAAGTTCATAAACCTAAACCTCAGGATCTGACGGGGGGGGGGGGGGGGTAGACTGATATTGGTTGGGGAACAAAGAATTGAAAAGGCTCAACATGTGGATCAAGGCAGGCCAGTCTCTCAACCAAAGCAACGTTGAAGCTATTTTGTGTAGAAAATATATGCTCTTGTTTCGCTGTTAATCGTTCCATCCTTTGATACACTAGCTTATTCCGCGCTTCAGGATATTGTTGGAGACTCCGAAATTGGATACTAAAAGTGGATTTTGAACGAGATGTATTGGATGGTCCGAATGAATTCTTTTTCTTGGTCCTCCTCATCAAAGTTTGCATCTTCTTCTTCAGCCCCCTCATCATCAGAATCAGTCAAAAAGGTAAAATCAAGGCCTCGTGAGTGAGATTTCCCTCCTTTCCAAATTGAATAGCGTTTAATCATTGATAAGCGGATTTTATATCTGCGAATCGATGTCCATTTTAAGCATAATCGTTGTTAATTCATTGCATTCATGTTCATTCTTACTTATTTCTTGTTATTTCATATGTTGGGTAGTTGGTGTAGCGAATGATGCGAAAAGGAAGCATTTGTAGCATATTTGGGGAAAGTTTGGAAAATGGCACCAGTCAACTAACAGTGGCGATGCCCACCTCCTTGTGCCCCCTGCCGTGGCGGGGATGCCAAAGTCTGGAGTGATCTGTGCGTTTTAAACTCGGCTGGAACATCGATTATTATGACTATGTGTGGCATTTGGACTCTAATGGCTGAGGGACTTCGACTAGAACTCTGTGGTAGATATATATTGCTTTAAAAACAATGAATTAAGCATCACGGAAGGCAAAGTACAGAGATTAATTCCAGTTTTTCATAGCAAGCTTTGGAGGAGTATTTTGAAGAGATTTTCGTGACGATTGCAGATTTAGGCTACGTGAAGGGTGTTTTTCACTATTCTTCTTCTTAGTCTTTTATTTGTAATTGAAAGAATGTTATCTTTGAGTTATTTAGTTTTTATTTCATTCATTATGAACTAATTCTCTTTTTAGGCTTATGATGGATCCTTAAGTGAAATGATGATTTTGTAACTTTGATTTCCAGTTCAATAAGTTATTTCCCGGTTTATCTATATTAATTTGAGCGTGAATTTATGAATTGCCTGATCAACGATTCGTTGTGGATTTATATGGAATCGAGAGAGGATATTCGAATCTAGACTTAGTTAATATAGCATGTGTTCATGAATTTTGTGAATAGCAGAATCTTGATGAATGTTAAGGTAGAGATATGCTTGACATCGCATGTAATCAGATAGAGAACTTAATCTTAAACCTTCTTTAATTATAATTCACATAGAGATATAGTGAGTTAGTTGATTAAGGTGTTTAGCTTGTTTCTATCTACTTTGTGGATTTAAGTTAATACAGTATTAGTGCATTGAGGGGTGGTTAGTACTACATTCGTGTTCTTGATTAATAAACTGGGATAGTGAATTGAATTAGAATAAAGGTGTTGAAATCAGAGTAAAGTTTAGGGTGAAATCATAAGTCTAATTCTCCATTATTTGTTTAAAATTCCAAATTTTGATATTTGTGATTATTTTGTGATAGTTTATTTATTTATTAATTTGGTTTCTATAAATTTAAATCATTGAATTGAATAGTTTAATAGAATTAGGATTAATAGGAAATTGGTAATTATAAAGTTAAATTTCTTACTAATTTGTCTCTGAGGGAACGATACTCTACTCATTACTATATTACTTGTTGACCACGTATTCTTGCGTGTTATGGGTATACAGATTTTACCCAACAAGTTTTTGGCGCCGTTGTCGGTGACAACTTAGTATAGATTTTAATATTTTTACAATATCAGTTTAATTAGTCCAGTTTTACTTAAAGATTTTTATTTTTGTTTTGTTCCTTTTATTTCAGTTTTTGAAGTGGTTTATGCAAACTCGGTCCAAAAATCTAGACTTGCTGCCTTTTGAGGACGACATTGAGAAATGGTTTCAGAGGTTAAGTAAGTGGATCAAGGAAACGAGGCAAGACTTTGAAAATTCTGCGAAAGAAGAGGCAATGGCAGCTGAATATCAAAAAGCGTTAAGGGACTTCGCCACACCCAAGGTGGCTGAACTACAGTCGAGCATCACCAGGCCTGTAGTTGCTGCAAATACATTCGAAATCAAGCCTGGGACGATTCAGATGATCTAGAATTCAGTTCAATTTGGGGGATTGGCTAATGACGATTCGAATGAACATCTAGTCGACTTTTACGGAGATTCTGACACCTTCAGGTATAATGGGGTGTCGGATGATGCGGTGAGACTTCCTTTGTTCCCATTCACCATACGGGACAAGGCGAAGAGTTGGTTACACTCTCTACTGTCAGGATCGATAACTACGTGGGAAGACTTAGCTCAGAAATTCCTTGCCAAATTTTTCCCACTAGTGAAAACGGCAAAAATGAGGAATGAGATAACAATGTTTGAGCAACAACATGGGGAGTCGCTATATGAGGCATGGGAGAGATACAAGGAGTTACTCAGAAAGTGCCCGCATCATGGATTCCCTAAGTGGTTGCAAATGAATACTTTTTATAACGAACTACATTGGAATCTTAGGACCAGTATTGATGCAGCGTCGGGTGGAGCGTTCGTGGCTAAGACTTATGAGGAGGCCTACAATTTGATTGAGACCATGGCGGCTAACAACTACTAGTGGCCAACAACAAGAATGACACATGCAAAGGTGGCTGGGGTGTTAGAAGTCGATGGGGTGGCATCAATACAAGCACAAATTTCTGCGATGTCCAAGAAGATAGATGCCATGATAGGGGCTCAGGTACAACAGGTTGTGGTCGTGTGTGAATTGTGCGCGGGTCACCATCCTACAGATCAGTGCGCAGTCAATCCAGCTTCTGTGCAATTCGTAGGTAGCTACAACCGAGGTCCACATAAAATGTACCAAAACACTTACAACCAGGGGAATAGGAATCACCCAAATTTCTCATGGAGCAATAATCAGCAACATCAAGCTCCACGACCATCATACCTCCCAGGTTTTCAGAATCACCAACAACCGACTCAACATCAGGAAAAAAAAATTAGATTTAGAGGAGTTGTTGGCAAAATACATAACTAGAAATGAGGCAGCGATAAAAAATCAAGCAATGACCATCAAGAATTTGGAAAATTAGATGGGGCAAATTTCCTCAGCATTAAATAACAGGCCACTAGGGACCCTACCGAGTGATACAGAGAGAAATCCAAAAGGAAACCACGAACAGTGTCAAGTAATTACGTTGAGGAATGGAAAACATCTCATTGGTACAGATGTAGAAAATTCAGTGATATCAGATGAAAAAGTTGATGACAGTAAAGTGGTTGAAGGAAACAAGGGTGATGATAACCAAAGTAAGAAAACAAAGTTAGACGACAAGCCAGTTGTATAGCCTCCACCACCATTTCAGCAGAGGGTCCAAAAACAGAAATTAGATAAGTAGTTCGCTAAGTTTTTGGTAGTGTTTAAGAAACTTCATATTAACATCCCGTTTGCAGAAGCCCTAGAGCAGATGCCGAGTTATGCAAAGTTCATGAAAGGGATTCTTTCAAGGAAAAAGAAATGGGAAGACTTCGAAACAGTGGCATTAAAAGAGGAGTGTAGTGCGGTGTTACATCAGAAGTTGCCACCAAAGCTGAAAGACCCGGGGAGTTTCACTATTCCATGCACGATCGGGAACATGTCTTTTAATAAGTGCTTATGTGATTTAGGGGAGAGTGTGAACCTTATGCCATTGTCAAGATATACGAATTGGGTTTGCGGCGGCGCCCAAAGAGCCTGGATATTTCATTGCGGTTGGCGGATAGGTGGGTCACACATATCCGAGAGGCATAGTAGAGGACATATTGGTTAAAGTGGATAAGTTTATATTCCCCGCGGACTTTATTATTCTGGATTTTGAGGAGGACAAGAACATCCCGATTATCCTAGGGAGACCTTTCTTAGCTACGGGTAGGACACTCATCGACGTACAAAAAGGCGAACTTACTATGAGGGTCCAAGATCAGGAAATAAAATTTAACGTGTTCAAGAACATGAAATTCCCTTTGGATGAGGAAGAATGCTTTAGGATGGATATAATTGAGCAGATTATCAGTGAAGACATGGGCAAAAGCCTGGTCAACGATCCATTAGAAACCACATTATTGGGGGATGAAGAGGTCGATGACCCGGAATTTGTGGACTACTTACAGATGTTAGATTCATTGCCACGAGTAAGCCGATTCAAAGCACCATTTAAACTTTTACACATGGAGGAGATAGCCACAGATAAATTGAAACCGTCATTAGAGGAGCCACCATCTCTGGAACTTAAGCCACTCCCTAAACACCTCAGATATACGTATTTAGGCAATTCAAATTCTTTACCTGTTATTATTTCTTGCTGCACTTAATGATTTACAGGAAGAAAAGTTGTTGAGGGTGCTTAGGGAACATAAATCAGTGATCAGGTGGACGATCACAGATATCAAGGGAATCAGTCCTTCATTTTGCATGCACAAGATTATGATGGAAGATGATGCAAAACCGATGGTGGAGCAACAATGACGACTTAAACCAATTATGAAGGAAGTGGTAAAGAATGAAATTCTTAAATTGTTGGATGCTGGTATCATCTACCCGATTTTCGACAATAAGTGGGTTAGTCCGGTTCAGTGTGTGCCAAAAAAAGGGGGAATGACCGTGTTACAGAATGAGGATAACGAGTTAATTCTGACAAGAACAATAACAGGTTGGAGGGTGTGCATGAATTATAGGAAGTTGAATAAGGCAACCCAAAAAGATCATTTTCCTGCTACACTTTATCGATCAAATGTTGGACAGATTGGCGAGACATGAATACTACTGTTTATTAGATGGATACTCGGGCTATAACCACATCATCATCGCTCCTAAGGATCAAGAGAAGACTACATTTACGTGCCCTTACGGTACATTCGCATTCAGAAGAATGTCATTTAGTTTGTGTAATGCACTTACTACCTTTCAACGGTGTATGATGGCCATCTTCTCAGACATGGTGGATAAAAATGTGAAAGTCTTCATGGACGACTTTTCTGTCTATAGAGACAATTTTGATACTTGCTTAGGGAATTTGGTAATGGTGTTACAGCAATGCAAAGATACGAACCTTGTACTTAACTGGGAAAATTGCCACTTCATGGTTGAGGAGGGCATAATTTTGGGCCACAAGGTATCGGCTCAAGGACTGGAAGTTGACAAGGCTAAGCTGGAAACAATCGAAAAATTGCCTCCACCAAGCTCAGTAAAGGGAATTAGTTATTTTTTGGGACATGATGGGTTCTACAGAAGATTCATAAAGGACTTCTCGAAAATTGCAAAACCTTTGTGCAATCTTTTAGAGAAGGACTCTGTGTTTAATTTTGATGAGGAATAAAAGTCGGCTTTTGAGTTGTTGAAGAAGAAGTTAACTTCTGACCCGTGATCGTCGCACTTTTGTTGGAATATGCCTTTTGAGATGATGTGTGATGAAAGCAACTATGCGGTTGAAATTTTGTTTTGGGATAATGCCGAGAGAAGGTGTTTCACGCCATATATTATGCAAGCAAGACACTCACAGAGACTCAAATGAATTATACAACTACGGAAAAGGAATTGCTTGCAATGGTGTATGCGTTTGACAAATTCCGGGCATACTTGATCGGGACTAAGGTGATAGTCTACACAGATCATTCAGCTATTCGGTATCTAATTGCGAAAAAGATGCTAAACCATGCCTTATCCAATGGATTCTCCTTCTTCAAGAATTTGATCTAGAAATAAAGGATAGAAAGGGGACAGAGAATCAAGTCGCCGATCATTTGTCTAGGATAGAAAATCAAGAGAAACTGAAAGAGGACAAGTATAAAATCAACGAATCATTCCCGGATGAGCAACGGTTTGGGATAAATGCTGAATTTCCTTGGTACGTGGATTATGTGAATTATCTAGTGAGCAACGTTCTTCCACCTGATCTCACAAAGACAACAGTAAAAAAAGTTTCTTCATGACGTAAAATGGTACATGTGGGACGAACCTTATTTATTCAAGCATTGCGCCGACAAAATGATTAGAAGGTGCGTGCCCTACAGTGAAGTGAAGAACATACTGCATGAGTGCCACTCATCTGCGTATGGCGGATATTATGGTAGTGAGAGGACAACAACAAAGGTGCTTTAAGCCGGGTTCTATTGGCCTACACTATTTAAGGATGCCCACTAGTTTATCAAAACATGTGATAGATGTCAACGGGTGGGCAACATTTCGAAAAGGAATGAGATGCCTCTACAAACAATTCTTGAAGTTAAAATTTTCGATGTATGGGGCATAAATTTCATGGGGCCATTACCTTCGTCACTTAACAATCAGTACATTCTACTCGCAGTGGATTACGTATCAAAGTGGGTTGAAGCTGTAGCACTCCCATCTAATGATGACAAAGGTGGTTCTTAAATTCCTACAAAAGAATATTTTCACGAGGTTTGGCACGCTACGAGTAATTATAAGTGATGAAGGTAGTCACTTTTGCAACAAATTATTTACAGCTCTATTGGCAAGGTATGGGGTCAACCACAAGGTAGCGACGGCTTATCATCCCCAAACCAGTTAGCAGGCTGAGGTGTCGAACAGGGAAGTCAAGAAAATTCTGGAAAAAGTGGTGAACCCGAATCGAAAAGATTGGTCGCTCCGGTTTGATGATGCATTATGGGCATACCGGACTGCGCATAAGACACCAATCGGGATGTCACCATATCAACTACTGTACGGAAAGGCTTGTCACCTACCAGTCGAGTTACAACATAAGGCTTATTGGGCAATTCAGAAAATCAATTTTGATCAAGCAGTTGTAGGGGAAAAGCGATTACTGCAAATAAACGAGCTCGACGAATTTTTCCTTCACGCTTACGAGAACTCCAAGTTATACAAGGAAAAGGTCAAGAAATGGCACGACAAGAAGATCATGCGCCAAACGTTCGAGTCAGGGCAATCAGTATTGCTGTTCAACTCACGGCTGAGATTGTTCCCAGGAAAGCTTAAGTCGAGATGGTCGGGACCATTCACTATAAAACAAGAGTTCTCTCATGGCGCCGTTGAACTTTACAGTCGGAATCCTTTAGAAACTTTCAAAGTTAATGATCAACGATTAAAGCACTATTGGGGTGGCGAGTCCAATACTAACATCATCATAATCACTCTGACCGACGCACCATAAACAGGGAGTAGTCAGGCTGAACGACTTAAATCAAGCGCTAATTGGGAGGCAACCCAAACGTTTACTTTTTATTGATTTTTGTACTATTTATATTATAGCTTAGAATAATTGTTAGGAATTACTAATTTCATTAGGTCGTTATTTCTATGATTCTTAAAAATCTCTCAATCATGTTCAAATTGATCAACAATATACTCATGTATGTGTTTTATGGTTTGTAGGATGTTAAATAGTGAGTCATAGTAGTAACATGCACGAAAAGAAGAGGACGTAGCCCATTTTGCAGTCACAAAGTCGAAGTCCAAAATTCAAAGTCAGGGGACTATCCCGCTGGGGCGGGCTATTTTGGCCTTGTACCCCCCGCCGGAGCGGGGGTCCTTGAATCTGGGCAGTCTTATTCGGCAGTTACACAGACACACGCCCACTACTCTCCTTCCCCTACACTACAACTCCAAGCTCCATACACTAGCACTTAATAACCCACGATTACCACTTCAACCACCATCCATTACACCCACTTCACCACGATTCCATTTTCCCATTCCATTAACCACTACTTCACTCCATCAATCCATTAGTTCTACCCCTCTTCATCCCACCACTTCTATATAAACCTTACCTCTCAACCCAAGTTCACCACATCCTTCCATCTCCATCTCCATCTCCAAGAGCTACGAATTACACAAATAACTGAGGCAAGTGCAGAGCAATCGAGTGTACGTCACAATTCTACATGTTCTTCATCTTCTCTCACCTTATTTGCCATAGAAATCACCAAGCTTGGGGGGAGAAAATTTTGTGCACACCAAGTGTTTTTCAGATTGTGTGAGTACAGTTTGGGAGTGAATTTTGTTACTAAGGCATCGGAGAATCAATGGCGTCTCAACCAACATCCAAACGACAATGGGGAAAGAGTTCAAGGCCAACTCCACCATCCCGAACATTCGACCGCATGAAGTTCAAAAGTGTAAATGCGTAAAGCCGATATGACTACATGGTCACAAAGGCTCTTACACGGAGTGGGGGTTTGCGGATGCTCGTAGCGGTGAAATAATGCAACAAATTTATCGAAAGGGTGGGTCAAGTTCTTTGAGGGCAGAGAGACCGCATGCCGTTGTTAATGTGGTCGAGAGTTTTATGCAAGCGGCGAGGATAAGGCAGATTCAATGCTTTTGTCTTGGGGTCGAATGGTCCGTTCGATCTTGATGCCATCAACACGTATTATCAAGCTGCGGGTGCCTAAACAATGTTAATATGCTAATTTGAGGATTTTAACCACGACTTTGAGGAGGTTCTCAAAGAAATGACCAAGTTGGGAACAACGTGGATCGAGGGTGGGAAGGAGGCAGCACGGTGTTTCATAGTAAAGATCTCACTTGGTATTGGAAAATTTGGTACGCCTTCTTATGTGTGAAACTGTTGCCATCCACACACACCTCAGACGTGACCAAAGAGAAGGCACTACTCCTATATGCTATTGTGCAAGACTTCATCATCGACGTCGGGGCCATAATCGCTTTTTCCATTAATGCCGATGTCTATGGGGCAATTTTTGGGCGACTTGCCACACCCATCCCTCATTTTGTGGTTGTGTGTCGTCAGCGAGGGAGTTCGTTAGTGGGATGATGAGCCCACTCAGATGTCACTACAACTACTAGACAACAGAATGATCGCGTGATATTCAGTGTGGGCTGGGGGTGAATCTCATCCTAGAGGTTTAGGATTTGTATTCCCATCAGCTTCAGAGGACGAAGTTGACGCTGAAGACACCTCGGGTGGTGAGGACGATACTATAGGAGAACAAGGGACTGAGGCGGAACCATCTTCTGATGCCATATCTAACCCTCAGTTTCTAGCATTTCAACACCACATGGAGGAGCACAACAAAGTAGCACGAAGGGAGATGAGGCGGCTTGCAATGCGACAAGATCATATGTTTGATGCCATGAACATGTCGTTCGCATCCTTGAATACCACACTCCAGAGTTTCAATCTAGCTGCACAATTTCCATATCAGTAGCCCATGCCCATGCCAAAGTTTTCACCAAGTGACTCCGAGGGAGAAGATCAACCACCACCACCCCAGACTTAGGCACTTCCAGAGAAGTCCTCACTCAATTTATTGCTATATCCATGCAATGAGGACATTGTTGTTGTTAAGTTTGGGGGAATTATTTTATTGTGCATTTTATGTTACATGCATATTGTCATGAGTTAGGTTTGCATTTAGCATTGCTTGTTAGTTTGCATATTAGTTTTAGCATTAATGTAATCAAATAATTGCATAGTAGCTTAGGAGCATATTTAGTTTTAATTTATGTTGCTTTATGTTTGCATTCATGTTATAAATAAAAAAAATATTTAATTTAGTTAGCTATTGTGTTCATTTTGCATATGTCCAGCAGTGTTGCAGCATGTTTATTTTGGCCAATGATGAAATTGAGATTAAGTAGACAAATTCATTATTCAGTAGTAGAACTGTGAGGTAGTTTCGAATCATGAATCGTATTTTGTGCGTGTTTGAAACTGGTATAAAAGGTTAGCACGTTAATGACATCTGTGTTGAGTGATTGGTTTAAATCGATACATAAATAGTTTCTAAAGGATAATGCTAGTATAGATATGAGAATGAAAAAAATAGGCAGTGAAGACAACAAATTAGGCAAGAACCTAAGTTTGGGGGAAAACGTAGGGTGTAATAAGCTTCAGAAAAAAAGGAAAAAAAGAAAAAGAAAATGGAAACGAGTTGAGTCTTATGGTGGGCTGAGGAGAAATACTCCCCATAAACACAAGCGTGAGATGGAGCGTAAAACGCACTCACCAACCTTCTATCTAGAAAGAAAAGAAAAATAAAGAGAAGATGGAAAATAAGGGCAAAGAGCCCCCGTCATTGAAAAAAAAAAAAAAGAGCATGAATACCTATTGAACCCCTAATCTTGGTAATTGTTTGATTTGAGTTGGAACTTGTTTGTTTTTTAAATTTTCGAGTTTATTCTATATGAATCCTAATAAGAGATTGGTTATGTGTTGAATTTGAATTTAAATCAGTAGCATAGATGTTGACCACACACACACACGATATTAGTGATGAGGCGTATAAGATTCGAGGAATTAATGAGAAATTATTGATGGTTTCTATTATGAAGTATTGTAGTGTATGCTTAATTGTTCTGAGGCCGAAGGAATAAATTTGATTCTGTGATATTGTTGGATTTAATGATTTTTAGTTAGATACATCTCATTGCATTGCATTGCATAGCATGTAGTTTGTTTTTGTGCTCGAGGGCTAGTACTGATTTAAGTTTGGGGATTTTGATAAGTGGATTTTATATCCAGTGAATCGATGTCCATTTTAAGCATAATCGTTGTTAATTCGTTGCATTAATGTTCATTCTTACTTGTTTCTTGTTATTTCATATGTAGGGTGGTTGGTGTAGCGAATGATGAGAAAAAGAAGCATTTGGAGCATATTTGGGGCAAGTTTGGAAAATGGCACCAGCCAACTAACGATGATGGCCATGCCATTTGGGCAGAACTTTTATCAAGTGTGAACCCGTAGGAAGCAAAAGTCTTAGCCAAAATCTGGAGTGTCTGTGCGTTTAAAACTAAAATTTGGAACATGGATTGTTATGATTTTGTGTGGCATGTGGACTCTAGTGGCTGAGGGACTTTGACTAGAACTCTGTGGTAGATATATATTGCTCTAAAAAAAATGAATTAAGCATCACGGAAGGAAAGGTACAGAGATTAATTCCAGTTTTTCATAGCAAGCTTTGGAGGAGTATTTTGAAGAGATTTTCGTGACGATTGCAGATTTAGGCTACGTGAAGGGTGTTTTTCACTATTCTTCTTCTTAGTCTTTTATTTGTAATTGAAAGAATGTTATCTTTGAATTATTCAGTTTTTATTTCATTCATTATGAACTAATTCGCTTTTTAGGCTTATGATGGATCCTTAAGTGAAATGATGATTTTGTAACTTTGATTTCCAGTTTAATAAGTTATTTCCCGGTTTATCTATATTAATTTGAGCGTGAATTTTTGAATTGCCTAATCAATAATTCGTTGTGGATTTATATGGAATCGAGAGAGGATATTCGAATCTAGACTTAGTTAATATAACATTTGTTCATGAATTTTGTGAATAGCAGAATCTTGATGAATGTTAAGGTAGAGATATGCTTGACATCGCATGTAATCGGATAGAGAACTTAATCTTAAACCTTCTTTAATTATAATTCACATAGAGATATAGTGAGTTAGTTGATTAAGGTGTTTAGCTTGTTTCTATCTACTTTGTGGATTTAAGTTAATACGGTATTAGTGCATTGAGAGGTGGTTAGTACTACATTCGTGTTCTTGATTAATAAATTGGGATAGTGAATTGAATTGGAATAAATGTGTTGAAATCAGAGTAAAGCTTAGGGTGAAATCATAAGTCTAATTCTCCATTATTTGATTGAAATTCTAGATTTTGATATTTGTGATTGTTTTGTGATAGTTTATTTATTTATTAATTTAGTTTCTATACTTTTTAATCATTGAATTGAATAGTTTAATAGAATTAGGATTAATAGGAAATTGGTAATTGTAAAGTTAAATTTCTTACTAATTTTTCTCTGAGGGAACAATACTCTACTCATTACTATATTACTATTTGACCACGTATACTTGCGTGTTATGCGTATATAGATTTTACCCAACAATCATCATGTGGTCAAAGAGTTACAACAGTTGATAAATCGGCTCATCCGCACTCCATTTCACCCGGCTTTTACACTGACCATAATCGAGATAAGGATGGGGTAATCCTCCTTGAAGAGGTCCCCACAGACAACAATGAATGGAATGATGTATTATGAGGCCTATATCTAATGGACAATCCTTGATGATAGAGTACAATAATACAACCTTCTCTTTGGTAACATCACTTGTGTGCTTTGAAGGCATCAATTTAGCATAAAAAAATTCATGCCATATCTTTCCATAATGACTAAGATCCTTGCTTGGAAAGTACGTACCCTTCGAGGACCATGAGGACTCTGGCTTGAATAACTCACTCACTATTTGCTCATAATTCAAGGCCATGGTCCTTATATGCCATATACTCACAAACAGCTAGAGATTGGAGATTGTAATAATCATTGATTTCTTGAACAATAAACGACACCATTTTACCCCGGAAGAATGCAAACAATGGTGATTTATCTGGTGTATTGGCATATAACTCTTTCACTAAAGCCACCACTGCTATTTTTGGTAGTTTGGTAAAGGTCCCCCTTCCCCTTTCTATTATCTAGTGGCCCATCTCACCATTAAACTCATCGAGGATTAGTCCATGCTCTTAAATAAGGGATTTGGAGGTTAAGTATTCAAATCTGGTCGACGCCTCAGAAGTTATAAATTTTCTTATATCAAACTGTCGAACGGGGTGGACGATCCCTTACCCCATTTTCTTTTTGATGCTTTTGGCATCATTGTGTATGTCGTTGAACTGTAGTTCCAAACATATCAAAACGTTCACATGACGGTTTACCCCCAAATCTCAGTTGTCTCAATGAATCCCCCCATTATAGTGTCTAGAATGTATCCAGGTAGTCGACTGTTGAAACCAATATGACTAGGAACCATGCCAATCACTCTATGGATACCTTGTGTGCACTAAATTGTATGTTCAAAATTTCTTCAACCTTAGTGTTCAACCTAACTTGCAAGTCACAAAGCAATGTATAGCATTATACCTGATCAAATGCAATAATTACCAATAACAAACATTTTACAGTTGAAGTAATTAGTCTAGCAATGAAAATCCCTACTCACGCTTCCAACTTACCCAAATCAGATGAACAAGTGTCCAAATAGGCAAAGTATGTGGGTTTACTTAATGAGATGTCTGATGATCGACCACAACCCTAATGAATTTACCCAATTTCATGTAGAATGATTCAAGTCGAGAGGAAGGCTGGAAGCACATGGAGCCCTAGTTTGGGTCAAGTCCTTGATGAAATTTGAGAACTAGAGATCCCTTGAATTTGTCTTGCGATGATTTGGGCTAAGAATTTAGTCAAATTTGGTTTAACATCGAGATGGGAATTCGGTTATTGGGGGTTAGAACCTTTGGTGTGTTTGTGTTTGGAATGAAAAGGAAGTGTTTTAACTTTCGAATGAAAGAGGAATTTTAAAAGCTGGCTATGATTTGTGTCGAGGCGAGGATTTTTGTTCAAGAAACTTTGAGGCGAGAGGTTTGACAGAGATGCACTTAGGAGCGATGAAAAGCTTCTTTGGGGCAAAAGTCGGCGAGAGAGCTCTGCGCCTAGGCGCAGTTTTATTTGTTAATTTCTCTGCTAGGGTGCATATACTGTTTTCCTAAAAAAAATTCTTTTCCTTTCGGATCCACTTAATTGCTTAGAACATTAATCATACTTCCAATTACTTGTTTCCTCATGTTTTTTATGTAAATTACTCTCCACATACTTATCTACTCATATGCGCACTGCCTTCATCCTTTTAGAACCTTACCTAATGGTTGTCTCGTTATATACTCTTGTGAATGTTAATCTCAACCTTGAAATGATGATGATTAAATCAGATTAGGGTTCACGTGGAGAATGAATAAGAAAAGTTGTACTACAACAATACTATTCTAAACTTACTACAAATTTTCTAAGTGTGAAATTAAAAGAAAAACTAAATACTGATTGGGTTTGCCTCCCATCAAGCGCTTGATTTTAAGTCTTTCATCCTGACTACTCCCTGTTTTTATGGTGAATTCGCGAGAGTGATAGAGGTCTTGTGTCGATCCACAATTCCACCCCAGTAATGTTTTAATTGATGTTCGTTGACTTTAAATGTTTTGTCTTGATTTCGACCAACTAATTCAACAGCGCCATAGGGAAATACTTCTTTGATTATAATTGGGCCTGACTAACGTGATTTGAGTTTTCCCGAAAATAGTTGAGTAGCTCGGTTTGACCATGTTCAAGCTTTTGATCCATAATTTTCTTATCATGCCACCGTTTGATTTTCCTTTGTGCTGACTTTGCATTTTCATACGATTGAAGGCGAAACTCTTCCATCTCATTGAGTTGTAACAATCTTTTCTACTTTCTTTGCATGCAAGTCGAAATTTAATTTTTGAATAGCCCCGATATGCATTATGTTCTAACTCCACGGGAAGATGGAAAGCTTTTTTCCATACACCAATCGATATGATGACATCCCAATCGATATTTTATATGTTTTTCGGTATGCCCGCTGATCGTCGTCAATTTAATTGATTAATCCTTCCGATTCGGGTTCACCATTTTTTCCAAAATCGCTTCACCTCTCTATTCGATACTTGACGACCACTAGTTTGGGGATGGTAAGCCATGGCTATTTTTGAGTGACTCCATACTTTTGCAAGCAATGTTGAGAAGTATTTGTTGCAAAAATGAGCACCTTAAATCACTAATGATCTTTGAGGTGTACCAAATCTAGTGAATATGTTTTTCTAAAGAAACTGGACGACTACCTTAGCATCGTAGGTGGTTAATGTGGATGCTTCGACCCATTTTGAAACATAGTCTACCGCAACCAGAATGTACTCATTGTTAAATGACATGGGGAAGGTGTAAGACCCCAACTTTTAGGAATAAAGATTTAATTTTCTATAAATATCATTTTGAGTAATAAGGTGTGGATTTGATATAATATTATGGTTGTGAGTAATATTTAAGAATTTTACAAAGTAAGCAAGTTGTTATAAAATATTCGTTTGGTCGGGGAATATTCGTACGATGACACAATCATTTGTGGACCCCACAACAGAATTACTGTCAGGATTAGAAAATGAAAAAAAAAACTTTTTATAAAAATAACGACAAAAATTTTCTTAGTTAAGCTGTTGAAATACCGGTGGTAAAAGTCTGATGTCTGGCGTGGTTGCATAGTAGCACACGGTATTGTATATTATCTTTATTGATGCTTACGTGAGAAGTCACTTAGTTTTATTCAATTATTGCAACAGTAGTTGTTGCATAGTATCTCATATTATTGATGCAATTATTGTCACAGTATCATTTGCATAATATTTTATATTATTAAATCAATAATTGAGACGGAAAAAGTTATTCATATTATTATTTGCATTATTGATGATGTTTAGAAAGTTCTGTCAATGAAAGGGGTTTGGTTTATATAAGTTTTGTTTTTTATGTATAACAAAATATATTATATTTTATATTTTATTATGATATTTGCATTATAGTGCAATATAGTAAAATCAAAAAATTTGTTGAATTAAATCAGTGAATTAAGCAGAAATTTCTCCTCGTGCATTTTAGTGATTTTCTAAATTTAAATAGTATCTTGCCATTCTCCTATTAATAGGATGTTTAGTTAGAAATGAAAATCACACCAGAATAAGAGAATTCTTGGTAGATGAGTAAATTTTAATTTAGAAATTTTTATATTGGATAGAGTAATTAATTTTTATTTTTAATTTAATAATTGAATCATATTGTCGATTAGAATATTATATTTTTATTTTTAGAATAATAACAGTTATATTACCTGAATAATGATAAAGTCTTACTTACACTCGAAGCATTAATTATACTTATATTTTAATAATAGTACCAAATTTAAGTTTGGTAGATGAGTAAATTTTAATTTGGGAATTTTATATTGGATAGAGTAATTAATTTTTATTTTTAATTTAATAATTGAATCATATAGTCGATTAGAATATTATATTTTTATTTTTAGAATAATAACAATTATATTACCTGAATAGTGATAAAGTCTTACTTACACTCGAAGAATTAATTATACATATATTTTAATAATATTACCAAATTTAAGTTAGGTAGATGAGTTTTATGATAATTTTTGTTTCTTATCAAATCTTTTCTTAATATTGTGTAATCTTATTTTGATTATTTTCTTATAAAACTATATAATGATTTCATGTTTTTTTTACAAAACTACGATACTAATTTCTATTTTTGAACAAAAGTAACTAACTAATATTAGGTAGACGATCTATTTTGATTCTATTAGGAACTTTGCTGATTGGTTCCTATTCCTAGCCATCCATGGTTAAGGTGTTAAGCAAAGGGGACTTGTGCAGGTTGTCTATTGGCATGGCAGATTTGGGATCACTGCAATTGTTTTGTACATGGAAAACTTGAGGGGAATTTTAATGTGTTGGCTGGGAGGTGTCTCGATTTCTTTCATCAATTTTCTGAAACTATGAGATTTATTAGGTACTTTCTTGTTCAACTTGAATTAAGGCAAGTTACTAAATGGTGTAAACTTATCAGCCATGTTGTTAAAATAAATTGTTATGCCTCGGTGAAAGGTAATGGTTTTTTTGAGAATTGGTTTTGTTTTCGAGATGAACATGGGCCTGTTTTAGGAGCTGGAGTAGACAGTTTGGTCGATAATTTACAGGTTGCATGTGCCGAAGCAATTGCTATTCGTCAAGCTATTAAATTTTCTATTGAGATAGGTCTTAGTAACATTGTTATTGAAGGAGCTAGATTGTAAGACGATGATTACACGTCTATCAAAAGAGATTGTTGAGGATTCAGATTAGAATTTCAAAAGGTGAGTTTAGCGAGAAAGCTATCAAGTAGCTCATGAACTAGCGATTAAGCTTAGTTAGATAATATGTTTTCCTACTTATTGGATGGATGATTGCCATCATAGCTTGCTTTCTTTAATTGTAAAAGAATTTGCACATGAATAAAAGTTTGTGTCTGTATGAAGAAGTTATTTCAAAAAAGAAATAAAAAATATCCAAATTAATTAAATGTAACTTAATATGATTGACCCAATAGTTTTTTATTTATATTGTCATGTCTAAATGTGATGACAACCCATCATATAATACATAGGATTAACAAGGGTATGTATGAAGCAAGTATCAATAAGTATACATCTTCCTAAGCAAAGTGACCCTTTTCTTGCTTGCACTTTTTTGCACGAGGCATCTTGACACAATTTTTAGTAGGATCGAAAATTGTACCTCTCATCATCATCAACAATCGTCATTTCATTACCTCTGATTATCGAAATCGTAAGCGAAATCAATAGACAAAATAATATAATTTGGTGATTTTATGTAAAAATTTTGTCATCTATATAATCCTTGTGTTTTAGAATTAGAGTTGCATTTTTAACATTTGTAAGCTAATTCATAATTTTTGAAACATAATACTAATACATATTTATTTACTTTAAATAAAAATATATATAATTATTGTATACTAATTAAAAGATAGTACTAATTAAAATATTTAGTCTTTCAAAAGTTAAATTAATTTTGAATTTTAAGAATTTAAAATTTGACTTAAAAATCAAAACGTATCTCTATTTTGAAACAAAGTAATTATATATTTAACAAATCAATTATAAGTAACTACCGTAAAAAAAGATCACTACAATTGAACTCATGATTTTTTTTATTTTTTTATTTTACAAAGACATGTATTATTAGGGTCATTATTACTTGAGCTAATATGACAGAGTTAGTGGAGTTAAACTTCCATCATAGCATCCTAACACCAGAAAAAACGAGTTTTATATGATAATTTTGAGAAGTAAAATAAAAAATAATTATATATAACAAAATAAACAAAGGCATGAGCATGAGGCATAATAATTATTTAATAAAATTAGAAGACTTTCAAAAAAAAAAGGGTCATGGTTTTCTTAAGCTCTCATGGTTATTATCTAAATTACCTTTGTAATAAAAAAAATACAAAATGCTAATAATCTTAAATAATTTTAATCTAGTCATGTTACTCAATATATGAAATCTATTGAAACATTTATATAGTAAGAAATAGAATTTTAAAAAATGAAATACAAGATAAAAAAAGCATAGTGTGTCTATATGTAACTTTAGTTAAACACAAACACCCATATATTATATACTAAATTAGTGTTTATCTGTAAAAAGGACTAGAAAGAGAAGAATGCTAGCAAATGTAATGGAATACTTCATACTTAATTTTTTTTCAAGTGTCTCCAAAAAATAAGATATGTGATTTGTGAACAAAACCATTCAGTTCCTACAATTTATAGCGCGAGAGGATAAAAGCTTCTTAAAAATTTTCTTTTAATTTTCTTCTATAAATATAAATGTGCAATTAATGCATTTATTTAGGATCTCTTTTAAAAATTGGATACTGATATAGCACATTATATATTAATGGTTGCACACCATATGTATAGTAATATTGTATTTAAGATATTGCAGTATTAGTAATACAAGCATTCAATGTATATTATTAGAGTACGCATAATTATCAATATAAGATGCCTAGATATCTAACATCCTTGAGATTTATAAAATTTTTAGAATGTGATTATATGAATCAAATTTTGCATTTATTATACACCTAAAAATATTAGGATATATTTATTATATATGAATTAAATTTTGCATTATTATATACTATTTTTGGAAACACATTATTATATACTTAAAAAGCACAAAAACAAATAATGACCGAAGACCCCGAGATTATGAAAATTTAGTCACATGAATCAAATTTTGAATTAGTACATTGTACATACATAAAAGTAAAGTAGTCAAAATATATAGGCAATGATGATAGGTGGTGGTGTCACCCCTATATATCGACTAGGTAGATTGTCAATTTTTCTAATAATGTTACTATCACATAAAAAAGAGTCGCATAATACTCACATACACACACATGCATATTGTGGGCCCCCGTCTAACATGTTGGGCCCGCAATATACATGTGTGTGTATATGAGTATTATGTTACTATATTATAATAACATTATTTATTTATTTTTCTCTAATTTAAACCACAAAAAGTGTGCTTGTTAAATATATTCATTTAATATCAAAATATGTAAATTTGAATCAATTCTAAATATATTTTGAAAATCAATCATTAGTGAAATGTTATTCAACTTTGTAGATATTTTTTAAAATTTAGCACATCTATACCTTTGAGTAAATAAAGTAAGCTTGAGTTATGGTACAAATCATTGTCACTAATTTATAATTAATTAGTGATGTGAAATTACAATATACAATATACTATCTATATACAACTAGCTAAATTGATATATATATATATATATATATATATATATATATATATATATATATATTGTGAGACCCCGAATTTTATGAAATGAAAGTATTCAATTTTTTTATAATTATTCTATTTAGTAAATGGTTAAATTGATAAAAGGTTAAAGTTAAGGGTGATATGTGAAAAATTTTCAAAGTAAACAAGTTGTTAAATAAAATAGCTAGGTAGTAAAAGAAATGCGATAATCTGGCATGGTTTCATAGTAGCACACGGTATTGATTATTGATGCTTACGTGAAGTCACTCGATTATTCAATTATTGCTATAATAATTTGCATTATATCTCTCATATTATTGATTCAATTATTGTCACAATATCATTTGTATAATATTTATTATTATTAAATCAATAATTGAGACGACAAAGTTATTCATATTATTATTTGCAATAGTAATGACAATGTCTAGAAGTTATGTCGAGGAGAGGTTTGGTCACTAATTGCTGGCATGATAAGGAGAAATTCTTATCGGAAAGCCCCTCTTTCTCAGGAGCGACACGGTTGTTAAATATTGTGAGTTATAATATTAATGATGAATAAGTTTCAGTGTTGATTAAAGATGAAATTGATAGTTACATTGTGTGGGAATTATTAGTGTTAGTGAAAATCGACATTTATTTCGATAATAATTGATGTCGGAGGTTATATTGACCGATCGGGTAATTGCTTAGGATAAATGAGCAATTAATTGCTATTGATTCACATGATTATAACTATTTGTTCACATGTGTGTACTATTGATTCACATTCATTTACTATTAGGGAGTTGGTGCAAGATTGATAATACTGAATGACTAAGTTAAAAATGGAGGTATAGATGAAGGTCTTATCTTTGTAATTATTTTTTTCACATGTTTAAAACTATTGAGTCACGTGATTTACTATTGATTCACATGATTTACTATAGGGGGGAGGTGGTGCAAGTTTGATAATACTTGCGGGACTAAATTAAAAATGAAGGAAAAGAGGAAGGTATTATCTTGTAATATTTTGAGCCCCAAAGCGTGCAATTATCGAAACTATATTTTCCTAAAAAAAGCTCATTCTTTCTTCATTTCTCACCAATTCACTAAAGCTATAGAGCAATTATTATATATAGAGAAATTATAGAGAGAAGAAGAAGAAGAAGTCTGCTACCTTACTTATTCCGATTATCCAGTTTTCTTCTAAGGTAAGGGGTATTATTTCTTTCGTATTCATAAAGAGAGTTATTTTCTTTCAATACTCGTAAGGGTTGTTATTCCATTCTTTATTATTACATTAGAATAACTTTTGTCATCATGCGGTCTATCGCATTCTGGTGAATTCTTATGTTATTCCATTCTTTATTATTACGTTGGAATAACACATGCATGCGATCTATCGCATTCTGGTGAATTCTTTTGTTATTCCATTCTTTATTATTACATTGGAATAACACATCTATCTTGGACTCTACCGCATGCTTGATGAATTCTTCTGTTATTCCATTCTTTATTATTCTGTTGGAATAACCTGTCTATATAGATTACCACATGCATGGTGAATGATCCTTCGTATTCATTTTTTATTAAATTGTGGAAATGATCTTTCTACGTGGATTACCGCATGGCGGGTGAAAATCTATTTGCAGTTTTGTATATTCTATTATTCTTGTATGAGATATCATTTCTTTTGTACTCGTCATGAAATATCATTTTCTTTGGTATTTTTTTATTTTATGAGTTACTATTCACGGGTTACAATTCACCCGGTTACTATTCACTCTGGTATTATTCACTCGGGTATTCGGGGCAGTTTTTATGCTGGAGTACTATTCACGAGTTACTATTCACCTGATTACTATTCACTCTAGTATCATTCACTCGGGTATTCAGGACACCTATGTGTTGGGGTATTATTCACGGGGTACTATTCCCGAAGTAATATTCATGGGGTACTATTCACCCAAAAAATATATTTTTTTTCTGTCCAAATTATTTTTGGTACATGAATATTATTCTTGAGTTTTACTCTACAAAGCAATATCATGTTGACAATTTAGGCGTTATTGATTTACGGATAAATTAAATTATAAATCTTTAAAATTTATCCTTGAACTTGTTTTATTGAATTAATTATTATGTCATTGTGATGAAAGTCATCATCCTCATGGACTTTTATTATGACCGCATTATCTTAGTCATAATATTTCGGATGATCTATAAAAAGCTATTTGAGCTCATGGACAATTTTAATATGATTATAACCTGGATTTCGGAAATGAGAATACATGAATATGGGACGTAGTGTAGGGAATGGAGTGATGGTCCGATGATAAATGAAGATAGTTTAGTAGTCCTCACTATTCTAATGGAATAATGTGATAATAATTGTAATGAGGACACCATTGAGTGTGGATATTGTCATTATCTTGGTGACAATATTCTTGTTTAAACTCACCCTTTCTTTCATGTTTTTGTCGTATTTTACACGAGTCGGGGAATGGAGTTTTATAATTAAGTTATTCTACGGAATTTGATAAATTTATGTACCACAATATTCTTGTTTGGCGACTCGGCTAGATGGGTGATGTATATTGTTGTTTTGGGGTATTCAAAGTTACCATGTATAAAAGCTTAGGGATATGATCCTTGGTTTGAGGTGTGAGACTAGAAGTAGGGATCCTTGGGGTGAGAGACTAAGTAGTAATTCAGGTAATTCCTTCGCTAGTATGACTTACCTAAGTTTATTTGATATTTAATTGGTCGGTTAGAGTATAGGAATAATATGTGGTGTGACACCCCCAAATCCTGGTACTTCATTTCCTCAACATTTGGTGTTTACTTAATCAAAATTCATTTTTAACTACACAATCATAATAAAATTGAATAATAAAACCTGCACATACAGGATTAAACTTAAATAAAAATATCCCAGGTTATCTAACCTTTAATTACAAACATTCAAATGTGAAAAATTAAATAAACTTCATTACAATCTCTAAATCAAAGTCTGATAATAAAACTATCAAAACTATTACAAGTCTTCAGTATTTGTTCATCTTTCCTTTTCCCTTACTGGTGCTAGGTACGTCACCCTTTTCAGCTTTAGCTGTAAAAAAATTTACAGGCAAGAGTGAGCAAACAAGGCCAACTTGGAATAACAACAACTAAATCTTTGAACTTTTACATCAATTGCCAATACTAGGCTCAATAGAACTGAACAATGTGTTCTATTAACTTTCTGAAAATTATAACATTCATTGAGGGTCTAATGACCATGAATTATGTCCATAGTTCTAAGTAATCTTTCAACTTTAACTTTAAACAGTCATAAGACTATAAGGACTCCACGTACTTAGGGGGATCAACCCTTCGTACAGTGTATTGTGCACAACCATTTCAACACTAAGCGTAAACCTCTAATAAAAGAATTTTTCATCTCAGTATTTAGAATACAAGTCCGCACCAAAGTCGGTTTGGTTTGGATACATTAAAGGGTAATTTAGAATTCAACGATCATCAACTAATGATTAACTGAATACAAAAGCAATAACTGTATGTTATGGAACAATCATAACATAATCAACATTTATAAATTAGTACCATGCTTTAGGAATAATCTAATAGCATAAACATTGAATAACCATAATATAAATTGCTTGAACAATATTAAGTCAAGGTTATTGAGAATTGGATACTAAGAATGCATAGTGAATAGTAATTTGAACGATAAAGTTAATCAATACTAGAATATTAAAATAGAACAACTCTCATGCTAAATCACAAGTTACATATTAAAGAAATTTTCTCAATAATAAAATATAAGATTTGGAATCCTTGCATCCTCATGAACCAATAGATACAAGTGCTTTATCAATAATAAACAATCTAGCTCTACGAAAGTGTAGAGTTAGCAACTTGTGTAATTGAAATTGAATTAAAAGCAATAACGTACTCAACGAAATTAAACTTGCACAACGAAGTTTTAGAGTTAGAAAACTTGCCTTTAGCACAAGCTAAACCTTACAACTTAAATCAATACCCTATACATATGTCATCATGAGATAATTAGTCATTACCAATATTTTATATCTATATAAACAAATATATACATCATGTAGGTCAAATTACCCATTCACATAATCAAACTATGTTAATACTAGTTAATACTTAATAACATGCTCATTCATAGTTTAATACTACTAAAATCATCATTTAACAATCCTATTGTTAACACATAACATTTATTTTCAAAATTTGTGTAATAAACTAAAAGCTGTCGAGAACCATTACGCTAACTTCATATTGTTATTTATCAATTTACATTGTGGTTGGTATTTGTGTGGCTTTGAAATTTAAGCGTAATTTATGATCGCGCGAGCCAAAAAGATTGGCGTTACACGCGTGGCGTCGATCTCTATGCGACACGATATTTATCTTTCTGCAAGGCGTACATTGCGAGTCGAGTCGAGAACTTCGGCGACCAAGCTCGGCAATAGTATGAATAAAAAGCCAAATTAGCCTACAAGCTCCAATCTAATAGACTAATTAACATGTAATTCATACAGAGACTTCATGTAATCATATTGTGAAGACTTCTAACATGATTCTACCCATAAAATAACATAAACATCAAATTTACAACACCCAATTTCAATGTTTTTGGAAAAAACTCCATTTTTGATGTTTTCAATGAAAATCAACCTTTGTGATTTTGTTTTTCAACCAAAACGATAAATTCAAAATATCATGGTTATGATTATATATACTCTATCAAATTCAATAGTCAATTTATATATATTAACAATTAATCAAACCTTAATTTCATTTTAAACAAAGCCATACTCATATATTTTTCATATGAACACTCTATAATATATTTTTCTTCACAAATTGTATACATACATCAATTTATTGACTATGCTCATATATAAGCTAATGAAAATAGTTTTTGCAACACTAATTTATCATATAAAGCCATATATAACCAACAATTTATCCTTCATGAAGATTTTTACAAGGAACTTTTAGAAGAGGAAAACTAAACTATAACAATAAAAGATTGAGTGCCTACCTTTGATTAAGAAGATGATAGTTATTCTCAAGCTTCTTCTCTCCAATTTCTTTCTCAAAAACCTGTTAGAATCACTCACTTTTCTCTCTATAGTTTTCTTCTTCTCTCCCTTTTTCTTCTTCTTAGTTTTCTTTCTTCCTAACTCTAACATACGTAGAATAATATATATATATAGTAATAATATATATTAAATATATAATATAACTCTAGATATAAATTATATCAGTTATGTAAGTTTTGAAAATCAAAAGCCATAAGACTTGTTTGGTTAAGCTAATAAAAACAACCCATTAACCCTTACACCTTGTTTGGTAAACTGAATTAAAACAAATGGATTAATCCTTATACCTTGTTTGATAAAACATCATTAGATTAAGGACTTAATATGCAATAAGACATGTTTGGCAAAACTAAATTAAACTCTTTTAATTTATTTTAATAATTCCCTTATAGCAAGGTTATTTGTCACACTTCTTATTAAATTAAATAATCAATTTAATTTTAATCAAAAATATTGATCTATTAAATTACTTTAACACATAATTCAATATCACATAAATTATAATTTTATTCAACCAACTAACACTTTATTTTAATCACAAATTCAATTAAAATACTATAATTCATTTAATCATTATAAGCTCTCTAGCTTACTTATTAAATTAAATTAGTATATAATCTTATAGCAATTAATTTTCTTAGCTCCTTAATTATTTATTCAACAAATAATTAACTAAATTACATCAAATCAAATTGTCATTAAATACTTATATAATTCAATAAATATTTAATATTGCAAATCAACAAATAAATATTTAATATGTAATATTTAATTATTTATTCAACAAATAATTAACTAAACCACATCAACTCAAATTGAACAATTATTTATTCAACAATAAACATATCCATTAAATACTTATATAAATCAATAAATATTTAATATTACACTTTAAAATTCTGGAATGTTACAACATTCCCTCCTTACAAAGATTCTGTCCTCAGAATCACAGCTCAAACAAATCATTCGTTACATTCTTCCCTACTTATAAAGATTATGTCCCCAGAATCGAAGACACTGATTAAACAAATAACTCAAGGTACCCTTTCAATATTTTCTCTTCGAGTACCCACGTAGCTTCTTCAGCGTTGTGGTTCCTCCATATCACCTTCACAGAAGGTATCACTTTATTCCTGAGCAGTTGTTCTTTCCTGTCGACTATCTGGATAGGAACCTCTTCATAAGACAAATCTTTCTCTAACTGCAACGGTTCATACTCGATCACATGTTTGTAGTCGGGTTTATATGGTCGTAACACCGAAATGTGAAAATCATTATGAATGTTTTCCAACTCTGGAGGTAGAGCTACCTCGTAAGCCACTTCTCCCACTCTTCGCAGCACTTCAAAGGGTCCAATAAACCTCGGGCTTAGCTTTCCCTTTTTACCGAAATGAATTTTCCCCTTCCAAGGAGAAACATTTAGGAATACAAAAGTTCCTCAATCGAATGTACGATCTTGTCTGTGTTGATCAGCATACTTTTTCTGTCTGTCTTGAGCTGTTACCAATCTTGTCCTGATGAGTTTAACAATGTCAGCAGTTTGTTGCACTAGTTCCGGTCCTAGCAGTTGTCGTTCACCTACTTCATCCCAGCACAGTGGAGTTCTGCACTTTCTGCCGTACAATACCTCATAAGGTGGCATGCCGATGCTCGCGTGGTAACTGTTGTTGTAAGCAAATTCCACTAACGGTAAATGTTCTTCCCAGCTTCCTTTGAAGTCCATGACACATGCTCTTAACATATCTTCTAATGTCTGAATTGTTCGTTCGCTTTGGCCATCTGTTTGTGGATGATAAGTCGTACTCATTTGCAACTGTGTCCCCAAGCATTCTTGTAGTCTCTTCCAGAAATTTGACGTGAATTGCGGATCTCTATCGAACACAATTGACACTGGCACTCTATGCCTCAAAACGATCTCTTTAACGTACAATCTTGCCAACTGATCAAGATTTAATCTAATCTTTATTGGTAGAAAGTCTTGTTGATTTCATCGGTCTGTCCACTATCACCCAAATCGCATCGCATCCTCTACGAGTAGTTGGAAGACCCACCACAAAATCCATCGTGATGTTTCCACTTCCATTTCGGTATTTCCAACGGTTGAAGTAATCCATTTGGGTCTTTGATGTTCGACTTTTACTCTTTGACATGTCAAGCATTTCGCACGCATTCGCAACATCCCTTTTTATATTCTACCACCAAAATGTCGGCAATGCAAATCTTTATACATTTTGTGCTTCTGGATGAATTGAATATCTTGAGCTATGAGCTTGGTCAAAAATTTCTTCTTTCAGCTTCTGGTGTTCTTTGGAACCCAGATTCTTCCCTCAAACCGTAGTAGTCCTTGATTATCGATTTTGTATTTTACATCACTACCTCAATCGATTCTCTTTGATTTTCCAACACTCTTCATCTTGTAGTTGAGCATCCTTCACTTTGTCCACTAAAGTTGGACGACTTCTATCTGGAATAGTTGTTCATCGATTCTTTGGAAATTTGATTTTCGACTCTCGGTTTGTCATTGAAAAATGAGCTCTTCCCGAGTTGTTATCAACTTCTTTTCCGACCTTTCTGCTTAAAGCATCTGCAACATTCGCTTTGCGGGATGATAAAAGATTTCACAATCGTAATCTTTTATCAATTCCATCCACTTCTTCGACATTGTTCATTCAAATCCTTACGAGTGAAAATATACTTGGACTTTTGTGGTGCGTGTAGATCTCACATTTCTCTCCATAAAGATAGTGTCTCCATATCTTTAGAGCAAATACAAGCTGCATGACCAATTCCAAATCATGAGTCGGATACCCTTTTTCATAATCCTTGAGTTGTCTTGATGCATACGTAATAACTTTGTCGTTCTGCGCATAAGAACACAACCCAACCCTTTGTGTGAGGCATCACTATACACCACAAATTTTCTGTATTATCGGTAATGTCAACACGGGTGCCATACTTAGCTTTTTCTTCAAATCTTGAAACTTTCTTCACATTTCTCTGTCCAAACGAATTTTCTGACTTTCCTTGTCAAATTTGTTAGTGGAGTGGCTATCTTAGAAAAATCTTGAATAAATCTTCTATAATAACCAACCCGGTCCCAAGAAACTCCTCACCTCGAAGGTGTTCTTGGTTGTTCCCAATTGATTCTGACTTCCACTTTTGATGGATCCTTTGAAATCCCATCTTTGTCAATCACATGACCCCAAAAATTTACCTGCGGTCGAGCCAAAATTCGCACTTAGAGAATTTTGCATACAACTTTTCCTTCCTTAGTGTTTCCAATGTTAAACGTAAGTGTTCCACGTGTTCTTCTTGAGTTTTGGAATACACTAGAATGTCATCAATAAATACCACTACAAACTTGTCTAAAAATGGTTTAAACACCCTGTTCATCAAATCCATGAATGCAGCAGGGGCATTAGTTAAACCAAAAGACATCACTAGAAACTCGTAATGTCCGTATCGAGTTTTGAATGCCATTCTAGGTATATCCTCCTTTCTTACCTTTAATTGATGATACCCACTTCTCAAATAAATTTTCAAGAAATATTTAGCACCCTTCAACTGATCAAACAAGTCATCTATTCTAGGCAACGGATACCTGTTCTTAATAGTGACCTTGTTTAACTCCCTATAATCAATGCAAAGACGCATTGATCCGTCCTTCTTCTTCACGAATAAAACTGGCGCTCCCCACGGCGATACGCTTGGTTGAATATATTTCTTATCCAATGAACTCTTTGCAATTTGTACCATCGGTTCCTTCATTTCTCTCGGAGCCATTACATATGGGGCCTTCGATATCGGTTACATTTCGGCGCTAAGTCGATCGTCGAAACGAAATTTCTCTGTCAGGCGAAAGTCCTGGAAAATCCTCTGGAAACACGTCTTTAAATTCCCTCACTACTGGTATTTCTTCTAGTTTCACACCCTTCTTCTGAGTATCGACTATGTAAGCTAAATAGCCCACACAACCTTGACTCAACAATTTCTTGGCTTGCATAGTCGTCAGACATTTCATTTGTCTAGGCGACTTGCTACCATGAAATACTACCTTTGACTGAGTCATAAGGTTTACACTTCTTTTGGCGATCGATTTCTGGCTCCGTATTTGAGCGACCAATCCATTCCCAAAATTACATCAAATTCCCGAGTCTAATAGAAATCAAATCTACCAACAAGATATTCTCCTTAATGTTCACCCTACGGTTCTTGTATCTGAATCTAACAGGATTACTTCCTTATTCGCAATTTCTATGTTCAAAGGAAAATTGGTTCTTCTCTAGGCAATTCTAACCTCTTAGCAAATTCATCGGATATAAGCGAAGCAAGTAGCACCGAATCAAATAATACATATGCATTAATATCATTGATTGGGATAATACGACACCACATCTTTTGATTGCACAAACATCTTGCAGTCGTGTTGAAGGTTACGGTTGTGGGTTTATTTGATCTTTGCGAGTCCTAGAATGGCCCATATACCTCCATTGTTACCTCCATTACTTCTGGTTGTCACTCCTTCCTTCTTCTTAGGGCATTCACGAGCAAAGTAATCCTTGGATCCGCACGTGAAGCACACATTCTTCTTAGGTTGAGTGCAATTTGGGGCGATGTGACCCCTCCAGCCACAATTGAAGCAAACTCGTTTCCCCATCAAGCACGCACCCTTGTGAAATTTCCCGCATGTCGCACATGCTTCAAACTTTTGTTTTCTTTGGTTACCCGATGATTTCCAGCACCCATGTTCCCATTCCACTTCCTCTTCAAGTTATTTGTTGTTGTTGTTGTTGTTGTTGTTTCCACCGCTACCACCTCCATTCTTAATCTCATTTTCATTCTTCTTCTTCTTTTGTTCCTGATTGAACTTTGTCACTGCCTCGCCTCCACCTTCAGCGAGTATTGCCTTCTCCATCATCTTTTGCAAACGTCTTCATTGGAACATGGAAACCCTCTTGTCTGACCGGGGCTTGATCCTATTCAAACCTTTTCACCTTTTGTTCATCTGTGCTGACCTGATATGGCGCAAACCTCGCCAATTCGTTAAATTTTGCGGCATACTCAAATACCATCATTGTTCCCTATTTTAATTCCAAAAACTGCACTTCTAACTGACTCTTCGAACTCTCCAGGAAACAGGTCTCGAAGAACAACTCCTTGAACCTATCCCAGGTCATCACTTCTGGCCCTTCACGAGTTTTATTGGCCTACCACCAATAACTAGCTTCTGCTTTCAACATGAATGTTAAATAGTCTTCCGATCATCCCCTACCCTAGCGACATCGAATACCTTTTCTATCTCCATAATCCGGTTTGTGCTTCATTTGGATTCATGGACCCTGTAATCGAGGTGGTCCAACCGCCTTGAAATCCTTAAACGTTGTACCATGGTTTTGTGGTTGATTCAAAAATGCTCCTGTCAGTAGCGTCACTAGTTGTTGAACGGGGTTACCATCAACATTGTCGTTATTGGTTCCTTCAGTGGTTCTCTGTCTTGGTGGTTGACGTCTGGGAGGCATTTTCTGTTAAAATACATTCATTAGATTATTATTCAACTCTTTTAAGGAATTTCTACTTAAATTGCCTCCAAAAGAATTAACCACTTAACACATAACACTTTGAATAAAGTAACAACTTTTATTTATTCATAACCTTTTTGAAAACATAACACAATAGCATCACTGCTATCTAAATTACTTTCCTGAACTACAAAAGTTTTAGGGCAACATCAAAGTCATATCCCATAGGTTGCATAACACTTGGGATTTATAATTTATTTAACCTTTCACTCATCGTACAACAACTACGATGTTCTATTAAGATACTTCTTAGCCCTATCACGTTCTTCCTCCATGACTCGAAACATTGTTATGCGATCTAACACGAATGATGGCAGCGTCTCGAACTGAATCGGATATCCCATGACACGATCTTGAGCACGATTAATTGCGGTGTTAAATACTTTATGCATCTCTTCCATCTTCATCCTCTTTTGCTTGTGTGTCTCTTCTTCGCTCTTCCGGTTCGTTGAAAAGCTTCCTCGTATAAGCATCTTGACTCTTGCCCTCTTAGCAGCTTCTTCTCTCAGCTTGTTCTTCAGTTCAGCGACCACTTCGATCAGTTGTTCTTTCTCTCCTTCAGTCTGTACTAGTTTCTCCTCGACATTTTGTCAGTCGTTCTTCACGATCCACGGATCTCGCTTAGTTTTTTTGTGTCATTGCGATGCATTGTTCACCTACTATCTCCTGTAACTCCTCAACTGTATCCTGAAGTTCCACGTTACGGTCGTAGACTTCATCGTATATACGAGCAGCCATCGAGGTTAGTGGAGTCTCCTCGTCCTCGTCCTCGTCATCCTCATCCTCCTGTGGTAACTCAATGGGATCCTCCTCATCTGTTTCCACGTCATCATCCTCATCTTCAACTCATCTGTGACCAGCAGGGGCCGACTCGTGGCGATAGTTGTTCCCAAACTACCTGAATGTCCCGAGGCTCCTCCTCTATAGGAATTTGAGGTCCTTCCTCTCTAGCCTGATTGGATTCTCCGACATTAGTCATCCTGACAACAAAGTTTTAATTATTAATCATTCTACTCGACACTCACGAGCACATAAGTTATAAACACATAAGCACATAAGTGTTTTGTTACTTCTTCCTTAAAACTCGATAAGAGTTATCTCCACTATCTTTTCAAAGGTTACGTCCTAAGGCTTTTCCCCCACCTAAGGTTCATAACCTAAAGCTTTGATACCAACCTATGACACCCCCAAATCCTGGTACTTCATTTCCTCAAGATTTGATGTTCACTTAATCAAAATTAATTTCTAACTACCCAATCATAATAAAATTGAATAATAAAACCTGCCCATACAGGATTAAACTTAAATAAAAATATCCCAGGTTATCTAACCTTTATTTACAAACATTCAAATGCGGAAAATTAAATAAACTTCATTACAATCTCTAAATCAAAGTCTGATAATAAAACTATCAAAACTATTACAAGTCTTCAGTATTTGTTCATCTTTCCTTTTCCCTTACTGGTGCTAGGTACGTCACCCTTTTCAGCTTTAGCTGTAAGAAATTTTACAGGCAAGAGTGAGCAAACAAGGCCCACTTGGAATAACAACAAATAAATCTTTAAACTTTTACATCAATTGCCAATACTAGGCTCAATAGAACTGAACAATGTGTTCTATTAACTTTCTAAAAATTATAACATTTCATCGAGGGTCTAATGACCATGAATCATGTCCACAGTTATAAGTAATCTTTCAACTTTAACTTTAACAGTCATAAGACTATAAGGACTCCACGTACTTAGGGGGATCAACCCTTCGTACAATGTATTGTGCACAACCATTTTAACGCTAAGCGTAAACCTCTAATAAAAGAGTTGTTCATCTCAGTATTTAGAATATAAGTCCGCACCAAAGTAAGTTTGGTTTGGATACATCTGAGGTAATTTAGAATTCAACGATCATCAACTAAGGATTAGTTGAATACAAAAAAAATAACGTATGCTATGGAATAATCATAAGCTGAATTGATATTTATAAATTAACATCATGCTTTAGGAATAATCTAATAGCATAAACATTGAATAATCATAATATAAATTGCTTTGAACAATATTAAGTCAAGGTTATTGAGAATTGGATTCTAAGCATGCATAGTGAATAGTAATTTGAACGATAAAGTTGTTCAATACTAGAATATTAAAATAGAACAACTCGCATGCTAAATCACAAGTTACATATTAAAGAAACTTGCTCAGTAATAAAATATAAGATTTGGAATCCTTGCATCCTCATGAACCAATAGATACAAGTGCTTTATCAATAATAAACAATCTAGCTCTACGAAAGTGTAGAGTTAGCAACTTGTGTAATTGAAATTGAATTAGAAGCAATAACGTACTCAACGAAATTAAACTTGCACAACGAAGTTTTAGAGTTAGAAAACTTGCCTTTAGTACAAGCTAAACCTTACAACTTAAATAAATACCCTATACATATGTCATCATGAGATAATTAGTCATTACCAACATTTTATATCTATATAAACAAATATATACATCATATAGGTCAAATTACCCATTCACATAATCAAACTATGTTAATACTAGTTAATACTTGATAACATGCTCATTCATAGTTTAATACTACTAAAATCATCATTTAACATTCCAATTGTTAACACATAACATTTATTTTCAAAATTTGTGTAATAAACTAAAACTGTAAGACCATTTCGCTAACTTTCAAGGGCTATTTCCACGATTTACATTGTGGTTGGCCTTGCTTATTATTGAGTAATTGACGTAAGTCACTGGTCGCAGTCACAAGGCAAAAGATTTATTGCGGTTATGGCGCCGACAACATTTATTTGCAGAGATTTATATTCATTGGGCATATGTTATTGCAGTGAGAGTCGTAACTTCGGCGACCAAGCTCGGCAACAGTATGAACAAAAAGCCAAATTGGCCTACAAGCTCCAATCTAATAGACTAATTAACATGTAATTCATATAGAGACTTCATGTAAACATATTGTGAAGACTTCTAACATGATTCTACCCATAAAATAACATAAACATCAAATTTACAACACCCAATTTCAATGTTTTTGGCAAAAACTCCATTTTTGATGTTTTCAATGAAAATCAACACTGTGATTTTGTTTTTCAACCAAAACAGTAAATTCAAAATATCATGGTTATGATTATATATACTCTATCAAATTCAATAGTCAATTTATATATATTAACAATTAATCAAACCTTAATTTCATTTTAAACTAAGCCATACTCATATATTTTTCATATGAACACTCTGTAATATATTTTTCTTCACAAATTGTATACATACATCAATTTATTGACTATGCTCATATATAAACTAATGAAAATAGTTTTGCAACACTAATTTATCATATAAAGCCATATATAACCAACAATTTATCCTTCATGAAGATTTTTATAAGGAACTTTTAGAAGAGGAAAACTAAACTATAACAATAAAAGATTGAGTGCCTACCTTTGATTAAGAAGATGATAGTTATTCTCAAGCTTCATCTCTCCAATTCCTTTCTCAAAAACCTGTTAGAATCACTCACTTTTTTCTCTATAGTTTTCTTCTTCTCTCCCTTTTTCTTCTTCTAAGTTTTCTTTCTTCCTAACTCTAACATACGTAGAATAATATAACGTATATAGTAATAATATATATTAAATATATAATATAACTCTAGATATAAATTATATCAGTTATGTAAGTTTTGAAAATCAAAAGCCATAAGGCTTGTTTGGTTAAGCTAATAAAATAACCCATTAACCCTTACACCTTGTTTGGTAAACTGAATTAAAACAAATGGATTAATCCTTATACCTTGTTTGATAAAACATCATTAGATTAAAGACTTAATATGCAATAAGACATGTTTGGCAAAACTAAATTAAACTCTTTTAATTTATTTTAATAATTCCCTTATAGCAAGGTTATTTGTCACACTTCTTATTAAATTAAATAATCAATTTAATCAATTAAAATATTAATCTATTAAATTACTTTAACACATAATTCAATATCACATAAATTATAATTTTATTCAACCAACTAACACTTTATTTTAATCTTTATTTTAAATTCCAATTAAAATATTATAATTCATTTAATCATTATAAGCTCTCTAGCTTACTTATTAAATTAAATTAGTATATAATCTCATAGCAATTAATTTTCTTAGCTCCTTAATTATTTATTCAACAAATAATTAACTAAACCACATCAACTCAAATTTCCATTAAATACTTATATAATTCAATAAATATTTAATATTACAAATAAATATTTAATATTTAATATTTAATTATTTATTCAACAAATAATTAACTAAACCACATCAACTCAAATTGAACAATTATTTATTCAACAATAATCATATCCATTAAATACTTATATAAAGCAATAAATATTTAATATTACACTTTAAAATTGAAATAAAAGTATTCAATTTTCTTATAATTATTCTATTTAGTAAATGATTAAATTGATAAAAGGTTAAAGTTAAGGGTGAAATGTGAAAATTTTTCAAAATAAACAAGTTGTCATAAAATAACCGGTAGTAAAAGCACAGTAATACGCATGGTTGCATAGTAGCACACGGTATTGATTATTGATGCTTACATAAGAAGTCACTCAGTTATACTCAATTATTGCTACAGTAATTGCTGCATCATATCTCTCATATTATTGATTCAATTATTGTCACAGTATCATTTTCATAATATCTATTATTATTAAATCAATAATTGAGACGACAAAGTTATTCATATTATTATACCTAATAGTGACAATGTCTCAAAGTTCTGTCAAGGAGAGGTTTGGTCACCTAATTGCGCACCAATAAGGAGAAATCCTTATCGGAAAGCCCCCCCTTCCTGGGAACGACCTGGTTGTTAAATATTGTGAGTTATAATATTAATGATGAATAAGTTCGTGTTGATTAAAGATGAAATTGATAGTTTCATTGTGTGGAAATTTTTAGTGTTAGTGAAAATCGACATTTATTTCGATAATAATTGATGTCTGGAGGTTATATTGACCAATCGGGTAATTAACCATATAAATGAGCAATTAATTGCTATTGATTCACATGATTATAACTATTTGTTCACATGTGTGTACTATTAATTCACATTCATTACTATTAGGGGAGTTGGTGCAAGATTGATAATACTTGCATGACTAAGTTAAAAATGGAGGTATAGATGAAGGTACTATACTGTAATTATTATTTTTCACATGTTTAGAACTATTGAGTCACGTGATTTACTATTGATTCACATGATTTACTATTAGGGGAAGTGGTGCACATTTGATAATACTTGCAGGACTAAATTAAAAATAAAGGAAAAGAGGAAGGTATTATACTGTAATATTTCGAGCCCCAAAACGTGCAATTATCGAAACTATATTTTTTTATAAAAAGAAGCTCATTCTTCCTTCATTTCTCACCAATTCACTAAAGCTATAGAGCAATTATTATAGAGAGAAAAAAGAAGAGAAGTCTGCTACCTCACTATTCCAGTATCCAATTTTCTTCTAAAGTAAAGGGTATTATTTCTTTCGTATTCATAAAGAGAGTTATTTTCTTTCAATACTCGTAAGGGTTGTTATTTCATTCTTTATTATTCTGTTGGAATAACCTGTCTGTGCGGTCTATCGCATTCCTGGAGAATTCTTCTGTTATTCCATTCTTTATTATTCTGTTGGAATAACCTGTCTGTGCGGTCTATCGCATACCTGTTGAATTCTTTTGTTATTCCATTCTTTTATGAGTTACTATTCACGTGTTACAATTCACCTGGTTACTATTCACTCTGGAATTATTCACTCGGGTATTCGAGGCAATTTATATGCCAAAATACTATTCACGGGTTAATATTCACCCGAATACTATTCACTCTAGTATTATTCACTCGAATATTCGGGACATTTTTTGTGTTGGGGTACTATTCATGGGGTACTATTCCCAAAGTACTATTCACGGGGTACTATTCACCCAAAAAATATATTTCTTTTCTGTCCAAATTATTTTTGGTACATGAATATTATTCTTGAATTTTACTCTACAAAGCAGTATCATGTTGACAATTTAGACGTTATTGATTTCTGGATAAATTAAATTATAAATCTTTAAAATTTATCCTTGAACTTGTTTTATTGAATTATTATGTCATTGTCATCATCCTCATGCTTATATTGTGATGAAAGTCATCTTTGGCTTACGTGCATAGATGGACTTGGTATGATTATGACCAGGGATTATTCGGTATAATCATGACCGTAATGTAACGAATGATATGATAAAAGTCCTCATTGGCCCGTAGTGCATTGATGAACAATTATTGATATGATTATAACCAGGGATTATTCGGTATAATCATGACCATTGATGATTACATGAATATCAATGGTCGTAGTGCAGGGATGATGCGATGATATGGTTTATTTATTAAGCTGAGTCTCAGCGATAAAGTTGATGAAAAACTTTTTAAATCATAGAAGATAGTAGATTTTATTCTCTACTTGACTCTTCTAATGGATTGCTTATTTAGGCTACAGTTGTTGATCTAAAACTTGTAGTCTATTGTATTCTATCAGTTGTTATATTGTTGAAGGCTAAGGATAATTTATTCCTCATTATCTTAGTCATAATATTTCTTACTAGGCTAGTTGAGCTCACCCTTTCTTTCATTGTTCTCTTCAGGAAATGAGAATATATTTGGGATGAGTCTGGGAATGGAGTGATGATCCGGGATAAATGGCTTTTAGTCGTCCTCACTATTCTACTACTAATAATGTGATAATAATTGTAATGAGGACACCATTGAGTGTGGATATTGTCTAGATGACAATATTCTTTTTTAAACTCTCAGCTATGTTTTGTCGTATTTTACACGACTGTTGTATAATTAAGTTGTATTTGAATTTATGTACCATGTATCTGGCGACTCAAGATGGGTGATGTATACCTGTTTTAGGGGCGTCACAGTTGGTATCAAAGCTCAGGGATATGATCCCTGGCTGAGGTGTGAGACTAGAACTAGGTGGGGAGAGACAGGTAATTCCTTTGCTAGTATGACCTACCTAAGTTTATTTGATATTTAATTGATCGGTCAAAGTATAGGGATAATATGTCGCATGTCAATTAACCCTTGTTTTGAAACTATATTCTAGAATGATATCTGAAATACAGGAGATGAGCAATAAGACATATAGGAAATAATCAGGAAGGTACAATCCGGGAAGAAAGCAAGGTATTCTCATCTCTTCGAACTACCAGGTACGTAAATTTCGAGGGCGAAATTTCTTAAGGAGGGTTGATTATGAGACCAAGAATTTTATGAAATGAAAGTATTCAATTTTCTTATAATTATTCTATTTAGTAAATGGTTAAATTGATAAAAGGTTAAAGTTAATGGTGATATGTTAAAATATTTTAAAATAAACAAGTTGTCATAAAATAACCGGTAGTTAAAGTACAGTAATACGTGTGGTTGCAGAGTAGCACACAGTATTGATTATTGATGCTTACGTAAGAAGTCACTCAGTTATACTCAATTATTGCTATAGTAATTGCTGCATCATATCTCTCATATTATTGATTCAATTATTATCACAGTATCATTTTCATAATATTTATTATTATTAAATCAATAATTGAGACGACAAAGTTATTCATATTATTATACCTAATAGTGACAATGTCTAGAAGTTCTGTCAAGGAGAGGTTTGGTCACCTAATTGCGCGCCAATAAGGAGAAATCCTTATCGAAAACCCCCTCTTTCCTGGGAACGACCTGGTTGTTAAATATTATAAGTTATAATATTAATGATGAATAAGTTCGTGTTGATTAAAGATGAAATTGATAGTTCCATTGTGTGGGAATTATTAGTGTTAGTGAAAATCGACATTTATTTCGATAATAATTGATGTCTGGAGGTTATATTGACCAATCGGGTAATTAATCGGATAAATGAGTAATTAATTGCTATTGATTCACATGATTATAACAATTTGTTCACATGTATGTACTATTGATTCACATTCATTTACTATTAGGGGAGTTGGTGCAAGATTGATAATACTTGCATGACTAAGTTAAAAATGGAGGTATAGGTGAAGGTACTATACTGTAATTATTTTTTTCACATGTTTAGAACTATTGAGTCAGGTGATTTACTATTGATTCACATAATTTACTATTAGGGGAGGTGGTGCAAGTTTGATAATACTTGCAGGACTAAATTAAAAATGAAGTAAAAGAGGAAGGTATTATACTGTAATATTTCGAGCTCCAAAACGTGCAATTATTGAAACTATATTTTCCTATAAAAAGAAGCTCATTCTTCCTTCATTTCTCACCAATTCACTAAAGCTATAGAGCAATTATTATAAACAGAAATTATAGAGATAAAGAAGAAGAGAAGTCTGCTACCTCACTATTCTAGTATCCAGTTTTCTTCTAAGGTAAGGGGTATTATTTCTTTCGTATTCATAAAGAGAGTTATTTTCTTTCAATACTCATAAGGGTTGTTATTCTATTCTTTATTATTCTGTTGGAATAACTCCGTCTGCATGCATGCTGATCTCGTCGCATTTCTCGGAGAATTTCTTCGTTATTCCATTCTTTATTATTCTCGTTGGAATAACTTTTATCGCTGATTCTATCGCATGCACCGTGAATTCTTTTGTTATTTCATTCTTTATTATTCTGTTGAAATAACCTGTCTACGCGGACTACCGCATGCTTGGTGAATTCTTCTGTCATTCCATTCTTTATTATTCTGTTGGAATAACCTTTCTATGTGGATTACCGTATGCATGGTGAATGATCCTTCGTATTCATTCTTTATTAAATTATGGAAATGATCTGTCTACGTGGATTACCGCATGGCGGGTGAAAATCCATTTACAGTTTCGTATATTCTATTATATTTGTTTGAGATATCATTTCTTTTGTACACGTCATGAAATATCATTTTCTTTGGTATTTTTTTCTTTTACGAGTTACTATTCATGGGTTACAATTCACCCGGTTACTATTCACTCTGGTATTATTCACTCGGGTATTCGGGGAACTTTTTATGTCGGAGTACTATTCACGAGTTACTATTTATAGGTTACTATTCACCTGATTACTATTCACTCTAGTATCATTCACTCAGGTATTCGGGACACTTTTTGTGTCGGGGTACTATTCCCGAAGTACAATTCACAGGGTACTATTCACCTAAAAAATATATTTCTTTAATGTCCAAATTATTTTTTGTACATGAATATTATTCTTGAATTTTACTCTACAAAGCAGTATCATGTTGACAATTTAGACATTATTGATTTTTGGATAAATTAAATTATAAATCTTTAAAATTTATCCTTCAACTTGTTTTATTGAATTATTATGTCATTGTTATCATCCTCATGCTTATATTATGATGAAACTCATCTTTGGCTTACGTACATAGATGGACTTGATATGATTATGACCAGGGATTATTCGGTATAATCATGACTGTAATGTAACGAATGATGTGATAAAAGTCATCATTGGCCCGTAGTGCATTGATGGACAATTATTGATATGATTATAACTATGGATTATTCGGTAGAATCATGACCATTGATGATTACATGAATATCATTGGCCGTAGTGCAGGGATGATGCGATGATGTGGTTTATTTATTAAGCTGAGTCTCAGTGATAAAGTTGATGAAAAACTTTTTAAATCATAGAAGATAGTAGATTTTATGCTCTACTTGACTCTTCTAATGGATTGCTTATTTCCGCTGCAGTTATTGATCTAAAACTTGTTGTCTATTGTATTCTATCAGTTGTTATATTGTTGAAGGCTAAGGATAATTTATTTTGCATTATCTTAGTCATAATATTTCTTACTGGGCTAGTTGAGCTCACCCTTTCTTTCATTGTTCTCTTCAAGAAATGAGAATATAGTTGGGACGAGTCGGGGAATAGAGTGTTGGTCCAGGATAAATGGCTTTAGTAGTCCTCACTATTCTACGGAATAATGTGATAATAATTGTAATGAGGACACCATTGAATGTGGATATTGTCTAGATGACAATATTCTTGTTTAAACTCTCAGCTATGTTTTGTCGTATTTTACATGACTGTTGTATAATTAAGTTGTATTTGAATTTATGTACCACGTATCTGGCGACTCAAGATGGGTGATGTATACCTGTTTTGGGGGCGTCACATTTGGTATAAAAGCTTAAGGATATGATCCCTGGCTGAGGTGTGAGACTAGAACTAGGAGGGGAGGTATAGGTAATTCCTTCGCTAGTATGACCAACCTAAGTTTATTTGATTTTTAATTGGTCGGTCAGAGTATAGGGATAATATGTGGCATGTCAATTAACCCTTGTTTTGAAACTATATTCTAGAATGATATCTGAAATACAGGAGCTGAAAAATATGATATATAGGAAATCATCGGGAAGGTACAATTCGAAAAGAAAGCAAGGTATTCTCATCTCTTTGAACTACCAGGTACATAAATTTCAAGGGCGAAATTTCATAAGGAGGGGAGATTGTGAGACCCCGAATTTTATGAAATGAAAGTATTCAATTTTCTTATAATTATTCTATTTAGTAAATGGTTAAATTGATAAAAGGTTGAAGTTAAGGGTGATATGTGAAAATTTTCAAAGTGAACAAGTTGTCATAAAATAACCTGTAGTAAAAGTACAGTAATACGCGTGGTTGCATAGTAGCACACGGTATTGATTATTGATGCTTACGTAAGAAGTCACTCAGTTATACTCAATTATTGCTACAGTAATTGGTGCATCATATCTCTCATATTATTGATTCAATTATTGTCACAGTATTATTTTCATAATATTTATTATTATTAAATCCATAATTGAGACGACAAAGTTATTCATATTATTATTTGCAATAATGACAATATCAAGAAGTTCTGTCAAGGAGAGGTTTGGTCACCTAATTGCGCGCCAATAAGGAGAAATTATTATCGGAAAGCCCCCTCTTTCCTGGGAACGACCTGGTTGTTAAATATTATGAGTTATAATATTAATGATGAATAAGTTCGTGTTGATTAAAGATGAAATTGATAGTTCCATTGTGTAGGAATTATTAGTGTTAGTGAAAATCGACATTTATTTCGATAATAATTGATGTATGGAGGTTATATTGACCAATCGGGTAATTAACAGGATAAATGAGCAATTAATTGCTATTGATTCACATGATTATAACTATTTGTTCACATGTGTGTACTATTGATTCACATTCATTTATTATTAGGGGAGTTGCTGCAAGATTGATAATACTTGCATGACTAAGTTAAAAATGGAGGTATAGATGAAGGTACTATACTGTAATTATTTTTTTCACATGTTTAGAACTATTGAGTCACGTGATTTACTATTGATTCACATGATTTACTATTAGGGGAGGTGGTGCAAGTTTGATAATACTTGTAGGACTAAATTAAAAATGAAGGAAAAGAGGAAGGTATTATACTGTAATATTTCGAGCCCCAAAACGTGCAATTATTGAAACTATATTTTCCTATAAATAGAAGCTCATTATTCCTTCAATTCTCACCAATTCACTAAAGTTATAGAGCAATTATTATAGAGAGAAATTATAGAGAGAAAGAAGAAGAGAAGTCTGCTACCTCACTATTCTAGTATCCAGTTTTCTTCTAAGGTAAGGGGTATTATTTCTTTCATATTCATAAAGAGAGTTATTTTCTTTCAATACTCGTAAGGGTTGTTATTCTATTCTTTATTATTCTGTTGGAATAACTCCTCGTCTGCAAGATCGTCGCATTCTCGGAGAATTCTTTCGTTATTCCATTCTTTATTATTCGTTGGAATAACTGTCATGCATGCGATCTCATCGCATGCCCGTGAATTCTTTTGTTATTTCATTCTTTATTATTTCGTTGAAATATCCCGCTCTTACGCGGACTACCGCATGCTTGGTGAATTCTTCTGTCATTCCATTCTTTATTATTCTGTTGGAATAACCTTTCTATGTGGATTACCGCATGTATGGTGAATGATCCTTCGTATTCATTCTTTATTAAATTATGGAAATGATCTGTCTATGTGGATTACCGCATGGCGGGTGAAAATCCATTTACAGTTTCGTATATTCTATTATATTTGTTTGAGATATCATTTCTTTTGTATTCTTCATGAAATATCATTTTCTTTGGTATTTTTTGTTACGAGTTAATATTTACGGGTTACAATTCACCTGGTTACTATTCACTCTAGTATTATTCACTCGGGTATTCGGGACACTTTTTATGCCGGAGTACTATTAACGAGTTACTATTCACGGGTTACTATTCACCCAATTACCATTCACTCTAGTATCATTCACTTGGGTATTCGGGACACTTTTCGTGTCGGGGTACTATTCACGGGGTACTATTCCTGAAGTACTATTCACGGGGTACTATTCACCCAAAAAATATATTTCTTTTCTCTACAAATTATTTTTGGTACATGAATATTATTCTTCAATTTTACTCTACAAAGTAGTATCATGTTGACAATTTAGACGTTATTGATTTCTGGATAAATTAAATTATAAATCTTTGAAATTTATCCTTGAACTTGTTTTATTGAATTATTATGTCATTGTCATCATCCTCATGCTTATATTGTGATGAAAGTCATCTTTGGCTTACGTGCATAGATGGACTTGGTATGATTATGACCAGGGATTATTCGGTATAATCATGACCGTAATGTAATGAATGATGTGATAAAAGTCCTCATTGGCCCGTAGTGCATTGATGAACAATTATTGATATGATTATAACCAGGGATTATTCGGTATAATCATGACCATTGATGATTACATGAATATCATTGGTCGTAGTGCAGGGATGATGCGATGATGTGGTTTATTTATTAAGCTGAGTCTCAGCGATAAAGTTGATGAAAAACTTTTTAAATCGTAGAAGATAGTAGATTTTATGCTCTACTTGACTCTTCTAATGGATTGCTTATTTTCGCTACAGTTGTTGATCTAAAACTTGTTGTCTATTGTATTCTATCAGTTGTTATATTGTTGAAGGCTAAGGATAATTTATTCTGTATTATCTTAGTCATAATATTTCTTACTGGGCTAGTTGAGCTCACCCTTTCTTTCATTGTTCTCTTCAGGAAATGAGAATATAGCTGGGACGAGTCAGGGAATGGAGTGATGGTCCAGGATAAATGGCTTTAGTAGTCCTTACTATTCTACGGAATAATGTGATAATTGTTGGGTGTGGGTCCTCACCCATGAGATAGAATCCAAGATAGAAAAGAATTAATTTTATTTGTGAGCAAGTAAGTTGGTTTACTTGATATTAATCCAATTAGAAATTGGGTTAATGGAAACAATATTGGAATTGGAGATTCCATGAAAGGAATCCAAGTTGAAAAAGGATTTACTTGTTAGAATGGTTGGTGACCAAGATAAGGAGATGTGATCCCTAATTTGATTAGGAGAATAAATTGTTTATAATCCATAATAGGAATGGATTAGGAAAAGTACTATAAATAAGGCTGTGAGGGAGTCTTATTGGATACATGAGATAGAGAAGCTTGGTGGTAAGAAGATACCAAAAGAATAAATTGAGAGAATTACGGTTTGTTGTTCGTGGATATCCGCCATCATCTCCGTTTAATTGAAAGCTTGAAGACTTTATTGCTTGGGGTGTTTTTTGGTGGTGAAGTTAATTAGGTTTCTCAACTTAGTAAAGGTAAATTTGTATTATCTCAATTTATTGTGTAACCTCAAGTTTTAAGGCATAAAACTTGAGAGGATTATTGTAAGCCCATTATTAGTGATATAATGGAGATTCGGAGTTTGACCCATGGTTTTTACCTCTTAATTTTAGAGGGTTTTCCACGTAAATTTGGTGTCTTGCTTGTGGATGGTTATTTGTTATTTTTGTTCTCATAATTGGTTTTGTTGATTTCATATTTAATTGCACAAAGACAAAAAAGTAATTCCTGGGATATAGATTATTTTTGGCGTACTTTTCCCAACAGTGAATCCATTTTGTAGCAGAATTATACGATCCATCCCACAACAATTCATCACCTAGCAGCGCACACCTGTGTAGACGGGCCCAATAAGTATGTTGGACCACCTCCTTACCTAAAAGGTTAACCTCTTAGGTTGAGGCTCTACCATACTTATTAACCCATTTACACTCTTGAATTTATCCGATGTGGGATTCATGTGAAATATCCCAACAATCTCCACCTTTCACTTGAATACCCATCACAAGTATCATACTTGAGTATTCTCATCATTAAGCACACCTTCTTTAAATCCTTCAAGAGCTCTCTGCTCGACTCTAATACTACTCCACCACTCCAGCAGTAAATGTGTCTAAGTAGTTTTCCTAGAGCCATCCGAGCCCTGCTCCACCCGATTCAAATACTTCACCTTTGAGTCCTTCAAGAGCTTTGCTTAACTCTAATATTACTCCACCATGCCCGGGCCAAACGTGTCTCAGTAACTTCCCTAGAGCCATCCTAAGCCCGCTCCACCTGACTCAAATCATCCCGTGCTCCACTTGATTCAACTCTATTTGCTCCAGCCACGAGGCCTTGCGAATTTACCCTTTTTGTAGCGGAATTATACGATCCATTCCACAAAAATTCATCACCTAGCAGCGCACACCTGTGTAGACGGGCCCAATAAGTATGTTGGACCACCTCCTTACCTAAAAGGTTAACCTATTAGGTTGAGGCTCTACCATACTTATTAACCCATTTACACTCTTGAATTTATCCGATGTGGGATTCATGTGAAATATCCCAACAATCTCCACCTTTCACTTGAATACCCATCACAAGTATCATACCAGAGTATTCACCATTTTAAGAACACCTTCTTTGAATCCTTCAAGAGCTCTGCTCGACTCTAATACTACTCCACCACGCCGGAATCAAACGTGTCTCAGTAATTTCCTAGAGCCATCCTGAACCCTGCTCCACCTGATTCAAATATTTCACCTTTGATCGAGTCCTTCAAGAGCTTTTGCTTAACTCTAATATTACTCCACCACGCCCGGGCCAAACGTGTCTCAGTAACTTCCCTAGAGCCATCCTAAGCCCGCTCCACCCGACTCAAATCATCTCGTGCTCCACCTGATTCAACTCTATTTGCTCCACCCACGAGGCCATGCGAATTTACCCTCGCACCCCCTCGCACTTTGGAGTTGATACTTGGACTTTATTTGCTCCACCCACGAGGCCTGCGAATTTTACCCTCACACTCCCCTCGCACCTTGGAGTTGTTCTTGGGCCCATCGAACTATGAGCTTTGATACCATTTTGTAGCGGAATTGTACGATCCATCCCACAACAATTCATCACCTAGCAGCGTACACCTGTGTAGACGGGCCCAATAAGTATGTTGGACCACCTCCTTACCTAAAAGGTCAACCTGTTAGGTTGAGACTCTACCATACTTATTAACCCATTTACACTCTTGAATTTATCCGATGTGGGATTCATGTGAAATATCCCAACAATAATAATTGTAATGAGGACACCATTGAGTGTGGATATTGTCTAGATGACAATATTCTTGTTTAAACTCTCAGCTATGTTTTATCGTATTTTACACGACTGTTGTATAATTAAGTTGTATTTGAATTTATGTAACATGTATCTGGCTACTCAAGATGGGTGATGTATACCTATTTTGGGGGCATCACAGTTGGTATCAAAGCTTAGGGATATGATCCATGGCTGAGGTGTGAGACTAGAACTAGGAGGGGAGAGACAGGTAATTCCTTCGCTAGTATGACCTACCTAAGCTTAATTGATATTTAATTTGTCGGTCAGAGTATGGGGATAATATGTGGCATGTCAATTAACCCTTGTTTTGAAACTATATTCTAGAATGATATCTGAAATACAGGAGATGAGCAATAGGATATATAGGAAATAATCAGGAAGGTACAATCAGAAAAGAAAGCAAGGTGTTCTCATCTCTTCGAACTACCACGTACGTAAATTTCGAGGGCGAAATTTTATAAGGAGGAGAGATTGTGAGACCCCAAATTTTATGAAATAAAAGTATTCAATTTTCTTATAATTATTCTATTTAGTAAATGGTTAAATTGATAAAAGGTTAAAGTTAAGGGTGATATGTGAAAATTTTTCAAAGTAAACAAGTTGTCATAAAATAACATGTAGTAAAAGTACAGTAATACGCGTGGTTGCATAGTAGCACACTGTATTAATTATTGAAGTTTACGTAAGAAGTCACTCAGTTATACTCAATTATTGCTACAAAGAATTGTCGTGATCATATCTCTCATATTATTGATTCGATTATTGTCATAGTATCATTTGCATAATATTTATTATTATTAAATTAATAATTGAGATGACAAAGTTATTCATATTTTTATTTGCAATAGTGACAATGTCTAGAAGTTCTGTCAAGGAGAGGTTTGGTCACCTAATTGCACGCCAATATGGAGAAATCCTTATCGTAAAGCCCCCTCTTTCTTGGGAACGACCTGGTTGTTAAATATTATGAGTTATAATATTAATGATGAATAAGTTCGTGTTGATTAAAGATGAAATTGATAGTTCCATTGTGTGGGAATTATTAGTGTTAGTAAAAATTGACATTTATTTCGATAATAATTGATGTCTGGAGGTTATATTGACCAATCGGGTAATTAACAGGATAAATGAGCAATTAATTGCTATTGATTCACATGATTATAATTATTTGTTCACATGTGTGTACTATTGATTCACATTCATTTATTATTAGGGGAGTTGCTGCAAGATTGATAATACTTGCATGACTAAGTTAAAAATGGAGGTATAGATGAAGGTACTATACTGTAATTATTTTTTTCACATGTTTAGAACTATTGAGTCACGTGATTTACTATAGATTCACATGATTTACTATTAGGGGAGGTGGTGCAAGTTTGATAATACTTGCAGGACTAAATTAAAAATGAAGGAAAAGAGGAAGGTATTATACTGAAATATTTTGAGCCCCAAAACGTGTAATTATTGAAACTATATTTTCCTATAAATAGAAGCTCATTCTTCCTTTATTTCTCACCAATTCACTAAAGCTATAGAGCAATTATTATAGAGAGAAATTATAGAGAGAAAGAAGAAGAGAAGTCTTATACCTCACTATTCCAGTATCCAATTTTCTTCTAAAGTAATGGGTATTATTTCTTTCATATTCATAAAGAGAGTTATTTTCTTTCAATACTCGTAAGGGTTTTTATTCCATTCTTTATTATTCTGTTGGAATAACCTGTCTGTATGGTCTATCGCATTCCTGGTGAATTCTTCTGTTATTCCATTCTTTATTATTCTGTTGCAATAACCTGTCTGTGAGGTTTATCGCATGCCTGGTGAATTATTTTGTTATTCCATTCTTCATTATTCTGTTGGAATAACCTGTCTACGCGGACTACCGCATGCTTGGTGAATTCTTCTATTATTCCATTCTTTATTATTCTGTTGGAATAACCTGTCTATGTGGATTACCACATGCATGGTGAATGATCCTTCGTATTCATTCTTTATTAAATTGTGGAAATGATCTGTCTACGTGGATTACCGCATGACGGGTGAAAATCCATTTGCAGTTTCGTATATTCTATTATACTTGTATGAGATATCATTTCTTTTGTACTCGTCATGAAATATCATTTTTCTTTGGTTTTTTTTTCTTTTACGAGTTACTATTCACGGGTTATAATTCACCAGGTTATTATTCACTCTGGTATTATTCACTCGGGTATTCGGGGCACTTTTTATATCGTAGTACTATTCACGGGTTACTATTCACCTGATTACTATTCACTCTAGTATCATTCACTCGGGTATTCGGGGCACTTTTCATATCGGGATACTATTCACGGGGTACTATTCCAGAAGTACTATTCACGGGGTACTATTCACCCAAAAAATATATTTATTTTCTGTCCAAATTATTTTTGGTACATGAATATTATTCTTGAATTTTACTGTGACACCCCCAAATCCAGGTACTTCAATTCCACGAGATTTGGTGTTCACTGTACAAATATCATCTATCTATCTACCCATAATAAATGTAAGCCATGCAATGTATAGGATAAAAATCTTCCCCTTAAGGGTTACAACATCTGAATAATAATAATACAATCCCAGGTTAAACTAACCTTAAACATCTGTGCGAAATCATAAACAAATAAGTCTTAACAACATCATTAACTCAAGTCTTAAACATAAATACATCATCTAATAAAATAACAAATCTTCATCACTTGCTAACTTTGCCCTTGCCCTTACTAGTGGAAGGTTCATCAGTTCTTTCGTTCTTAACTGCAATGTTATTATTAAGCAAGAGTGAGCACTATTGCCCATAAATATAATAATGAAATAGCAGTATAATAACATGCGAGTAAATCAAAGACATCTGAATAAAATCTCAACTTTTGAATCAAGAATGAATAACAAGAATCAAAAGAATTCTGAGGGTCATAAGACCTTGAACTATGTCCTAGGTTATCAAGGGTTATACCTGAAACCTTTAACAGTCATAAAACTATGGACCTTTCTACTTGCACTTAGGGGGATAAGCCCTTAGTACCATACTGTGCACAATATCTTAACGCTATTGCATAAGTAAATCCCTTTGAAGGGTTGTTCATCTCAGTTTGACATTCGAGTCCGCACCAAAGGAAGTTTGATTTGGATAAATCAATAAGGGTTCTGAAATTTAGAACGTTCATCAACTAAGGACTAGTTGAATCAATAAAGTTCACTAGTCTAATAAGGTTCAACAATAATGGTATTCAATTTGAATAATAATTTCAAGAAGTATACAATAGAACAATTATTGTATAACTGAATCATGCTTTGAAAAGATAATAAATCTTAATATAATAATTTGACTTGAATAATAGTAATGATAATTTACTCGAAGTAAATAATAAACTTGAACAGTAATGACAAGTACGATTAGGAAACTTGCCTCGTACGTAGATTACACTTTAACTAAGCACGTTCTTTGAATTAAATCCTACATATCATTCACATTTACAATACCAGTTAATTATAACTTAACTAATCATCATAAACTCATTCTCTTTGTCTACTTTGATTATTTAACTATACTTAGTTAATTTACCACTTTGTCACATAATTTATACTTCGCTTAATAACAAGCTTATTATGTATTCAATAATTCGATCCACATGCAATTATGTTATTAACATGTTAAACAACTCTTTTATCATCATATTATACTTCTAACATGTTTACATGTTCATTACATTAATTTACTAAAACATTGTTAGACTTAAACATTTTAAAATTTACATTTCGAACTTTTCAGAGAGTAGGCCATATGCCATCATCATATTATGATCTTCACACAAGTAACTGCATGCTTAGTATGCCAGCAATTGACACACATGGCGCATTGCGGCATGGTGGTGGCGCAAGGTTCGAAACTTAGCGCCATGCACACGTGAAAAGCCAAGCATTAATGTTTAGGAGTGAGACTAATATACACATGGCCGCATGAAGTTAGAAACTGTTTTACAATTCGCGAAAATTGCAGAACACAGCCAAAAACTCCAATTTAAAATATTACTACACGAATTTAGACATACCCACATGTTATAATTCATGTATAATCATAACCCAACATTTATAGCATGGTTTTCACCCATTAAAACACATAATCACATAACTAAAATATGTGAATTTCACTGACTTTGATGTTCTTGGAGGTTTTGAAAATAAAACATGAAATTGTCACTACGGATTCGTTATAACACCGAATCCGTTTATTTAAACTTTGGTCTCTTCGTATCAACATGCATAATAATATACGAGTGTAAAAATTAGGGATAATATATGATCAACACATGAATTATCACGTATAAAGCCATATGGCCATAACCCAAACTCTGTAAATTTTTGAAATAGCAATTCATGGTATTATGAAACTTATGATATGGAATCATATACAATATATATAAGATATGTTAAGTTACAAAATTATTACATATATACACATAATTGTTAACCCATTCAACTACAAAAACTTTACAGAGGACTTAAGCCATGTTTAGGAAAACTTTAAAAGACGTAAAATAAGAATTGGGTTGGATAGAATTACCCAAAGCGTAGTGTAGATTTTAATAGGAGATGAATTCATTCTCAATTCCTTCTTTAATCACTGACTCACAATTCTCCTCAACAATTATCAGATTCTCTCTAACTAGTTTTATCAGACTTAAGAAAATGAAATAAAAGAATACGCATATATTTTATAAACTGACGTAGTTGTGGTCAGTTAACCAATTCGTGGTTAACTACCCTCAACCACTACTAAGGCCTTCTTTGGCTATTCAATATAATTCATTCTCATTTAATTTAATAAACTTCTTATACTATAGTTTAATTAATGTCACACTCCTTGTAAAATAACTCCAATATTTTATTTAATTGACTTTAAATAAAATATAATAATTTCTCATAAATTCACATAGTCACATAATTAAATTTCTCATTAATAATTAATGTCAAATTATTAACTCTCTAATTAATAATTAAATTAATTAAAATAACATCATATTTAGTTAAATATTTCATTTAATTTAATAAGCTCACATAAATACATACTTGAATAATAAATATTCTCTACATTAATTTAATAAATGTAACACATAATTAAATTAATCAACCACAATGCATCAAATAATTATTTAATCCCGTAATTAAATCATCAAAAAATATTTATTTAATTCAATAAATATTAAAATTATTTTACAAAAATCTCGTCGTCACATCTTTCCCCTTAAAAGGATTTCCCTCTAATCACGACTCAATAAATTTGACGTTACATTCTTTCCTTACAAAGATTACGTCCCCGAATAATCGCTTTCAAATAATTAAGTAAATAAATGAGGGTAATTCTTCATCATATTCTCTTCGAGTTCCCACGTAACTTCTTCAGCGTTGTGGTTCCTCCAAATTACTTTAACAGAAGGTATCACTTTATTTCTGAGAACTTGTTCTTTTCGGTCGACAATTTGGACAGGAATTTCTTCGTAAGATAAGTCTTTCTCAAAATGCAGGGGTTTGTATTCAATTACATGCTTGTAATCGGCCTTGTAGGGGCGTAACACAGAAACATGGAAGACGTTGTGGACATTCTCGAGTGATAGAGGTAAGTCTACCTCTTACGTGACTTCTCCGATTCTACGCAATACTTCAAAGGGTCCAATAAATCTTGGGCTCAATTTTCCTTTCTTTCCAAACCTGATCTTCCCCTTCCAGGGAGAGACCTTCAAGAAAACATAACTACCTGATTCAAACTTGATATTTTTACGATGTGGATCAGCGTATTTCTTCTATCAATCTTGAGCCGCTACCAGTCGTGCTCGGATCACTTTGACTATTTCTGCCGTTTGTGTGACGCCCCCAAAATAGGTATACATCACCCATTCTGAGTTGTCAATACATGGTACAGAAACAACTACAACTTTATTATTACAACAGTAAAACTGTGAGTTTGAATACAAATATTATCTTCTAGACAATATCTATACTCAAATTAATCCTCATCACATTTATTGATACATTATTTTACAAAATGGTGAGGACTACTAAACAACTCTCTCTAGAACCTTCATTCCATACCTCGACTGCAGTACTCGCTATATTCTCACCTCCCGACAAAAATGGAACAAAAAGGAAAAGGGTGAGCTCAACTAGCCCAAAGAAAGAATATTATGACTAAGATAATATACAACAAATTATCGTTAGTCTTCAACAGGAAAAATCTAATAGAATACAATAGACAACAAATTTTAAATCAATATTAGCAATGAAATAATAATTCATTAGAAGAGTTAAGTAGAGAATGCAAACTACTATCTTCTATGTATGAATTTAAAATTCATCGCTCATCTTTTATCCTCGTAACATCAATCAATATATATCTGGAATCACATATTCATCTTTGCACTACAAAGCAAAGATATTCATCGGTTGGTCATGTTCATCTAGACACTGCTCATCTTTGCACTACTGGGCCAAAGATATTCTTCAGAAATCATTCATCTTTGCACTACTGAGCCAAAGATATTCCATAATATCATCATTTAAGATCGAAGATGATGAAAATATTTTTAAAGAAACGAATCCAAAGTGAAACAAAATGACAAGGATTAAGGATTAAGGATTCGTACTTTGTTTTATTCACGTCCAAAAATACCTCAAAAATAATCACAGTGGTGTAAAATTCAAGAATGATCAAAACATGGATACAATCAAAGCTAGTATCCAGAATAGATATTTTGGACGAAAAGAAAAATTTTCATTTTTCGATGAATAGTGCCGTATTCGTGAATAGTACCGTATACGTGAATAGTGCCGTATACGTGAATAGTAACTCCGACACCAAAAGTTCCAAATTTGATAAAAACTTCAGATCAATATTTCAACATAATGATATTGAAGAAATAATATCATTACGAAAAAAATAATATCCCTTACCTCGAAAGATTAGTACTTCTAGCTGGAATACCGGGTATAGTGCTGAAGGGAACTTGCACCGTCTAACAATACTCAAAGTATACTCAAAATACTCACAAGAATACGCTCGATAATATAGAGAGAAAACTTCAGTTTCTGGTGTGATTTTCAATTCTAACCTAAGCACCCTATTTTTATAGGAAATTGCTTAGAACACCAAAGCAGAAAATTTAATAAATTAATAATATAATTATATAAATTTCCTACGCATGCCTAGAATCTGATTTCAGCCATCAAACACATGTTAAAGATGCCCCCAAACATTCCAAAAACGTTTTTCTTATTTAAAATAATTTAAACTTCCAAAATCAATTTTTTGAGCTTCAAACTTCAATAATTCACAATAAATAGTCCTTTTATCGTAAAATTTGAATCTTGAGACTTTTTATAGGAAATTCAATTTCTACAACTTTACTGAAGAAAGTTTTTCCAAATTCCAAATGTAAATTGACCAAATCCAAATCCAAGCGATTTTTTGTGCTATAATCAAATTTCGGTCAATAAATGGGGTCCACCGACATGTTTAACATGTTTTAAACATTTATTGCAACAAAAATACTCTTCCTCCTCATATACTCATATATCCCACATTCGTTGTAAAAATATCACCATTATTATATTATTAAAATATAATAATAATATATTATTTATCGAGAAAAGATAAATTTTCAATTTTCAACAATTGTCACATTAAAATTTTCTCCATCTATATCCACATAAAATCAATATTTTCCTCATCATATGAATCAATAATTATTTATTCACAAATAATATTATTGAATCACAATATTGGCAACCAGCGGTTCAGAGAAGAGGGGCTTTCCAATAAGAATTTCTCCTTATTGGCATGCAATTAGGGTGACCAAACCTCTCCTTAGATGTAACTTTCTAGACATTGCCAATAATGTTATCTAATAATATTATTCAGATAATATAAATTATTGCTCGATAATGAAAAATATCGTGTAATGACAATTATTGAAACAACAAAGAATATAAAATATCAACGCAAAGAATTATTAAATCAATAAAATAATTGAATAAAGAATTATCGTAACCATTATTGAGTAGTGACTTTCACGTAAGAATCAATAATTGGTGCAATACCGCATATCTTCTTGTGTTTTATCCAAAGTATTTTAACAAAGATAATTGGTGAATAACCACGCCACTTATTTTTGTCGTTTTCTTCATCCAATCGCTTTCAGTTATGGGCCCACACATGGTTGCGTCGTCGCATTTAATATTCCCCGACAAAGATATGAATATTCCACGACCAAACGAATATTCCCAAACAACAATGAATATTTTATAACCACTTGCTTATTTTGAAATATTTGCGTATTTTACCCCTAACTATCCACATTAATCAAATCAACCCTTACTATTTCAAAATAATAAATAGAGAAAATTAAATTTCATTAATAATAAGTTGGGGTCTTACAACCTCCCCTCCTTATGAAATTTCATCCTCGAAATTGACGTACGTACCTGGTGTTTCGAAAAGGTGAGGATACCTCGCTTTCATTTCGCATTTCCAATTCCTGTGTCATTTCCTCTATAGCATGATTCCTGCACAAAACTTTAACTTGTGGTATGACCTTTGCGCGTAGGACATGCTCCTTCCTATCCAAGATCTTGACAGGTACCTCCTCATACGTTAAGTCTTCGGCTATCTCTTCCGATTCTAACTCTATAACATGGTTCGGGTCTTTCACATATTTACGAAGTACAGATATGTGAAACACGTTATGAACACGAGACATACTCGGAGGTAACGCGAGTCTATAGGCTACATTTCCTATTCGGTCAAGAATTTGAAATGGACCAATAAATCGTGGATTGAGCTTTCCTCTCTTCCCAAATCTTGTAACTCCCTTCCATGGAGCAACTTCATGACAATACATGATCCCCTATACTAAATTCCACGTCCTTTCGATGAAGATCTGCATAACTCTTTTGTCAATCTTGTGCCATTTGTATACGTTGTCGAATCATTTGGATCTTTTCCGTAGTCAAACGTACCAACTCGGGTCCCAACAATGTTGCTTCACCCACCTCGCCCCAACATCTTTGGAGAGCGACACTTTTTCGTCCATATAATGCTTCAAATGGAGCCACACCTATACTTGCTCGATAAGCTTGTTGTTGTAGGAGAATTCCACCAATGATAAATACTTATCCCAACCGCCTTTGAAGTCTAGGACACGAGTCTTAATAAATCTTCAAGAGTTTGAATAGTCCTTTTCGATTGTTCGTCTGGTTTGAGGATGGTATGTCGAACTAAATCGCAAATCTGTGCCCATAGCTTTTTGCAAGCTAACCCAAAATCTTGAAGTGAATCTTGGGTCACAATCCAAAACTATGGATACAGCATGCCATGCAACCTCACAATCTCATTCACGTACATACTAGCAAGACGTTCAAGGTGAATAAGTCTCCCGTATCGGCAAGAAATGAGCAGACTTGGTTAATCTATCAACAATAACCCAAATAGCATTGATGCCTTGAGAAACCGTAGGAAGACCCGTAGTGAAATCCATGGTAATGTGTTCCCACTTCCATTTCAGAATCTCAAGTGGTTGCAACGGACCCTTAGGTACTAGATGCTCGCCTTTACGCGTTGACAAGTTAAACACATCGAGATAAACTCTGCAATCTCTCTCTTCATATTGTTCCACCAAAATGTATGTCGAAGATCACGATACATTTTAGTACTTCCAGGATGGATTGCAAATGGTGTATTGTGTGCCTCCATCATAATCTTGTACTTCAAATCAGAGTCGTTAGGGACACAAAGTCTAGAGTGGACTCAAGTATTCCTTCTTCATCAATTCTCGCCCTAATAGCTCCTTCTTGTACTTTCTTCTTCATACGCATCATTTCCGAATTCGGTGGCTTGACCAATCTTAACTTTTTCTATTAAAGTTGGCTCTACGCGTATACTTGACATCATCGCACTCATTCCAAGATATGATCTTCTACTCAACGCTACCACTACCACGCTTTTCCAAGATGGTATTGAATAGTGTGGTCGTAGTCTTTCAATAGCTCGAGCCAACGTCACGCCGCCAGCATGTTGAGTTCTTTTTGAGTGAAGAAATATTTAAGGCTTTTATGGTCCGAATATATCTCCACTTTCTCCCATATAGATAGTGCCTCCATATCTTTAGCGAAGCATCGGGCCGCTAACTCTAGATCATGAGTACGATAATTCCTCTCATACTCTTTAAGTTGTCGCGAGGCATAGGCTATGACTTTCCCACGTTGCATGAGAACACATCCTAACCCTTTTCCTCAAGCATCATCAGAGATAACAAATCCATCCGAACCAGATGGTATTGTTAGAACAGTCTTGAAATAAGTCTCCTCTTAAGCTCTTGGAAACTCTTCTCGCATTCTTCGCTCCAAACGAATTTTGTATCCTTCGAGTTATTTGAGTTAATGGAGTAGCGATTCGAGAAAACCCTTCCACGAATCTCCGATAATAACCAACTAAGCCCAAAAGCTACGTGATTTCGGGCCACCGACTCGGTTGCTCTAACTTTGTATTGCTTCAATCTTCGCCGGATCAACAGATACTCCATGTTTTGACACCACGTGCCCAAGGAATGCTACTTCCTCAAGCCGTAACTCGTATTTCTTCAGATTTGGCATATAGTTTGTTTTCACGAAGCCTTTGGAGTACCACTTCAAATGGTGCTCATGATCTTCACGACTTTTGGAATATATGAGGATGTCATCAATAAAACAACAACGAACCGATCCAAATATTCCTTGAATACTCGGTTCATCATATCCATGAAAGCCGCAGGAGCATTAGTTAGTCCGAAAGACATGACTAAGAATTCATAATGCCCATACCGAAAGTTTCAAGGCGTCTTTGGAATATCCTCGATTCTAATCTTCAATTGATGATATCCGTAAGCTAAGATCGATTTTTGAAAAGAATGTGTTGCCTCGGTGAATCGGTCAAACAAGTCATCAATACGAGGTAGAGGATACCTATTCTTGATGGTGACATGATTCAATTCCGATAGTCAATATGAAAGTCGCATACTCCCTTCTTTCTTCTTTACGAATAAAACAGAGCACCCCAAGGAGATGTCTTAGGACGAATGAAACCGATGTCCAACAATTCACGTAGTTGGACCTTTAACTCCTCGAGTTCAATAGGAGCCATTCGATATGGGGTTTTAGAAATGGGCTTTGTACCGAGTTCAAGATCAATAAAGAATTCAACTTCACGTTCCGGGGTAGGCATCGGAAGTTTTTCGAGAAATACGTCAAGAAAGTCAATAACAACAGGAATATTATTAAAATTTGACGTGTCTTTATTCAAATCCATAACATGGGCTAAGAAAGCTTGACATTCGCTTTTTCAATAAACGAATAGCTTTATGATTAGATATGATGTTGATTGATTTTAATGGTTTAGTTGCTTGAATTGCATAACAAAGTTGGTTAGGAATATGAAAACTAACAACCTTACGAAAACAATCAATTTTGGCATGATGAGTAGTTAACCAATCAATCCCTAAAATCACATCAAAAGCAAGTATCTTTAAAGAGATAAGGTCAACGGGTAAGGTGATGGTGCCAACTTGAATCAAACAAGATTTATAAGCAAGTGGATGTGATGAAAGTTTCTCTAACGGAGTTTCCACGAGATATGTCAAAGTCTAATTTCTTGAGTCAAGTTTAAACGTTGAGCACATGCAGGAGAGATAAATGAATGGGTAGCACCCAGATCAAGTAAGGTATAAACTTCGCAAGAATTTATAAATAGCTTACCCGTGATCACCTCGTTTGGGTTCCTCGCATTATGACCGATCACAACAAACGCTCTTCCGGAATCGTTGACTTTGACTTTTTCGGGACGATCTTTTTGAGTCACCGTCCCCATTGAACTAGGTTTCGCCATCTGCGTATAATCTCGAAAGCGATATGTCCTTCCTTTCCACAACTATAGCATACCTTGAACTGTTGTGGGCGGTTTGGTGATATATGTCCCTCTTTTCCGCATTTGTAGCATATAATGGGTGGTCGTTCTCCTCCCTTAGAACCGATTCTTTGGCATTGTCGTCTTCACATGGTCGTTGTTAAATCTCCTCTTTTAAAATCTCCTCCCGACTCGCTTCTTTTTATTTTCATGGCCATGATTACCACCGAGTGGTTACCATTTTTGTCCGTCTGTTTTTTCTCCATTTGGTTATCATTATTACATTGATCGCTATCTCCAGTACGATCCTCGGTTATGGTCCCTCGGTTGAACATACTCGTTATCTCGCTCTAACAATTGAGCCCTATTAACAACATCTGAATAGAGAGAAAATTTATGAGAAATGGGATATTGTCGTATGCCGGGTTTCAAACCTCTCGAAACATCCGCGTCATACGTTCCTCATTCTCCACCAAATGAGGTGCAAACCCGGGATAACTCGCAAACTTTGCCTCGTCATTGAGACACCGTCATGTTGTTTTGTTCTAATCGATGAACTCCACTTCCTTCATACGACGAACACTTTCGGGAAAGTATTTGTCATTAAATAATTCTGAAATGTCTCCCAAGATATCTTTGAGTGCTATTTGGATGGGTACGCTTCATGCGAGACTCCCACCGAAGTGATTCGCCTCGCCACGGAACATAAAGGTGGCGAATGGAACCTTCGTTCCTCCGTGCATCCCAAGACATCGAATATCTTGGTAATTTACTTGACCCATGTTTCCGCCATGATCGGATCCGGCTTTCCTTAAATTCGGTGGTCCCAACTCTTTGAACTACTTGGTGTGACAACCCGTGAATTGCTATCATTTCCTCCTGTATTTTGAATACGAGTCTCCTCGTCTCGATTTTGCATGAACCGCAAAAAGCTTCTAAACATCCCTCGTTCATCATCGCTTTCAGTGGTGTTGTTCATGGGGAGGAACATTGCCACTGTTACACGACGCTCTCCTCGTTGGTGAGTACAAAGCGTCTCCACGGTCTCATTTCCATTGTTAATATTCTCATTCGACATTCTCAAACACTTGTCATAAAATAAGGGTTAATTAAGGAAATCAATATATCACATAATATCCTTATATCTTGACCAACTAACAAATAAGCTTAGGTAGGACACACTAGCGAAGAATTTACTCGTCTCTCCCTCCTAGTTCTATTCCCGATCTCGCCAGAGATCATATCCCTAAGCTCGATACCAAATGTGACGCCCCCAAAATAGGTATACATCACCCATTACGAGTTGTCAATACATGGTACGTAAACAACTACAACTTTATTATTACAACAAGAAACTATGAGTTTGAATACAAATATTATCTTCTAGACAATATCTATACTCAAATAAATCCTCATCACATTTATTGATACATTATTTTACAAAAATGGTGAGGACTACTAAACAACTCTCTCTAGAACCTTCATTCCATACCAGACTGTACTCGCTTATATTCTCGCCTCCCGAGAAAAATGGAACAAAAGGAAAAGGGTGAGCTCAACTAGCCCAATAAAGAATATTATGACTAAGATAATATACAACAAATTACCGTTAGTCTTCAACAGGAAAAATCTAATAGAATACAATAGATAACAAATTTTAAATCAATATTCAGAATTTGAAATAATAATTCATTAGAAGAGTTAAGTAGAGAATGCAAACTACTATCTTCTATGTATGAATTTAAAAATTCATAAATCTATCTTTTATCCTCGTAACATCAATCAATATATATCCGGAATCACATATTCATCTTTGCACTCTGAGCCAAAGATATTCATCGATTAGTCATGTTCATCTAGACATACATTCATCTTTGCACTACTACGCCAAAGATATTCTTCAGAAATTATTCATCTTTGCACTACAGCCAAAGATATTCCATAATATCATCATTTAAGATCTGAAGATGATGAAAAATATTTTAAAAAGCGAATCCAATTGAAACAAAATGTGACAAGGATTAAGGATTAAGGATTCGTACTTTGTTTTATTCACGTCCAAAAATACCTCAAAAATAATCACAGTTGGTGTAAAATTCAAGAATGATCAAAACATGGATACAATAAAAGCTAGTATCCGAATAGATATTTTGGACGAAAAGAAAATTTTTCATTTTTCGATGAATAGTGTCGTATTCGTGAATAAGATCAGATATCGTGAATAGTGCTTGAGTATCGTGAATAGTAACTCCGACACCAAAAATTTCAAATTTGATAAAAACTTCAGATCAATATTTCAATATAATGATATTGAAGAAATAATATCATTACGAAAAAAATAATATCCCTTACCTCGAAAGATTAGTACTTCTATTTAGAATAACAGGGTATAGTCTTTGAAGGAACTTGCGCAATCTAACAATACTCAAAGTATACTCAAAATACTCACAAGAATACGTTCGATAATATAGAGAGAGAAAACTTTAGTTTCTGGTGTGATTTTCAATTCTAACCTAAGCACCCTATTTATAGGAAATTGCTTAGAACACCAAAGTAGAAAATTTAATAAATTAATAATATAATTATATAAATTTCCTCGCATGCCTAGAATCTGATTTCACCATCAAACACATGTTAAAGATGCCCCCAAACATTCCAAAAACGTTTTTCTTATTTAAAATAATTTAAACTTCAAAAATTAATTATTTGAGCTTGAACTTCAATAATTCACAATAAATAGCCCTTTTATCGGAAAATTTGAATCTACTTAATTTTTTTTATAGGAAATTCAATTCTCTACAACTTTACGGAAGAAAGTTTTTCCAAATTCCAAAGCGTAAATTGACCGAAATCCACAAAGCCAGGCGATTTTACATTTATAATCAAATTTCAAATAATAAATGGGGTCCAAAGACATGTTTAACATGTTTTAAACATTTATTGCAACAAAAAACTCTTCTTCCTCCTCATATACTCATATATCCCACATTCGTTGTAAAAATATCACCATTATTATATTATTAAAATATAATAATATATTATTTTATCAAGAAAAAGATAAAATTTCAATTTTCAACAATTGTCACATTAAAATTTTCTCCATCTATATCCACATAAAATTAATATTTTCCTCATCATATGAATCAATAATTATTTATTCACAAATAATATTATAGAATCACAATATTGGCAACGGGCATTTCCGGAAGAGGGCTTTCAATAAGAATTTCTCCTTCTTTGGCCTTGATTAGGTGACCAAACCTCTCCTTAGACAGAACTTTCTAGACATTGCCAATAATGTTATCTAATAATATTATTCAGATAATATAAATTATTGCTTCGATAATGAAAAATATTGTGTAATGACAATTATTGAAACAACAGTAATATAAAATATCAACGCAACAATTATTAAATCAATAAAATCTTTGAGCGGTAATTCATCAGTAACCATTATTGAGTAGTGCCTTCTTACGTAAGAATCAATAATTGGTGCAATATCATGTGCTACTATGTTTTATCCACAGAGTATTTTAACAGTATTAACGGTAACAACTACGCCACTTATTTTTGTCGTTTTCTTCATCCAATCGCTTTTTAGTTATGGGGGCCCACACATGCATTTGTGCCGTCAATGCACGAATATTCTCCGACGATGCACTGAATATTCCACGACCAAACAAATATTCCCCGACAACAATGAATATTTTATAACCACTTGCTTATTTTGAAATATTTGCGTATTTTACCCCTAACTATCCACATTAATCAAATCAACCCTTACTATTTCAAAATAATAAATAGAGAAAATTAAATTTCATTAATAATAAGTTGGGGTCTTACAGTTTGTTGTACCAATTCTGGCCCTAGCAATTATCTTTCACCAACTTCATCCCAGTAAAGCGAAGTTCTGCACTTTTTGCCGTATAATGCTTTGTAAGGCGACATGCCAATACTAGCGTGGTAACTGTTATTGTAGCCAAATTCTACTAATGGTAGGTGATCATCCTAATTTCCTTTGAAGTCCATCACATAGGCTCTTAGCATATCTTCTAATGTTTGAATCATTCTCTCACTCTTTCCGTCTGTTTGAGGGTGGTATGCTGTACTCATTTGTAATTGCGTTCATGCTCCCACATTTCCGTAGACGCGTTTCGTAAATTCGATGTAAAGCGCGGATCTCTATCAGAAACAATTGACACCGGAACTCCGTGCCTCAAAACAATTTCTTTTACGTATAGCCTTGCCAACTGATCCAAGTTGAATCTGATTTTGATAGGAAGGAAGTGTGTGGATTTCGTCAGTCAGTCAACGATAACCCATACTGTGTTGTAGCCTTTTTGAGTCGTCGGAAGCCCAACCACGAAGTCCATTGTAATATGTTCCCATTTCCATTCTGGGATCTCTAACGGTTGTAGCAATCCACTTGGTCTCTGATGTTCTGCTTTCACTTTTTCTCGACGAGATAAGACACTTGGCAACACATTCTGCAACATCTTGTTTTAAATTCGGCCACCAGAAATATTGTCTAAGATCTTGGTACATCTTGGTACTTCCAGGGTGAATTGAATATCGTGAACTATGAGCCTCGCTAAAAATTTCTTCTTTAATCTCTTGTACTGGCGGTACCCAAATTCTATTCTCAAATCTCAGTATTCCTTCCTTATCCATCTTAAATCTCGGTTGCCTGCTCCTTGGATATCTTCTTTGTCACCTTTTCACATTCTTCGTCACAAGTTGAGCCTCCTTTACTTTATCTAGTAGAGTTGTACCAGATTGTATCTGAAATAGCTTCTCATCAATCTCCATAGGATACTTCACTTCCAACTCTAGTTTCTCCATTTCTGCAATTAGCTCCTCCTGAGCAGTCAATTGTTAGGTTTGTAATATTCATGTGCGCAATCAAATTGCATAAAAAGTGCGGAAGCGTGTAAAATCAGAGTTTAAAAAAATTTACAAACCATAAACCCGGATCATCCTTTATGCATAATTATTAATTAAACGAAAAGATAAAGAATAAAATCATACCCTTGAAGATCGAGCTTCCTCAGGTACAAGTTCACCTCCAAATCCTTTCGCGTTCAATCTTGAATCCACCGGGGTTTTGTTCCTTCCTTTGATCAACGTTAGCCACCCATATGTTTGGCCTCTAGAGGTGATCCACCAAGGAATAATAATGATTCAAGAAAATGGTGGTTGGCTAAACCCTAGTTTTTCTATCTCTATAGAAAGGGTGTACTCTCCCAACAATTGGAATTATGTCGTATTTTGAAAAAGTCAACAACCCACACCACCCATAATAAGACTCCTCTTATTTATAAATGTGGGCAACCCACCTTAACAATTAAGGAATTGGGTTTTATTTAATTAATTAAATTCTTTTAATTAATTAAGCTCCCTAATCTTATTAGGGATAATAAATTAAACTCCTTTAACTAATTTTCCTTCCTAATTCAATTAGGAATAAATGAGAGTACTTATATTAAATTAATTCCTAAACTCTTTTAGAAATTAAAATAATAATAATTGTAATAATATTAATAAGACTCCTCTTATTAATTTATATTTAATATTTCTAAAATATTAAATAATAAATATTAAGCTATTTAATTTATTCTATCACCATAGATTAAAACATATTATTACGATTATGCCATTAACTTCTTAAATAATTATTCTTCCTTTTATAGTGTGACCCTTTAGGTTCTCCATATTAAACCGGTTGTGAATAAATCAATTAGAACAATTCTAATCTTATTTAAATAAATAAATTAAACAATTTATTTATTTAAATAAATAATATTTATTCTACAATAGGGATAAGCCTCCCTAGCGATCAACGACTTTCCAGATAATATAGATTTCAATATTAATCATTAAAGAACCTTTGAGTAAATAGTTACCGTGCATAATTCAATCCTTCCACCATACAATGTCCCAATTAAATATAAGACATGGAATTCTTTGTCAAGTCTTATTTTATTTAATTATATGTATTTCGATCCTTAAATGCACAACTCTAAATAATGCAAATTAGAAACTCCTTTCTAATTTCATTACCGCGCGCCGAGGACTCTTTGGGTTGTCATTTATCGAATCACATAGGACATTTCTCTTCTTTTATTAGAAGTGGTAGATTCTTTATTGATCATACATTATCTCCATGTACAACTTATTATACCCAAGCATACCCTTTGATATACCCTAAGGGTCTTAAGGAATAAGTCAAAGTATAACTCATCATACACAAGATACTATGATGATCTTAAGTCCAAGGATTACTTGTCTTTACTATCACTACTGAGGAATTCCTATTGATGAGCAAATAAAACTCCATTAGGTATTCCTTAGCGAGCCACGTTCAGTGAACTTATTCTCTAATAAGCACCTACATACTTGCTTTAGTGTCTCCACACAAATGATCATGAGATCAATCATCCTCATCCAATGAGCAAGCAACGTATGTACCAATCTATCCGGATTCACTAATCCCCAATTTAGTAATCCAATGATTGGGAACTATTTTAGTTTTAAGCTTTCTAAGAATTTAGATCTCATTAGAATGATCATCATCATTATTCTAAAAGCATTGCTTAAAACTATGGGTTTATCACATATTATAAAACAAAGATCATGTAGATAATTAAAAGCCTTTAATAAATTAATATTTTTATTAATAAATGAATAAGATTGTTACAAAGTATATGCTTTATCATCAAACATGATTGGCTTGTGTGCATACTACTTTCAATCTCCCACTTGCACTAAAGCCAATCGTGGTGGTATCTTATACTCTTCTTCTCTAAGTGGCGATTATCCTGGCCGTTGTTGGATAAGCTTTAGTTAATGGATATGTAATGTTGTTCTTGAGAGTCCACTATCTCTATAGTGATTTCCCATCTTCAATGATTCTAATAATCAAATGAAAGTGCCTGACACATGTTTAGATCCAAGATGAGACTTGGGAACTATTCCTAGTTTCAGTAATGAACTTTTAATCCAAACAATCATCTTGCGACTTCATTTATAGCTATATACTTTGTCTTTATCACTAAACCAAAGAACTCTTTCTTTGTTTGGAACCTTTCAATTCACTACACCTTTGTTCAAGGTAACACTTTACCTTAAAGTGGATTTTCGATTCGTCTTGGTGCATGCGAAAAACTTGAGTCCGTAAAGCCCTCTAGTTTTAATTCGGACCCACCATGTATGCTCACATCCTTAGTGCTTGGGTTAAGAACTTTAAGATGTTTTTCAACATCTTACGTTGATCTTCTCCGAATATGGTGATCAACATCGGGTCTCGTATATTTCATTGCATACATGATTGTCACTCATGCGACCTCTCTTTCGTGAGTCTGTGGGGACTATTAAGAGAGATACACTCCATAGCTCATCGCCATGAGACATCTCTTGGAGTTTGCCATGCTAAACGACTTTAGCATCAAATGAATATACGTTCCTTGGGTTAAGTCGAGCATCCTCTTAAATCTATCTATATAGATTTTATCCCCAATTAAGATACTCTTCCCAAATCATTCGTGGAGGATTGTTTAGACAACTTTATCTTTACTGATTGTATCATTGGTATGTAATTCCTCATCCGTAATATATCAACATATAATACTAGAAATTTCACGACGCTCCCACTGACCGTTTTGTACACACTAGAAGTCTTACCTCATCGAATGTAACTCTGGATCATCATCTTCTATGATGTGTACCTCATCATCATCATCTATGATGAATCCATACCTGTGTATCTTGGTACTATTCGAATTACGATTCAGGTTGTGGTATAATAGGTCTATCTCTGAGTTTCTCTCTTATTTGATTTATAGTGTTTTGTGGTTCTTGAACTCTTCAAGATCTATTATCCTCCCACTAGCCCCTTCAATGATAAACACCTTTATCTTAGAAGGCGGCGTGTTTCGCAACAAACACCTTTTGCTAAGTAGGATTATAGAACACATACCCTAAACTTACTTTAGGATGTCCCACAAATCGACACTTATAAAATCTTGTCCCAAGCTTATCCTTTGAAACCTTTTCACATAAGTTGGACAACCCCTTATCTTAACATACTTAAGATTAGGAATCCTCCCTGTCCATAACTTTTATGGAGTCTTGGGGCCAGATTTTGAGGTTACCATTTTCGTAGATATGCAGCCATTTCTAGGACATTATCCCAGAAGGATACTGGAATGTCGGTAAAATCATTTTGGACCGTACCATGTCCAACAAGGTACAATTTTTCATTCAGATACATCAATCAATTATTGCATATCAGGATGTGTCCATTATGAGAAAAACATTTGAGATGATCTAGAAACTTATTGCACAAGTATTTATTCCTTGATCTAATCAAAGAATCTTAATACTTTGCCAATTTGTTTCACTTCTGAATTCTTTGAACCTTTCAAATAATTCACACTTGTATTTTAGCAAATACACACATTCAACTCTTTGAATGATCATCTCCTTTTCTTATACTAATTTGTTCAATATGAAAAATTATTTTCATGTAAGTCAAGTATACAAAATTTATTAAGTAATATTCCAGTTCTATACAAAACATTATTATTATAAATAGAACAACAATTGTTCTTAATTATAATACCAAAATTTCATTGTCCAACAATAAAATGGAAATAATATTTTTTTTAAGAAGGCTGGAATACAATAACAACTTATTGACTTAATAGATTTTCCGTGAGCATTGCTAAACTATAAGTTTATATGGCTAATGCAAGCAACCTTTGCTTCATTTTCCACACATAGGATTACTTATCTTTGTTTAACTTTCTACTTGCTTGGTCCCTTCATAAATCTATATTTATGATAACCAAAGTCGGTATCCAATACCCAAGTATAACCTTGACTTAAAGAAAATTTATTTTAAATCATGAAACAAATTTGTGTATTTGTAACAGAAACTTCACTAAGCTTCTTTGGTTAGCCTCTCGCAAGATGCTTCTCATGATTTCTTTCCAATGTCCAGGGCTTATTGCGGTGGAAGCAAACTCCTTTGCTATCCGTGTCGTTTTGTTCTTATTATCCTTTGTTTATGCCTTTCTATTTACCTTCTTTGAATCGTTCTTCTTTTCAGAAGATCCTTTGGCCCCTACCAGTAAGACTTGATCTTTCTTGGTTGGAAAGTGACTCTCAACAATTTTTTAATATGTTAAGCAAATCAGCGAGACTGATATCTAGCTTGTTCATATGAAAAATTCACAACAATTGTGAAAGGAGTCCGGGAGTGAGTGCAAGATCAAATCTTGGCTCAACTCTCCATCCATGACAAAACCAGTTGTCCTAATTGATCAATCAAATTGATTATGTTAAGAACTTTTTGTCTGTACTATAGTGCCATTGGCCATTCTAGATCGGAAGAGCTCTTAGATATCTCGATATCTATCGGTCCTACTTTCCTCACCATCAACTACTTAATGTGCGGGGAATATAGTAGGAGCATCCATAGTTTCATCTTGTGTTGAAGCTCGTTACTCGTGGATGCGAGCATGATGCATTGAGCCAATGTGCATCATCTTGCCACTTTCTAAAAGTAGCAATCTCTTCCTCGGAGGCATTATGCGCAAAATTATTGCAGGATAGGCGTATTAAGGACATGACATATAAGATAGCTTTTCAAATATGAGAACTATTCTCAAATTCCTTAACCAATTCGTTTAATTGGCCCAGTTAATTTAGCATCTAATATGCTTCTGTGATGATAGTAATTAAGACATTGTAAAAATCAGTAAATGAATTTGTAATTAACAACATTTTAACATACATTCTTTTATTAATTACCAAAATAATTTAGGTCTTGTTTTAAATTGGTATCTCCCACTATTTTCTTCAAACTATATTACCCTCACTTATATAGTTCGGCAAAATCTAATTAAAGATTTGCTAGTGAGAATAAGGATCTCATTTCAAATGTATATAGCCTTGTGGTGACACAACAAACTATATATAAATAAATAGGTAGACAACTTTTGTCAATTACATCAACTATCATGCAACTCCTTTTCTTTTGCCTCTTAGATTATTTTGATCAAGTGGTGGCACATCCAGAATCAAAATTATCCAAGTTAAGTCCGACCTAGCACTCCATATATTCAAAAAGAAAAATATCATCCTTGTGGTGACACAACAAAACAATATTGTTCAATTTTCTTTATAAGCATCAAATGTGATAAATTAACATCTTAAATACTTAATACTTGCCTTGTGGTGACACAACAAACTCATATTAAATATTTAATACTCTATTAATTTTATCATGCTAGAAAGGCAACGTTCGATATTCCAAATATCTTTGAACGCTTAGGACTTAATATAAAAATTGAGGGGTTTGTTATTAATTTGTCTCATCTTGTTTTAGCGGCATTTGCATATATATATATAAAATACGCGTTATATTAATGAACATGCCAAGCATGTTTGCATAATATATAATATATATAGTATAAGCATGCATATAGAATACTATATTCTACCCGGATTGATTATGGACTTTTATTCTAGTTTGGTTCACTAGAGCCACCAAGTGAACCAAAAGGTCAAACCCTAGGGGTGCAAGAAATAATATTTAAATATAACTATTACATTTAAACCCGGGCTCCATTACAAACGGGTCTTTGAGCGCTTCTTGTCCCTTGATCTCTAATTTTTTAAAATAATTCTAAATATTCCTATTATAAAACTATTTAAAATAAATAGAAACCTTGATCGTGAAATCGAGGGAAGTACATAGGAGGAGATAGAATTTACATTAAGAAAAATTAGAGAAGGCAGGTACGCAGACCCCATTTAATAAAAACTCATACATTCATGCATCCAACTAAAATAAAATCCAATCGCATTGGTCAATAGTCCATAATCAATCCCATTTATTATCATACACATCATCATATGCATCAATAAATAACATTCATCATATGAATAATAAACATTTAATATATATTGATATCATTTAATGAGCAAATTTAGTTAGTATAAAATCTAATTTTGAATCAAAATAAACTCTTTTATTTTAATCCAAATTTAAATCAAAATAAAACTATTTTATTTTAATTTATCTAATTTTGAATAAAATAAACTATTTTATTTTAATCAAAATCTTTAATCAAAATAAACTCCTTTATTTTAATTAATTATGGAATCCAATTCAAGTAAAAAAATCTTTAATTAAAATAAACTCTTTTATTTTAATTAATTATGAATCCAATTCCATGTAAAAAAAAAATCTTTAATTAAAATAAACTCTTTTATTTTAATTAATTATGGAATCCAATTCCATGTAAAAAAAATCTTTAATTAAAATAAACTCTTTTATTTTAATTAATTATGGAATCCAATTCCATGTAAAAAAAAATCTTTAATTAAAATAAACTCTTTTATTTTAATTAATTATGGAATCCAATTCCATGTAAAAAAAATCTTTTATTAAAGAAAACACGGATTATCTTTTCCTATTCACAAATAAACTCCTTTATTTTGAATAATATGAAATCTTATTTCATATTTAAATAAACTCCTTTATTTAAGGAAACACGGATTTTCTTTCCTATTCACAAATAAACTCTTTTATTTTGAATAATATGAAATCTTATTTCATATTTAAATAAACTCCTTTATTTAAGGAAAAATAGAATCCAATTTCAACTCCAATTAGTTATCATGGAATCCAATTCCAACTCTAATTAGTTAGCATGAAATTCTAATTTTAAAATTAAAATAAACCTATTATTTTAAAATTAAAATAAACTTTTTATTTTAAAATTAAAATAAACCTTTTATTTTAATTATAAAATTATTGAGAATAATATATAATATATATAATATATTATAAAATAACCAATATATATATATATATATAAACTGAAGCGGTATTATAATATAATATATATATATATATATATATATATATTATATTCGTGCCTTCCTTTTAAACCGTGCATGTCCAAAATCAAAAAAAAAAATAATAATTTCGTGATCCGTGCACTATTATTAGTACCGCCATTTTCAAAGACAAGTCAAGCGTGCCTCTACCTACTGAGTTCTCAAAACATGGGCCATGCATTTTTTTTTTTTTTTTTTTTGCGGCGTTAGCATGAATCCTGGCGATCTAACGCTTTTTTTTTTTTTTATTTAAATTTTATACAATAAAATTATGCCCAATTAAATTGTTTCTAAACACATATCAATATATAAATTAAAACAATTAATAATTTACATAAAGGTTTGGCTCGATGCCCATTGTTAGGTTTGTAATATTCATGTGCGCAATCAAATTGCATAAAAAGTGCGGAAGCGTGTAAAATCAGAGTTTAAAAAAATTTACAAACCATAAACCCGGATCATCCTTTATGCATAATTATTAATTAAACAAAAAGATAAAGAATAAAATCATACCCTTGAAGATCGAGCTTCCTCAGGTACAAGTTCACCTCCAAATCCTTTCGCGTTCAATCTTGAATCCACCGGGGTTTTGTTCCTTCCTTTGATCAACGTTAGCCACCCATATGTTTGGCCTCTAGAGGTGATCCACCAAGGAATAATAATGATTCAAGAAAAGGGTGGTTGGCTAAACCCTAGTTTTTCCATCTCTATAGAAAGGGTGTACTCTCCCAACAATTGGAATTATGTCGTATTTTGAAAAAGTCAACAACCCACACCACCCATAATAAGACTCTTCTTATTTATAAATGTGGGCAACCCACCTTAACAATTAAGGAATTGGGTTTTATTTAATTAATTAAATTCTTTTAATTAATTAAGCTCCCTAATCTTATTAGGGATAATTAATTAAACTCCTTTAACTAATTTTCCTTTCTAATTCAATTAGGAATAAATGAGAGTACTTATATTAAATTAATTCCTAAACTCTTTTAGAAATTAAAATAATAATAATTGTAATAATATTAATAAGACTCCTCTTATTAATTTATATTTAATATTTCTAAAATATTAAATAATAAATATTAAGCTATTTAATTTATTCTATCACCATAGATTAAAAAATATATTATTACGATTATGCCATTAACTTCTTAAATAATTATTCTTCCTTTTATAGTGTGACCCTTTAGGTTCTCCATATTAAATAGGTTGTGAATAAATCAATTAGAATAATTCTAATCTTATTTAAATAAATAAATTAAACAATTTATTTATTTAAATAAATAATATTTATTCTACAATAGGGATAAGCCTCCCTAGCGATCAACGACTTTCCGGATAATATAGATTTCAACATTAATCATTAAAGAACCTTTGAGTAAATAGTTCTAGTATAATTCAATCCTTCCACCATACTGATGTCCCAATTAAATATAAGACATGGAATTCATTGTCAAGTCTTATTTTATTTAATTATATGTATTTCGATCCTTAAATGCACAACTCTAAATAATGCAAATTAGAAACTCCTTTCTAATTTCATTCTACCTTGGCCAAGGACTACTGGGTTGTCATTTATCGAATCACATGGGACATTTCTCTTCTTTTAATAGAAGTGGTAGATTCTTTATTGAACATACATTATCTCCATGTACAACTTATTATACCCAAGCATACCCTTTGATATACCCTAAGAGTCTTAAGGAATAAGTCAAAGTATAACTCATCATACACGAAGATACTATGATGATCTTAAGTCCAAGGATTACTTGTACTACTATCACTACAGAATTCCTATTGACAGCAAATAAAACTCCATTAGGTATTCCTTAGCCAATGCGTCAAATGAACTTATTCTCTAATAAGCACCTACATACTTGCTTTAGTGTCTCCACACAAATGATCATGAAATCAATCATCCTCATCCAATGAAGCAAGTTAACGTATGTACCAATCTATCAGGATTCACTAATCCCCAATTTAGTAATCCAATGATTGGGAACTATTTTAGTTTTAAGCTTTCTAAGAATTTAGATCTCATTAGAATGATCATCATCATTATTCTAAAAGCATTGCTTAAAACTATGGGTTTATCACATATTATAAAACAAAGATCATGTAGATAATTAAAAGCCTTTAATAAATTAATATTTTTATTAATAAATGAATAAGATTGTTACAAAGTATATGCTTTATCATCAAACATGATTGGCTTGTGTGCATACTACTTTCATCAACGTCATTAATTTCTCCCGACCCTTTCTATTTAAGGCGTCGGCAACCACATTTGCCTTATTCGGATGGTATAAAATCTCACAGTCGTAGTCCTTAATTAACTCCAACCACCATCCTTAACGCATATTCAAATCCTTCTGCGTGAAAATATATTTCAGACTCTTGTGGTCCGTATATATTTCACACTTCTCCCCGTAGAGATAGTGCCTCCAAATTCTCAAAGCAAAAACAACTGCAGCTAACTCCAAATCATGGGTCGGGTATCCCTTCTCGTAATCCTTCAACTATTGTGATGCATACGTGAATGAATGACTGCTTAGTTTTGCATAAGCACACAAATTAAGTCCTTTATGCGACTCATCGCTAAAAACAACAAAATTTCCTGTATCATCCGGAAGGGATAACACAGGTGCTATACTCAATCTCTTCTTCAATTCTTGAAAGCTCTCCCCACAATTCTCCGTCCAAACAAATTTCATAGCTTTACGAGTTAAATTTGTTAACGGAGTTGCGATCTTGGAAAAGTCTTGTATGAATCTTCTATAATATCCTACTAATCCAAGAAAACTTCTTACTTTCGACGGCGTTCTCGGCTAATCCCAGTTAATCACGGCTTCGACTTTAGATGGATCTACTGAAATTCCATTTTTATCGATCACGTGCCCAAGAAATTGCACTCATTCAATCCAAAATTCGCATTTCAAAAATTTGGCATACAACTTTTCCCTTCTCAATACTTCCAACGTTTATCTCAAATGCTCTTCGTGTTCTTCTTTGGTTTTCGAATATACCAAAATATCGTCTATAAATACCAACACAAATTTGTCCAAAAACGGCTTAAACACACCGTTCATTAGTCCCATAAATGCTACAGGAGCATTCGTTAGACCAAACGACATTACTAAAAATTTGTAGTGACCGTATCGCGTTCTGAACGCTATCTTTGGTACATCCTCTAGCCTCACCTTCAGTTGATGATAACCGCTTCTCAAGTCTATCTCGGAAAAGTATCTTACTCCCTTCAATTAGTCAAACAAATCATCAATCCTTGGTAATGGATATCTATTTTTAATTGTAACCTTGTTCAGTTCTCTGTAGTCAATGCATAGTCGCATCGATCCATCCTTCTTTTTCACAAACAACACCGGCGCTCCCCACGGTGATACGCTCGGTTGAATGTACTTCTTGTCCAGCAATTCTTGTAATTGTACCATTAGTTCTTTCATCTCTACTGGTGCCATTCGGTATGGTGCCTTCGATATTGGAGCAGTTCCTGGCGCCAAATCGATCACGAAATCTACCTCTCTATCTGGTGGAAGTCCTCGTAAATCGTCTGGAAATACATCGATGAAGTCCCTCACAATCGGTATCTCTTCGACCTTCAGATTCTCTTTTCGACTGTCGACTATATAAGCTAAGTATCCTACACAGCCTTGTCTTAACAACTTCCTGGCATGCATCATCGTCAGACAACTCGCTTGTCTAGGCGACTTGCTACCATAAAACACAACCTTTGATTTTGAGTCATAAGGTTAATACGCTTCTTTTGGCAATCAATTACAGCTCCGTAATTGAATAACCAGTCCATTCCCAAAATAATGTCAAATTCCCCAAGTCGAATAGGGATAAGATCTACGTTCATGATATTACCCTTAATATCCACTCTACAGTTCTTATGTATGTACTTAACAGGGATTATTTCTCTGTTCGTAATTTCTATGTTCATGGGGTAATCCAATTCATTCTTAGGCAAATCTAAATTCTTGGCAAAATCATCGAATATAAAGGAACAAGTAGCACCCGAATCAAATAATACGTAAGCATTAACTTTATTGATCGGAATGATACCTGACACCACATCACGGGATTGAACTGCATCTTGCACCGTCATTTTGAAAGTACGGGCGGTCGGTCGGTTTGTTGCAGTTGGTCCGGTGATGGTTAAGGCATTTCCACTATTATTTCCCCAATTTCCTCCTGATCCTGACCCTCCCGATCCCGTCTTGGGACAATCTCTTGCCAGATGATCCTTCGAACCACAAGTAAAACAAGCACCCTTCTTTGGGTTTGGACAGTTTGGTGCTATGTGGCCTTCCTGACCACAATTGTAGCACACTCTTTTTCCTTTCATAAAAACTCCCAGATGGGCTTTCCTGCCGGTCGGGCATGCTTCGATTCTTTTCTTTTGATTACCTTGCTGATTTCCCGATGATGAGCTGTCGTTCCACCATTTCTTCTTATTGAAATTTCCTCCTCCTGTGCCACTTCCACTGGCCTTGTTATTAATTTCACCTTCATTCTTCTTCTTCTTTTGGTCTTGATTGTACTTGGTCACCGCATCGCTTCCTCCTTCAGCGAGGTTGGCCTTTTCCAGTACTCCGGCAAATGTGTTTATTTGAAACATTGAAACCTTGCAGTACACCCAAGGCTTTAGTTCTTGTTCGAATCTTCTGGCCTTTCTCTCGTCAGTGTGTACTTGGTACGGGGCGAACCTCGCTAACTCGTTGAATTTAGCCACGTAGTCAGGTACACTCATGTTTCCCTGCTTTAGTTCCAAAAATTGAACTTCCATCTGATTCTGCGAACTAGTTGGGAAATACATTTCAAAAAACATTTCTTTAAATCTCTCCCACGTAATTACACCTTCACCTCCTCGCACTTTGTTTGCTTGCCACCAATAGCTAGCCTCAGACTTTAGCATAAACATTGCAAAAGCGGTCTTCTGATCTTCTCTAACCCTAGCAATGTCAAAAACCTTCTCCATTTCCATAACCCACGTTTGAGCCTCGATTGGATTCATGGAACCTTTGAACTCTGGCGGTCCCACCTCCTTGAAGTCTTTAAATGTTGTGTTTGGTGGAGCTTGAGGTTGATTATTCATTGCTCCAGTCAGTAAGTTAACTAACTGTTGAACGGGATTTGCGTTGGCATTATTGTTATTATTGGTTGACTCTTCCTGAGCCGGTTGACGCTGTTGTCTCCTCCTTGGCGGCATTTTTCTATTAAATAAACGCTTATTAGAACTTTGTTTATTCTCTAAATAGTTAAGGCATTACTCAACAATTTAACATATCTCTTAACACATCATCTCAAACAACTTGATATATTTGCATTCAAATCAAAGTTTTAACATTAAACAATAGCATAACTACTATTTACATCAACTATCCTGGAATAAAGAATCCACAGGATTTAAAACATTCAAATATTCTTTCGTTCATAAACACGTCAGAATTTACATCTGAAAAAATCTAATTAAGTTCTTCACATAATTAAATAAATCATATCACTGTTGGTCAAGGTACTGATTAGCCTTGCTATGCTCCTCTTCTAAGATGCGATACATTGTCCTGCGATCCATCATGTACAATGGTAGTCCTTTGAATTGGATCGGGTAACTCATAACTCAATCTTGGGTCTCATTCATTGCCTTGTTAAGTGTAGAGTACGTTTCCCCAATCTTTACATTCTTTACACGACTATCATACTCTGCACGATCAGCTCGACGCGATTATCATACTCCTCTTCTTCCTCTTCCTCTTCCTCTTCCTCAACAAATTCCTCCTCAGGATCCTCCTCAGGATGAGTCTCAGGTTCATGCTCCTGACCAACAACAGTGATCAATAGAGATGATTCCCTCTGCACCAGCTGCTCCCTAACGACATGAATGTCTCGGGGCTCCTCCTCTATCGATACTATAGGTACACGGGGTTCCTCCTCAGTAGGTACTATAAGTACTCGGGGTTCTTCCTCCCCAGCTTGACTAGCTTCTCCAACATTCGACATCCTGACAACAAAATTTTTAAATTTTAGTTACTAAGTCGTATCATCTAACGCATACTTTAACACATAAACACATAAGGTCTTTTATTATTTTTAATGAATTACATAAATTCATTTCTTATAACTCGATAAGAGTTTTCCATCACTATCTTCTTTCTATAAGGCTACTACCTAAGGTTGTACCCCCACCTAAGGTTCATAACTTGTAGCTTTGATACCAACTTGCGACACCCCCAAATCTGGGTACTTCAATTCCACGGGATTTGGTGTTCACTGTACAAATATCATCTATCTATCTACCCATAATAAATGCAAGCCATGCAATATATAGGATAAAAATCTTCCCCTTAAGGGTTACAACATCTGAATAATAATAATACAATCCCAGGTTAAACTAACCTTAAACATCTGTGCGGAATCATAAACAAATAAGTCTTAACAACATCATTAACTCAAGTCTTAAACATAAATACATCATCTAATAAAATAAAAAGTCTTCATCACTTGCTAACTTTGCCCTTGCCCTTACTAGTGGAAGGTTCATCAGTTCTTTCGTTCTTAACTACAATGTTATTATTAAGCAAGAGTGAGCACTATTGCCCACAAATATAATAATGAAATAGCAGTATAATAATATGCGAGTAAATCAAAGACATCTGAATAAAAGCTCAACTTTTGAATCAAGAATGAATAACAAGAATCAAAAGAATTCTGAGGGTCATAAGACCTTGAACTATATCCTAGGTTATCAAAGGTTATACTTGAAACCTTTAACAGTCATAAGACTATGGACCTATCTACTCGTACTTAGGGGGATAAGCCCTTAGTACCATACTGTGCACAATATCTTAACGCTATCGCATAAGTAAATCCCTTTGTAGGGTTGTTCATCTAAGTTTGACATTCGAGTCCGCACCAATGGAAGTTTGGTTTGGATAAATCAATAAGGGTTCTGAAATTTAGAATGTTCATCAACTAAGGACTAGTTGAATCAATAAAGTTCACTAGTCTAATAAGGTTCAACAATAATGGTATTCAATTTGAATAATAATCTCAAGAAGTATATAATAGAACAATTATTATATAACTGAATCATGCTTTGAAAAGATAATAAATCTTAATATAATAATTCGACTTGAATAATAGTAATGATAATTTACTCGAAGTAAATAATAAACTTAAACAATAATGACAAGTAGGGTTAGGAAACTTGCCTCGTGCGTAGATTACACTTTAACTAAGCACGTTCTTTGAATTAAATCCTACATATCATTCACATTCACAATACCAGTTAATTATAACTTAACTAATCATCATAAACTCATTCTCTTTGTCTACTTTGATTATTTAACTATACTTAGTTAATTTACCACTTTGTCACATAATTTATACTTCATGAATAACAAGCTTATTATGTATTCAATAATTCGATCCACATGCAATTATGTTATTAACATGTTAAACAACTATATTATCATCATATTATACTTCTAACATGTTTACATGTTCATTACATTAATTTACCAACATATTGTTAGACTTAAAATTTTAAAATTACATTTTGAACTTTCGGAGAGTAATGCATATTGCTTGGCCATCATTACACTTGATCTTCTGCACATGCATACAGTAAGGTATTGCCAGCATTTGGACACATGGCGTAAGCAATTTTGAAACTTGGCACAATGGTGGTGCATCAAGGCCTTCTTGACAGATGTTTTAGGCGTGAGATCAGCCATGCATGACGAGTTAGAAACCTGCTCGCAATTCGCGAAAATTGCAGAACACAGCCAAAAACTCCAATTTAAAATATTACTACACGAATTTAGACATACCCACATGTAATAATTCATGTATAATCATAACCCAACATTTATAGCATGGTTTTAACCCATTAAAACACATAATCACAGAACTAAAATATGTGAATTTCACTGACTTTGATGTTCTTGGAGCTTTTGAAAATAAAACATGAAAATTGTCACTACAGATTCGTTATAACACCGAATCCGTTTATTTAAACTTTGGTCTCTTCGTATCAACATGCATAATAATATACGAGTGTAAAAATTAGGGATAATATATGATCAACACATGAATTATCACGTATAAGGCCATATGGCGATAACCCAAACTTTGTAAATTTTTGAAATAGCAATTCATAGTATTACGAAACTTATGATATGGAATCATATAAAATATATATAAGATATGTTATGCTACTCGAATTATTACATATATACACATAATTGTTAACCCATTCAACTACAGAAACTTTACGGAGGACTTAAGCCATGTTTAGGAAAACTTTAAAAGACGTAAAATAAGAATTGGGTTGGAGAATTACCCAAAGCGTAGTGTAGATTTTAATAGGAGATGAATTCCTTCTCAATTCCTTCTTCAATCACTGACTCACAATTCTCCTCAATAATTATCAGATTCTCTCTAACTAGTTTTATCAAACTCAAGAAAATGAAATAAAAGAATACTTGATATATTTTATAAAGCGGCGTAGTTGTGGTCAAGATTAACCAATTCGTGGTTAATCGCCTCAACCACTACTAAGGCCTTGTTTGGCTATTCAATATAATTCATTCTCATTTAATTTGATAAACTTCTTATACTATAGTTTAATTAATGTCACAATCCTTATAAAATAACTCCAATATTTTATTTTATTTACTTTAAATAAAATATAATAATTTCTCATAAATTCACACAGTCACATAATTAAATTTCTCATTAATAATTAATGTCAAATTATTAACTCTCTAATTAATAATTAAATTAATTAAAATTACATCATGCTTAGTTAAATATTTCATTTAATTTAGTAAGCTCACATAAATACATACTTGAATAATAAATATTCTCTACATTAATTTAATAAATGTAACACATAATTAAATTAATCTACCACAATTGCATCAAATAATTATTTAATCCCATAATTAAATCATCGAAAAATATTTATTTAATTCAATAAATATTAAAATTAATTTACAAAAATCTCGTTCAATCACATCTTTTCCCCTTAAAAGGATTACATCCCCCGTAATCACGACTCGATAAATTTGATTCGCTACATTCTCCCCCCCTACAAAGATTTTGTCCCCAGAATCGCTTTCAAATAATTAAGTAAATAAATGAGGGTAATTCTTCATCATATTCTCTTCGAGTTCCCACGTAGCTTCTTCAGCGTTGTGGTTCCTCCAAATTACCTTAACATAAGGTATCACTTTATTTCTGAGAACTTGTTCTTTTCGGACGACAATTTGGACAGGAATTTCTTCGTAAGATAAGTCTTTCTCAAAATACAAGGGTTCGTATTCAATTACATGCTTGTAATCAGCCTTGTAGGGGCGTAACACAGAAACATGGAAGACGTTGTGGACATTGTCGAGTGATGGAGGTAAGGCTACCTCGTACGTGACTTCTCGATTCTACCTTAATACTTCATAGGGCCCAATAAATCTTGGGCTCAATTTTCCTTTCTTCCTAAAACCGATCTTCCCCTTCTAGGGAGAGACCTTTAAGAAAACATAACCACCGATTCAAACTCGATATTTTTACAATGTGGATCAGCGTATTTCTTCTCGTCGATCTTGAGCCGCTACTACCGTGTTTCTCGGATAACTTGACTATTTCGTAAATGCGTTGGGCCAATTTCGCCCTAAAGAATTATCTTTCACCAACTTCATCCCAGTAAAGTGGAGTTCTGCACTTTTTGTCGTATAACGCTTCGTAAGGCGACATGCCAATACTAGCGTGGTAACTATTATTGTAGTCAAACTCTACTAACGGTAGGTGATCATCCCAATTTCCTTTGAAGTCCATCACATAGGCTATTAGCATATCTTCTAACGTTTGAATCGTTCTCTCACTCTGTCCGTCTGTTTAAGGTTGGTATGATGTACTCATTCGCAATTGCGTTCCCATACATTCCTGTAGACGTTTCCAGAAATTCGATGTAAAGTGCGGATCTCTATCAGAAACAATTGACACCGGAACTCCATGCCTCAAAACAATTTTTTTTACGTATAGCCTTGCCAACTGATCCAAGTTGAATCTGATTTTGATAGGAAGGAAATGATCGGATTTCTTCAGTCGGTCAACGATAACCCATACTACGTCGTAGCCTTTCTGAGTCGTCGGAAGGCCAACCACGAAGTCCATTTTAATATGTTCCCATTTCCATTCTGGGATCTCTAACGGTTGTAGCAATCCATTCGATCTCTGATGTTCTGCTTTCACTTTCTGACAGGTAAGACACTTGGCAACACATTCTGCAACATCTCATTTTAAATTCGGCCACCATAAATGTTGTCTAAGATCTTGGTACATCTTGGTACTTCTAGGGTGAATTGAATATCGTGAACTATGAGCCTCGCTAAAAATTTCTTCTTTAATCTCTTGTACTGGCGGTACCCAAATTCTATTCTCAAATCTCAGTATTCCTTCCTTATCCATCTTAAATCTCGGTTCTGTTCCTTCAGATATCTTCTATCAGGAATAAACATGTGAATGATATTCCTATTTAATATATGATTTGATTATGATATATATATATATGAATGAATATGCAAGTATGCTTGCATGAAGAAAAGCTGTAAAGTCCTTTGATAGATAATAGAAATATATGTACAAGGACTTAGAATGAGTTGATCAAATATGTTAGGTTGATGCTACATAAGCAAAACAGCTTTGTGAAGTCCTTAAAAAGAAATGATGTACAAGGACTATAAATATAGAAAGATCAAGCATGTTAGGTTGATCTTATGTTGTAATAGATAGGCTTGTCTGATCTTCGAGCACTGCACCAAAAGTCGTAGTCTGCCAGGAGAGTCAGAGTCAACTTGGGAGCTATCGAGGCAGAATAGGAGTATGCAAGATAGTGAGATCTCGGAGTTCATAGACTTCCAGGGGAAACGAAGAAGGATCGTAGTGTGTCGAGAAGAGCTTCCTTGGGATCGTAGTGTGCTGAGGAAGTCATGTTCAGAATCGTAGAGACAGCCTGTCTACAAGCCGAACGACCATCTCGCCAAGTTAAGTATGAAACGTAGACTACACTCAGAGTCGTAGAGTCTAGCGATGCCAAAGCCAAGACAAGGATCGTAGGCTACACTCTGAGATCGTAGAGTCTACTGAATAAATGCAGAGATCGTAGTCGGGCAAGATCAGATGAAGACAACAAGCACAAGGCGTAAATCGTAGAGTGTCAAGATCCGATCTCTTGGATCATAGTGTCTCGCGATGTACCAAAGTCAATCGTAGAGATCAAGAACTACAACTCCAAAAGAAGTGCTCACAATGCTAAGTCAGGATCGTAGAGCAGATACGGTTCTCAATGAATGAGCACACCCAAAATATCCAAAGGTACGAAGCCTCTAGTTGGCACTGCAAAGATGAAATCCATAGTAAGGGAACCAGAGAGCACTCAACGAATGACATGCAGGCTAGCAGGAGAACTAAGCAACAATCCAATCAGCATCAAGATTGAGTTGAAAGGCCATTTGTGATGAAGTCTTCCACAAGATGATTCAAAGAAAACTTCAGCAGCTAACTAAGGAAAAGTCAGCTAATGCAGTTGCTGACAGGAGAACAGAAGATAACAACCTTGGAAGTAACCAAGATTGTAGTGTTTGCCAAACAAAGAAGGGACTGATGGAAAGTGAACCGAGATATTGGTCAGCCTCTAAAAAGCAAGGCTAAAGTGATTAAGTACCGTGTCAGATCATTGATGATAAGTGAACGGGAGATCACAAGGAGAAAGTAAGATGGACGCACCACAAATCTGAAGTGTCTTAATATTTAGAAGGAGGTCAGGACAAGGAATCAAAGCCATCAAGATCTCGAGAACTGGCCAAATCAAAACAAGTATCAAGCATCGTGCATAATACAAGGAAGGGGTGTTCTACATTGAAGATCCAATCAACACTCTTCCGGATCGTAAGTGTTAACTCTACCAACCAACGAAAGCAACACTCAACAAGACACTACGATCAGTCCTCAAGACATGCATCGTAATCGTAGAGTTTGAATACCAAGATCAAGCATTGGCAATGGTTCAATCTGAAGAGTAATATTCGAACAAGTGCTTATTGAGAGCATCAATGCAAAAGGACAACCTCTGATCTAGAAATCAGAAGAGATAAAGTCTTCAACCTGCCCAAGATAGTAAAGTGATACATCTGACAGGGCAGGTGAAACAGTAGACTGCAGTGTCAGAAAAAGTATGACATGTCACATCAAGCAGTCTACCTCAAGCAACTCGAGATCTGCGAAGACATTTGAATAGCTTCCAACGGCTACTTTCCAATGAAGAATTGGGAAGATGTATAAATGTAGAAGAGTTTCAAAGATCAAAGGTTGCTGGAGTTGTGAGTTTTGGAGAGAAGGTGGACTGATCGAATCAAGTGATAGTGAGTCCAGAGGCTCACTCTACGATCCACCAAGAACACTCAAAAGTCAGATCAAGCAAGAAGTAGAAGTTTGAGTTCTACTATGCAGAAGTGAGAGCTCTACTACATGAAGAGTGTTCTGAACTGCCGAGAGAAAGAAGAGCATCATGCCATCTAGATGTCCATCATGGGATGACTCTAAGTACAACAGAGAAGAGCTTACGGTCAACTTAGCAAGTCCATCATGGGAAGGCATCGAGTAGCAAAAATCAGAGATCACAAAAGCCATCTTGGTGTCAAGCATGAAAAAGCTTTTAAGTACCTTGCAGAAGAGCTTACAGTCATCTTAGAAACCTCTCATGTGCAGCCATCAAGTACCAAGGAGAATGATCTTCAAGGCAGTTCATCAAGGGGTCATCCGAAGTAGTTGAGCAACCTAAGAAGCTGAGCATCATGCAACACTTAACTGATCTTCAAGGATGATCAAGCCAAGCTGCTAGGGATAGAAGATGTTCAGAGCATGAAGACATCTTAGCAACTCAGCACCGACTCCAACAACAACAAACAAACAACTCAACGAAGCCAGGGCCTGAGGGGTCCTTGTCCAGAGGGACTAAATGAAGCAGGGCCAAAGGGTCCTTGTCTAGAGGGACTAAACAAAAGAGGCCAAAGGGTCCTTGTCCGGAGGACTAAACAAAGTTCCAAGCCTCTTTGGCTTGAAGAGTTCCTAGGAACTAGAAGAGTCCCAAGGTCATTGGCCTCAAGAGTTCTTAGTGAATCAAGTCCCAAGGTGCCGGCCTCAAGGAATCGTAGAGATTGTGTAGTCCGCCCTTCCTTAGTGGGAAACTCGCTAGTTGAAAGCGTAAGAGTGGATTAGAGCTCGAGTCTCTCGAACCACTTAAAACCTCTTGTGACTTTTACATTATGTCATTTACATTTTGTCTATAATCGCTATAATCTGCTATGTATGTTTTAATCGCTTATAACTAAACTAACCCAATGAACATCAGACGATAATTATGAATATATCAATGAAGGGGAATCTTTTACTTATTCCATTTGTGTTTGAAAAAAGATTCTTATGTTTGTCATATACTCTAATATGAACAATACATCATAAACCGTAAAAGTATTTAAAATAAAAAGGATCTATTTAACCCCCCCTTCTAGATCTATTGTGCCCCTCGGGAACTAACAATTGGTATCAAAGGTGTTCTCATGCTATATTCAAAAGCTAATCGCTTTGAGTCTGATCCAAGGCACCAACATTGTTCTAAACTTAGTTTAGTAGTAAGTAACTTGTTATATGCAGAAGAGCTCACACGTTGGAAATATTGTGTATAGGTAAAAATGTGTATACACCTGAAGCTGCTCAGATTGGTCCATATCCTCGATTGCTATATCAACAAGACCAATCCTAGCCTGCAGTCAATCTTAAGAGAAAGAGAGCAAGAGACATCAGTGACAAAGAGTAAAGCATTCATCAGTCTGAAAGATGAAGAGGTCACGCGTACTAAGAAATGCTGATCGAGAGGAGAAAGAAAATCTTCTCAAACTTATGAGTGACCAACCAACAACTGGGTGCTATCTTTGTAAACTCAAAAATGTCAAAGATCTTAATGCTACGATTCTCTTGATCTACATCTTCAAAACCACGATCGATTGATGAAAGGCCAACAAGAGCATTAAGTCGTCAGAGCAAAAAGTAAAGCCATGCACATCAATACCCAAACTCAGTATATCTTTAATAAATGACTATTTCGTAACTGACAGTAAAAAGGTACGGTTCCTCACTATTATAAATGTACATCATTATTGCATCTTCTTATGAACTATAACAGTATTCTGTCAAGGAGTCATAATCTACCTAAAAAGGTGAAGAGAGAAAGTAACATGAGGATGTAAACTCAAATGACTACAAATTGTCTCTCCATCCAAGTTTTAGGTTGAAGATGATATCTTGAAGGAAGTCTGAAATGGGTCATAAGAGCATCACAGACCTAATGAACGTTATGTGAAGTAATCTTTGCTGATGGGTTAGTATGTATGTACAAGCCTATGTTCTAAGTGTTTGACAACACACAGAGCATGATCAGTTCTACAAGAGGATCTTGCTGATTTGTAGAAACTGATCACCTCAATGAATCAACTAGATACTCCTAAAATCGTGGAGTTGATTCTCACTCTGTGAACACTTAAACATTGTGAACATAACCTAGTGAATGATGAAACCATCATAGATAGAGAGTGTGTTATTAAATGTCAAATCACACACACTCACCATCATGCATCTCAAAATATATTATCATAAGATAGTTATATGTATGGATATGTCTGTTGATGATAAATATGATGATTATCCAAATAAGAGGAACAGAGGTTTAGAAAACTAACCTAGCAGGACCCATTTAACTATGGGTACCAAAAATAGAAATATATTTAAACCTGCAGGTATTTGGACAGTTTGACCACACTAAGGAATGATGAAGCAGAAGACTTCAGTCAAGAAGATACAACCAGCAGAAGGCTAAGGACTGTTCAGAAATGAGTCTGATAAAGTTCCTATATGTTCAAGCTTGTCCTTTAAGACCCTCTGAGCTAACCGAAATGGAGCTCACATGGTCGCACATCTCAGATATGAGAGCATGCCATGAAATGTAAGATAAAGAGGATTCTATGTGCCCATATCAAGAAAGACATGCTTTATGGAAAGGATCCTCAAGGGAAGCTCACAATGAGAAGATCATTGAGCTTAAGACAAAAGGAGTTCTTTATGAAGCGTAACTTCTCAAAACAAAGGATCGACAAAGAAGACTACGTCAGAAGAAGTTTGTCAAATGATCGTAGAGTGATCAATCCCGAAAATACTCATCTCTACGATACAAGGAAAACTAAGCAACGATGATGATTCTAGTCGTAAGGAGAAATGTTTGGTACCTTCAAATAAACATGAAGAAAGAATCACATCTATCCGAGAAGACAAAGATCAAAAATGGGGGAGCAAAGTGATCTCGTTAAGGAATAACAAAGACTATTAAACCCGGAAGAGATGTATCACCACAGAGTCCCAAAACTTTGTGGTCGATGAACCATATGAAGATCCATAGTCGTAGGAACGCCTCAAACGCGTACTCACCGATAACCCTTCAGCCACCCAATCCATAATCGTGAAGTTCCTACAATCAAACACATGATCGTAGTGTAAGAGCAGAAGGACACCATGATTTCAGCAATCCAGAGCTGGTAGAAAGACCTCCCCATCAGAAAAGGTCTAATGAGATGTCATTGAAAATCACTGTCTTAGTATTTCATCTGGAAAGCGCCTCAGGGACAGACCTGACCCTTAGCTAACTCTAAGAAGTTGGCCCTTTCTGAGCTACCTTATCCCAGAAGGAATGCTTGATCTAGTTAATCTCAAAAGAACCGAGTTAGTCAACGATCGTAGAGTTGAACTTGAAGAGGACTAAACGATTGTAGTACAAACTCAACGATCGTAATGCTGTCTAAACGATCGTAGTGCAACCTCTCAACGATGTAAGAAGATAACTCAACGATCGTAGTCCTACCAAAGGGTATTCCAGTTCAAGGAGCATGAAGAATGAGACATCTGCTAAGCCATTCAAGTTGAGGAGATAAGTTCGAATACATCAGTGATTGAGCAATGTTGCATCGAAGTAAAGAGGAAAGACGAAGCCATCCACTGCAGCATCTCTCAGAAATTGATCGTTAAGTAAATAAATGAAATCGTAGAGTCTATAGCTATCTCATCATGTTACTCTATGAATCAAAAGGTCAACGGTCAAAGCCACGTCAATTAAACGTCCACTCCTCTAATAACTAAAAAGTTGTGGGGAGTTACAGCTCATTACTGGGCAATGTGCAACCAATGGACAGTTAACACATCACTAAGTATGCAGAGTTAGAAGGAACTGCCATAAAGACAAGTTCAAATCTGCAGACAGTTACCAAAAGGTATCGAACCTTTCTCCCTCCCATTTTCAAAACTCTAGAAAGCTTTTCAAGAGCAAAATCAATTAACCTTCCAGAGTCTAACCAAATCTTAGTCAGCCATCTCGCATAATCTCTCTAAATCAAACACCCACAGTCTTTGAACGATTCAAATGGAGAACTGGCAAGTTATCACCGGCATTCAGCTTGGAACCAAATCGTTTGCAAATTCTGAGAAGAAGTTCAGGGACGTCCTTAGACTCGTAAAGGAAGCTGGGTTTTCAAAATGTCTCGAGGCGAGTACTCGTGTATACATTAACCTGGTTAAGGAGTTCTACTCAAACAACTCCATAAACTCTGGAACTCTATCTACCAAGGTTAAAGGTCAGATTCTGAAGTTGAAATCTTCTGACCTTAATCAATGCCTAGGGTTCCCTAGCCAAGGGCTGAAGAACCTTGAAGATGTGAACATTGAGCAAGTGAAGGAGTTGATGGGATATCAAAGAAACTCTAGCTTCAAAGATATGAAGAAGAAGGTGTTCCCTGAAGAGTATGAGTTCCTAGCTGAAATTGTAGGAAAGTGCACTCTGTGCAAAAACACTGCACATGATACGGTGATTGATCAACAACTGAAGATTATGTCAGCTATAGTGCTAAAGAAACAAATTGACTTTGGAGCAATTTTGTTTGATCATATCTCTAAGTGGGTAGAGAAGGCTGAGAAGAAACCACTGACCAAAGTGTTTCATGGAAGGCTGCTGAGTATCATACTAAAGAAAAAGCTAGGTGGAAAGATCAAGGATGATGAGGGAGAAGCTCTGAATGTGCACAAAGTAATGTCTCCACAGTTATTTGAAAACTGGAAGAATTTAAGAACCCCAAGGAGAACAAAAGGTCGACAAATTGGGAGCAAAGTGAGAGAGCCTCCGCAAAGAAGAGGAAGACAAGAATGGCAGAGAGCTCGAGTCCAAATGACTCAAGCAAATTGAAATCACACCAGCCAGGAAGAAATCAAAAGTGGTGAAAAGAGCTGGTGAAGTGAAGAAAGCCCAGGCCCCACCAAGGAGAATCTCCTCCTTGAACAAAGATAAGGAAGAAGAAGCCCAAACCAACGAGACCACAAAAAGAAGAAGCAAAGAAGTTGCTTCAAAGGCCAACAAGAAGAAAGCTAAGTCCCCACAACAAGATTCGAGAAATGAAAGTGAAGCTGATGTGATGGAAGAAAAGTGCTCAAGCCCCATGGCCAATTCTCAGAGAAGCAACTCTGATGAAGAAAAAGGAATTCAGAATGATCAAAGTGCATCCCCAAGTGCAACTGCCCCAACCTTCCCAGAGAATGGGTCAGAAAATACTATTCTAGAATAAGAAGAAGAACATGTCCCCTCAATCCAAGAAAGCTCTCATGATGGTTCAGAAAGTGATGAGGCCAAGAAAGAAGAGTCTGCCCCTGCCAGTGCTGATCTTCAAAGAAGTTTATCTGATGAGCAAATGGAGTCAGAGACTAAAAAAGAAGAAGAGTCTGTCTCTCTAATAGTTGAACCATTACGAAGAAGGAAGAGCTACAGGCTGCAAGCCCAGTTTGCCTCCAAAAGGAACAAAGAGCCAATCAAATGCCATCATCAATTAAGTGATGATGAATCAGATCCCCAGGAGAAGATTAGAAGAAGAAGCCAAAGATGAAGAAGAAGTATCTAAGGAAAGTCTTGATGAAGAAAGTTCAGATAATGAAATTCGACAAGAAGGATTATCTGTTGGAGATGATCAAGAAGAGTCTAAACATGAAATGCAACATGAAGATGATCCCTCTGCTGAAGCTGATCTAAATGGTTCTAGTTCTAAGAAGGAAGAAGCAGGAAATGATTCCAACCCTGAAGATCAGGAATCAGAAAACTCAGAACTCCACCCTGTTCTCTCACCTGCAAGATTTATCAGGAGAATAGTAGTAGAAGTTCCCAATGAACCATCAAAGACTCCTCTTGACAGATGGATAAACCATGGAGGTGAACAGATCAGAATAGTAAGAATGACCTCCTTTAACTTGGTCAAGAACTGGAACAACATGGAAATGGACTGCACAACCATTCTCTACAACCCTGATGATCTGCTAATGAGATGGTTCTTCTAGTGGATGCCATGGCTAAAGGCCATTACTGAAAAAGATGGAAGTTACTTCAGTTGGTGTTATAAGCAGTTTCCAAGCATGGAACTGGTGGCTTAGAACTTTCCAAGAGTGAAGAAGTTTGCCACCAAGATGATCACAAACCAAACCCACTTCAAGATCTATCGACATGCTGGAAATCTCTACATCCCCTACGATCGTAGGGTGGACTCTGAAGGAAGAAGAACCATGTCCAAGAAGCTGATCGTAAAGTTTGATCACTCTACTGCTTATGATGTTCAAATCCAATCTCAGAAGTCTCCTTATGATCAAGCACTGCTAACAGACACTCCATCATCCTCCACAGGCAATTGGTACTCCACAATTGTTCAGATTATCCACACCTTTGAAAATCTGTCCAAAGATGACAATCGTAGAGTCCAATCCATTGCCCATACTGAAGCTACCAATCAAGAGGATCAAACTGCTTTGGAGCAGGAACTACTGAAGAGCTCTGATGATTTAAGCAAGAAGATATCTATGCTCATTGAAGAATCACAGAAGCAGACCGCAGCAGGAGATGACTCTTTCCAGCACAAGCTTCAAGCTATTTTGGCTGATGTATCTCTCAAACTCCAAGAGAGAGATAACATCTATCAGAAGGCCATCCAAGATCAGAAGGCAGAAGCTCTACAAGTTCAGGAGGCCAATGCAAAGCAGATCGAAGCCCTCTCTGACAAGATTGACGATCTGAAATAGTCCTTCTCTATGCAACTTAAACTCGGACAGCAAGAGCTAAAGTTTGAAGTTGAAAACTCCTCCTACCTGATGGAGCAGCTTATGTCCAACATGGAGCAGCTCTCTCAAATGATTGATGACAAAAAGGGGGAGAAAAAGAGGCAAAGAAAGAAGAAGAGTAGAGGGTTAAGGGAGAAGAAGTCAAAGAAGAAGGTAGCAGCAGCAGATAAAGAATCATCATCTGAGGGGGAGCCTGAAGATGATGATACCAAAATCATAGAAGCTGAAAGGAAACCAGATCAGAAAGGTGACGAAGGGGAGCCAAGCTAAGATAGAAGATCATCATCTAAGGGGGAGCAAGAGCAAGAAGCAGAATCAGATGAGTAGCTGATCAACAAGCATCCTGGAAACATACATGGAGCCAAGGAGGTACATCTCTAGTCTGTTAGTATGTTCTGGATCCAGGATGTAGAATGTCTGAATATATAATTGCCATATTAATATAAATGACCTTCATAATTAACTGTTTAGAAATACAGCTGCTCACTGTATCTAAGATTCATTCATAACATGCATATGCACTTATTATTTTTGTCATAATCAAATAGGGGGAGATTGTCAGGAATAAACATGTGAATGATATTCCTATTTAATATATGATTTGATTATGATATATATATATATATGAATGAATATGCAAGTATGCTTGCATGAAGAAAAGCTGTAAAGTCCTTTGATAGATAATAGAAATATATGTACAAGGACTTAGAATGAGTTGATCAAATATGTTAGGTTGATCCTACATAAGCAAAACAGCTTTGTGAAGTCCTTAAAAAGAAATGATGTACAAGGACTATAAATATAGAAAGATCAAGCATGTTAGGTTGATCTTATGTTGTAATAGATAGGCTTGTCTGATCTTCGAGCACTGCACCGAAAGTCATAGTCTGCCAAGAGAGTCAGAGTCAACTTGGGAGCTATCGAGGCAGAATAGGAGTATGCAAGATAGTGAGATCTCGAAGTTCATAGACTTCCAGGGAAAACGAAGAAGGATTTTAGTGTGTCGAGAAGAGCTTCCTCGGGATCGTAGTGTACTGAGGAAGTCATGTTCAGAATCGTAGAGACAGCTTGTCTACAAGCCGAACGACCATCTACCGAAGCCAAGTATGAAACGTAGACTACACTCAGAGTCGTAGAGTCTACTGAATGAATGCAGAGATCGTAGTCGGGTAAGATCATATGAAGACAACAAGCACAAGGCAGAAATCGTAGAGTATCAAGATCGATCGGGGAGAGTAGTGTCTGAGTACAAGGTCAATCGTAGAAAGTGTAACTACGACTCCAAAAGAAGTGCTCATAATGCTAAGTCAAGATCGTAGAGCAGATACGGTTCTCAATGAATGAGCACTCGCAGAATATCCAAAGGTACGAAGCCTCTGGTTGGCACTTCAAAGATGCAATCCACAGTAAGGGAACTAGAAAGCACTCAACGAATGACATGCAGGCTAGCAGGAGAACTAAGCAACAATCCAATCAGCATCAAGATTGAGTTGAAAGGCCATTCGTGATGAAGTCTTCCACAAGATGATTCAAAGAAGACTTCAGCAGCTGACTAAGGAAAAGTCAGCTAATGCAGTTGCTGACAAGAGAACAGAAGACAACGACCATGGAAGTAACCAAGATCATAGTGTTTGCCAAACAAAGAAGGGACTGATGGAAAGTGAACCGAGATAATTTGGTCACCTCTCGAAAAGCAAGGCTAAAGTGATTAAGTCTGCCGTGTGTCGGATCATTGATGATAAGTGAACGGAGATCATAAGGAGAAAGTAAGTCGGATGCACCACAAATCAAGTGTCTTAATATTCGTAAGGGGACCAGGACAAGGAATCAAAGCCATCAAGATTCGAGAACTGTCAAAGCAAATGTAAGTATCAAGCACTGCATAATACAAGGAAGGGGTGTTCTACATTGAAGATCCAATCAACACTCTTCCAGATCGTAGTGTTAACTCTACCAACCAATGAGAAACACTCAACAAGACACTACGATCAGGTCCTTGAAGACATGCATCAGAATCATAGAGTTCAAATACCCGAAGACTGAAGCATTGACAACGGTTCAATCTGAAGAGTAATATTCGAACAAGTGCTTATTGAGAGCATCAATACAAAAGGACAACCTCTGATCTAGAAATCAAAAGAGATAAAGTCTTCAACCTGCCCAAGACAGTAAAGTGATACATCTCACAGGGCAAGTGAAACACTAGACTACAGTATCAGAAAAAGTATGACATGTCACATCAAGCAGTCTACCTCAAGCAACTCGAGATCTGCGAAGACATTTGAATAGCTTCCAACGGCTACTTTCCAACGGAAGAATTGGTAAGATGTATAAATGTAGAAGAGTTGCAAAGATCAAAGGTTGCTGGAGTTATGAGTTTTGGAGAGAAGGTGGACTGATCGAATCAAGTGATAGTGAGTCCAGAGGCTCACTCTACGATCCACCAAGAACACTCAAAAGTCAAATCAAGAAAGAAGTAGAAGTGTGAGTTCTACTATGTAGAAGTGAGAGCTCTACTACATTAAGAGTGTTCTGAACTGCTGAGAGAAAGAAGAGCATCATGCCATCTAGATGTCCATCATGGGAAGACTCTAAGTACAACAGAGAAGAGCTTATAGTCAACTTAGCAAGTCCATCATGGGAAGGCATCGAGTAGCAAGAAGGGAGATCACAAAAGCCATCTTGGTGTAAAGCATGAGAATGCTTTTAAGTACCTTGCAGAAGAGCTTACAGTCATCTTAGAAGCCTCTCATGTGCAGCCATCAAGTACCAAGGAGAATGATCTTCAAGGCGGTTCATCAAGGGTCATCCCGAGAGTAGTTGAAAGCAACCTAAGAAGTCGAGCATCATGCAACACTCAACCGCTTCTTCAAGGATGATCAAGCCAAGTCGCTAGGGATAGAAGATGTTCGAGAGCATGAAGACATCTTAGCAACTCAAAGACCGACTCCAACAACAACAAACAAACAACTCAACAAAGCCAGGGCCTGAGGGGTCCTTGTCCAGAGGGACTAAATGAAGCAGGGCCAAAGGGTCGTTGTCCAGAGGGACTAAACGAAGTTCCAAGCCTGCTGGGCTTGAAGAGTTCCTAGGGAACTAGAAGAGTCCTAAGACTACTGACCTTGAAGAGTTCTTAGTGAACTGAAGTCCCAAGGCTGCTGGCCTTGAAGGAATCATAGAGATTCAGGGTGCTGCCCTTCCTTAGTGGAAATCCTGCTAGTTGAAAGCAGAAGAGTGGATTAGGAGCTTGAGTCTCTGAACCACTTAAAACCTCTTGTGTCTTTTACATTATGTCATTTACATTATGTCTATAACTGCTATAACTGCTATGTATGTTTTAACTGCTTGCAACTAAACTAACCAAATGAACATCAGACGATAATTATGAATATATCAATGAAGGGAATCTTTTACTTATTCATTTGTGCTTGAAAAAGATTCTTATGTTTGTCATATACTCTAATATGAACAATACATCATAAACCGTAAAAGTATTTGAAATAAAAGGATCTATTCAACCCCCCCTTCTAGATCTATTGTGCCCTCTGGGAACTAACATCTTCTTTGTCACCTTTTTACATTCTTCGATCACGAAGTTGAGCCTCCTTTACTTTATCTTGTAGAGTTGTACCAGATTGCATCTAAAATAGCTTCTCATCAATCTCCATAGGATACTTCACTTCCAACTCTAGTTTCTCCATTTATGCAATTAGCTCTTCCTGAGCAGTCAACATCATTAATTTCTCCCGACCCTTTCTACTTAAGGCATCGGCAACCACATTTGCCTTACCCGGATGGTATAAAATCTCACAGTCGTAGTCCTTAATTAACTCCAACCACCTTCTTTGACGTATATTCAAATCCTTCTGCGTGAAAATATATTTCAGACTCTTGTGGTTCGTATATATTTCACACTTCTCCCCGTAGAGATAGTGCCTCCAAATTTTCAAAGCAAAAATAACTGCAGCAAACTCCAAATCGTGGGTCGGGTATCCCTTCTCGTAATCCTTCAACTGTTGTGATGCATACGCAATGACTCTGCCGTTTTGCATAAGCACACAGCCAAGTCCTTTATGCGACGCATCGCTAAAAACAACAAAATTTCTTGTATCATCCGGAAGGGATAACACAGGTGCCATACTCAATCTCTTCTTCAATTCTTGAAAGCTCTCCTCACACTTCTCCGTCCAAACAAATTTCATAGCTTTACGAGTTAAATTCATTAACGGAGTTACAATCTTAGAAAAGTCTTGTATGAATCTTCTATAATATCCTGCTAATCCAAGAAAACTTCTTACTTTCGACGGCGTTCTCGGCTGATCCCAGTTAATCACGGCTTCGACTTTAGATAGATCTACCAAAATTCTGTTTTTATCGATCACGTGCCCAAAAAATTGCACTCGTTCAATCCAAAATTCGCATTTCAAAAATTTGGCATACAACTTTTCCCTTCTCAATACTTCCAACGTTAATCTCAAATGATCTTCGTGTTCTTCTTTGGTTTTTGAATATACCAAAATATCGTCTATAAATACCACCACAAATTTGTCCAAAAACGGCTTGAACACACCGTTCATTAGTCCCATAAATGCTACAGGAGCATTCGTTAGACCAAACGACATTACTAAAAATTCGTAGTGACCATATCGCATTCTGAACGCTGTCTTTGGTACATCCTCTGGCCTCACCTTCAGTTGATGATAACCGCTTCTCAAGTCTATCTTGGAAAAGTTTCTTGCTCCCTTCAACTGATCAAATAGATCATCGATCCTTGGTAATGGATATCTATTTTTAATCATGACCTTGTTCAGTTCTCTATAGTCAATGCAGAGTCGCATTGATCCGTCCTTCTTTTTCACAAACAATAGCGGCGCTCCCCACGGTGATACGCTCGGTTGAATATACTTCTTGTCCAGTAATTCTTGTAATTGTACCATTAGTTCTTTCATCTCTACTGGTGCCATTCGATATGCTGCCTTCAATATTGGAGCAGTTCCTGGCGCCAAATCGATCACGAAATGTAACTCTCTATCTGGTGGAAGTCCTGGTAAATCGTCTGGAAATACATCGACGAAGTCCCTCACAATTGGTATCTCTTCGACCTTCGGATTCTCTTTTTGACTGTCGACTATGTAAGCTAAGTATCCTACACAGCCTTGTCTTAACAACTTCCTGGCTTGCATCATCGTTAGACAACTCGCTTGTCTAGGCGACTTGCTACCATAAAACACAACCTTTGACGAAGTCATAAGGTTAATACGCTTCTTTTGGCAATCAATTACAGCTCCGTAATTGAATAACCAGTCCATTCCCAAAATAACATCAAATTCACCAAGTCGAATAGGGATAAGATCTACGTTCATGATATTACCCTTAATATCCACTCTACAGCTTCTTATGTACGTATTTTAATGAGGATTATTTCTCTCGCAATTTCTATGTTCATGGGGTAATCCAATTCATTCTTAGGCAAATCTAAATTCTTGGCAAAATCATCGGATATAAAGGAACAAGTAGCACCCAAATCAAATAATACGTAAGCATTAACTTTATTGATCGGAATGATACCTAACACCACATCACGGGATTGAACTGCATCTTGCACCGTCATGTTGAAAGTACGGGCGGTCGGTCGGTTTGGTGCGGTTGGTCCGGTGATGGTTAAGGCATTTCCACTGTTATTTCCCCGGTTTCCTCCTGATCCTGACCCTCCCAATCCCTTCTTGGGACAATCTCTTACCAGATGGTCCTTCGAACCACAAGTAAAACAAGCACCCTTCTTTGGGTTTGGACAGTTTGGTGCTATGTGGCCTTCCTAACCACAATTGTAGCACACTCTTTTTCTTTTCATACAAAATCCCAGATTGCTTTCCCGCAGGTCGGGCATGCTTCGATTCTTTTCTTCTGATTACCTTGTTGATTTCCCGATGATGAGCTGTCGTTCCACCTTTTCTTCTGATTGAAATTTCCACCTCATGTGCCACTTCCACTGGCCTTGTTATTAATTTCACCTTCATTCTTCTTCTTCTTTTGGACTTGATTGTACTTTGGTCACCGTGATCGCTTCCTCCTTCAAATGAGGATGGCCTTTTTCAAAGATCTCGGCAAATGTGTTTATCTGAAATATTGAAACCTTGTTGTACACCCAAGGCTTTAGTCCTTGTTCGAATCTTCTGGCCTTTCTCTCGTCAATGTGTACTTGGTACGGGGCGAACCTCGCTAACTCGTTGAATTTATTCGCGTAGTCAGGTACGCTCATGTTTCCCTGCTTCAGTTCCAAAAATTGAACTTCCATCTGATTCTGCGAACTAGTTGGGAAATACATTTCGAAAAACATTTCTTTAAATCTCTCCCACGTAATTACACCTTCACCTCCTCGCACTTTGTTTGCTTGCCACCAATAGCTAGCCTTAGACTTCAGCATAAACGTTGTAAAAGCGGTCTTCTAATCTTCTCTAACCCTAGCAACGTCGAAAACCTTCTCCATTTCCATAACCCACATTTGAGCCTCGATTGGATTCATGGAACCTTTGAACTCTGGCGGTCCCACCGCCTTGAAGTCTTTAAACGTTGTGTTTGGTGGAGCTTGAGGTTGATTGTTCATTGCTCCAGTCAGTAAGTTAACTAACTGTTGAACGGGATTTGCGTTGGCATTATTGTTATTATTGGTTGACTCTTCCTGAGCCGGTTGACGCTGTTGTCTCCTCCTTGGCAGCATTTTTCTGTTAAATAAATGCTTATTAGAACTTTGTTTATTCTCTAAATAGTTAAGGCATTACTCAATAATTTAACATATCTCTTAACACATCATCTCAAACAACTTGATATATTTGCATTCAAATCAAAGTTTTAACATTAAACGATAGCATAACTGCTATTTACATCAACTATCCTAGAATAAAGAATCCACAGGATTTAAAACATTCAAATATTCTTTCGTTCATAAACACGTCAGAATTTACATCTAAAAAAAACTAATTAAGTTCTTCACATAATTAAATAAATCATATCACTGTTGGTCAAGGTACTGATTAGCCTTGCTACGCTCCTCTTCTAAGATGCGATACATTGTCCTGCGATCCATCATGTACAATGGTAGTCCTTTGAATTGGATCGGGTACCTCAAAACTCAATCTTGGGTCTCATTCATTGCCTTGTTAAGTGTAGAGTACGTTTCCCTAATCTTTGCTTTCTTTTCACGACTATCATCCTCTGCACGATCAGCTCGACGCGATTCTCTTACCCAGCCTTCCTCTGCTATGTTCAGCCTTTCAGAGGTTTCCTTCAGTTCCTTCTTCAGTTTCTCTATCTCCTCGGTCTTATCTTCAGTTTGACCCTTCTCATGGACCAAATCCCATTCTACATTTGCCAGTCGAGAGTGAAGAGTCGAAATCTCCCTCTCCTTCTGCTCTAGAGTAATATACTGAATAACCGCTCGCTCAGTCAAATCCTAGACCTCGTCTCGTAACTCCACGTTACGGTCGTATAACATGTCATACATCTCAGCATCAACGGTGTACCGTGGTAACTCCTCTTCTTCCTCTTCCTCTTCCTCAACAAATTCCTCCTCAAGATCCTCCTCAGGATGAGTCTCAGGTTCATGCTCTTGACCAACAACAGTGATCAATGGAGATGATTCCCTCTGCACCAGCTGCTCCCTAACGACATGAATGTCTCGGGGCTCCTCCTCTATCGATACTATAGGTACACGGGGTTCCTCCTCAGTAGGTACTATAAGTACTCGGGGTTCTTCCTCCCCAGCTTGACTAGCTTCTCCAACATTCGACATCCTGACAAAAAAAATTAAAAATTTTAGTTACTAAGTCGTATCATCTAACGCATACTTTAACACATAAACACATAAGGTCTTTTATTATCTTCAATGAATTACAGAAATTCATTTCTTATAACTCGATAAGAGTTTTCCATCACTATCTTCTTTCTATAAGGCTACTACCTAAGGTTGTTCCCCCACCTAAGGTTTATAACTTACAGCTTTGATACCAACTTGTGACACCCCCAAATCCGGTTACTTCAATTCCACGGGATTTGGTGTTCACTGTACAAATATCATCTATCTATCTACCCATAATAAATGCAAGTCACGCAATAGATAGGATAAAAATCTTCCCCTTAAGGGTTACAACATCCGAATAATAATAATACAATCCCAAAGTTAAACTAACCTTAAACATCCGTATTGAAATCATAAACAAATAAGTCTTAACAACATCATTAACTCAAGTCTTAAACATAAATACATCATCTAATAAAATAACAAGTCTTCATCACTTGCTAACTTTGCCCTTGCCCTTACTAGTGGAAGGTTCATCAGTTCTTTCGTTCTTAACTGCAATGTTATTATTAAGCAAGAGTGAGCACTATTGCCCACAAATATAATAATGAAATAGCAGTATAATAACATGCGAGTAAATCAAAGACATCTGAATAAAAGCTCAACTTTTGAATCAAGAATGAATAACAAGAATCAAAAGAATTTCGAGGGTCATAAGACCTTGAACTATATCCTAGGTTATCAAGGGTTATACTTGAAACCTTTAATGATCGTAAGACTATGGACCTTTCTACTCGTACTTAGGGGGGATCACCCTTAGTACCATACTGTGCACAATATCTTAACACTATCGCATAAGTAACTCCCTTTGCAGGGTTGTTCATCTCAGTTTGACATTCGAGTCCGCACCAAAGGAAGTTTGGTTTGGATAAATAAATAAGGGTTCTGAAATTTAGAACGTTCATCAACTAAGGACTAGTTGAATCAATAAAGTTCGCTAGTCTAATAAGGTTCAACAATAATGGTATTCAATTTGAATAATAATCTCAAGAAGTATACAATAGAACAATTATTGTATAACTGAATCATGCTTTGAAAAGATAATATATCTTAATATAATAATTCAACTTGAATAATAGTAATGATAATTTACTCGAAGTAAATAATAAACTTGAACAATAATGACAAGTAGGGTTAGAAAACTTGCCTCGTGCGTAGATTACACTTTAACTAAGCACGTTCTTTGAATTAAATCCTACATATCATTCACATTCACAATACCAGTTAATTATAACTTAACTAATCATCATAATCTCATTCTCTTTGTCTACTTTGATTATTTAACTATACTTAGTTAATTTACCACTTTGTCACATAATTTATACTTCATGAATAACAAGCTTATTATGTATTCAATAATTTGATCCACGTGCAATTATGTTATTAACATGTTAAACAACTCTTTTATCATCATATTATACTTCTAACATGTTCACATGTTCATTACATTAATTTACTAACACATTGTCAGACTTAAACATTTTAAAAATTACATTTACGAACTTTTCGAGAGTGGTATGGCGCCATCGTTTATTTTTGATCTTATATTCATGCACATGTATGCCAAGGCCCGGAATTGACACACGGCGTCATGGCGTCAAATCTTCTTCTTTGGAAACTTAGCCATGCATGATGCGGATGTTTAGGCGTGAGACTGTGCATGGCATGGCGAAAGCGTAAACTGCTTTCGCATTCGCAAAATTGCATAACACAGCCAAAAACTCCAATTTAAAATATTACTACACGAATTTAGACATACCCACATGTTATAATTCATGTATAATCATAACCCAACATTTATAGCATGGTTTTAACCCATTAAAACACATAATCACAGAACTAAAATATGTGAATTTCACTGACTTTGATGTTCTTGGAGGTTTTGAAAATAAACCATGAAAATTGTCACTATGGATTCGTTATAACACCGAATCCATTTAGTTAAACTTTGGTCTCTTCGTATCAACATGCATAATAATATACGAGTGTAAAAATTAGGGATAATATATGATCAACACATGAATTATCACGTATAAGGCCATATGGCCATAACCCAAACTCTGTAAATTTTTGAAATAGCAATTCATAGTATTATAAAACTTATGATATGGAATTATATACAATATATATAAGATATGCTATGCTACTCGAATTATTACATATATACACATAATTGTTAACTCATTCAACTACAGAAACTTTACAGAGGACTTAAGCCATGTTTAGGAAAACTTTAAAAGACGTAAAATAAGAATTGGGTTGGATAG